>CM055824.1:34249724-34345200 GCA_029582265.1 Zoroaster sp. YZ-2022 | reverse complement strand
CAGCGGTAGCATAGGACTTGTCGAATAAGGCTTCACACCGTGAAGACCAAACAAGCCACTTGACCACACTACCAGATACAAAATTAACACGGAATCTCCACAAGTGTCCAGACCCGAACCATAAAGAACACAGTTCTCTGTAAGGGAAGATTTTTTTTTCCCCCACATGCTCCACCCAAACCCAAAGTTGGGAAAGGAACGAACAACCCCAGAAAACATGAGAAACACACTCCCGATTGCCACAATTGGTTCGCGGGCATTTCCAGTTCCCAATGCCCCATTTAAAAACACGGTGCGCTGTTTTAACAGCGTACCAAACTATTCTCCGATTCAGATCCCGAATTCGGTGATCTAAATTGGAGTTATGAATACCGATACTTCTAAAAACCTCATTGAGGTCACTGACAAAGATGCCGGGGAGCTTGACGGCCTTCTGGTCGAGAAAAAACATCATAAGGACGCTTCACTGTCACAGAAGTCCAGTCGACATCCCCTATTAAGTTAAAAATGTATTGTTGGTTTTATTGCCTTCTCTCTATATTTCTACTTCTAGGGTCGCCGTGTCAGGTAGTTAGACATGTATAAATTACCTAGGTAGGGTTAGAGGCGTCTGTCTCCTGAAAAGGTCGAGACATTATCGATGTCGGCAGGGGTAGGCTTAAGTAATTATTAATATTATTAATCCCCTGTCGGCGGGACAGACGTATCCCCATACTGCGGTTTGGGCTCTGGCCCGGTGACCTGACTTTATCTCAAACTTTTTCACAAATCTTGTGTTTCTTTCATGTCAGTTTTTAAACTCTGTTTCAAGTCATTGTTATGCGCTTTTGATCATCTCCATGTAAAGAGCGCGATATAAATTTTTAAATAATTATTGTTGTTGTTGTTGTTGCTGTTGCTGCTGCTGCTGCTGCTGCTGCTGCTGCTGCTGCTGCTGCTGCTGCTGCTGCTGCTGCTGCTGCTGCTGCTGCTGCTGCTGCTGCTGCTGCTGCTGCAGCAGACGACCTATTTCAGGGACATGGCAGCTGCGGCAGCAGCAACGGTTTGGGGGCCGCAATGTCTCTCCCCTATTCGATAGGTGGTTACGGTGCGGGAAAGTAAAGGAGGGACCGGGGGTCTGCCGATTCCCCCAGAAGGGTGCTAAGGTGGTTATCACGCTGGGTTCGCCTAGAAGATTCAATGCTCCCCAATGTCAGGTCATTACCTCTGACTAACTTTCTGCAGAAATTAGTTTTGCAAAAATATATAAATAATAGCTTTAATTACTATTATTTTATTTTAAAATTGACTCGCTCACAAACCATGTCACTTAACGTTTTGTCCCTAATAACATAAAGCTGTTTTATTGAATTCCACCCTCTAGAGTAGTGAAAACGTCCACACTGAAAAGCAGCCATTTTGGAAAAAGGCCTTACGCTTGAAATCAAAATAGGACCCCTTTTTAGGGCCTAGTGTATCCAAAATACTCACGGTTGGAAGTCAAGGATCCCAGGTTATGATAGTGAGCCATTTTTACACAATCCATCAAATGAATGGGCCTCAAATTTTTGTTTTTCAGAAAAAATTGTGGGTGTACACTTTATGGTAAACAGCTCAGCGCATGAATTCCTCACTATTTAGTGGGGTGCACAAATTACTACTCAACTGAAAATTTCACATGGTGTCACCGCAATTAGTCTTACTTATTATAAAACCAAATGAAAATAAAAAAATATCACGTTGGACTTCAAAATCAATGAGCATTCCCGTTATCTTTCCATCACATCAAATGATGATGAATCTTCTTTCATAGCAAACAGTCAGGTGAAGTGATGGTCTAATGGATTAGACGCTTGACATCCGTACATGCGATCTCGGATCGAATCCTGCCTGCATTTATTCCCCTTTTATTGAGTAGAAATACATTTCAAACCCTTTATTTAAGTAGGTTTATTTTAATTTAATATAAGATCTCCTTTATATTTGTCTTTTTTCGGGTAGACAAACAACCCGACTTAATTTTAGGTTGCAGCGTTTTAGGTCCGCTCGTGACATACACACTTCTGTACAACATGGTCCTGTAAATATAGGTTGCATGCCTTCATGTCAGTGCTTTTGTCAGCTTGTCCTGTAAATGTAGGGATGACACCTGTTTACTTGTCTTCAATCATCTGTATAATGCCTACTATTCCTATAGGGGGTATTATTTCACTTTTTTGACTTTTTATATTCCGCCCCCCTCAAAACATGTACAGGCCTATTAGAAACAAGAATAAATCATTAAAATAAAAAATTGATATTTCTAACCCCCCGTACATACCCCCTGAAGGTTTTGCTTGAAGGGCGCCCTCTGTTGTCACTTTAACGTAAAGGTTCCCTGACTCCATATGCACTGTAGAGACATACATAATGGTGGTTACCAGACTGTGTATGTGATTATCAAGGCTGCCACTTGTGGGGAAAAATCCCTACCGTAGGGTATTTTAGTAAAGTGTAGGGAATAGGGGGCCCCTACGGGGAAAATGGAAATACTGTAGGGGGGAGTAGGGAATCCACAAATATTGTTTAAAACAATTATATTCATGTACGTGTATATACCCTTACAAAAAAGTTCTATAGAATTCTATAAAAAAAATTCTATAGAATTTCTATACATAATTCTATAGAACATCCTATAGAATCCCTCTATACAATTTCTATACAATTTCTATACAATTTCTATACAAATTCTATACGGCTTATAGAATTTCTATAGAAAAGTGGGCCACTTTTCTAAAAATATTCTATAGAAAATGCAACAGTTTGTATAGAAATCTAAATAATTTCTATAGAAAACAGTGTAATTTTTAGCCATATAATTATAGAACTGTATAGAAATTCTATAGAAATCTATATAAAATTTTATAGAATTGTATAGAAAGTTGTTTATAGAGTTCTATAGAAGTGTTTATAGAGTTCTATAGAAGTGTTTATAGAGTTCTATAGAAGTGTTTATAGAGTTCTATAGAAGTGTTTATAGAGTTCTATAGAACATTTCAGAATTAGAGTTACAGCGACCTTGAGAGAAAAAATATAACCAGTTCTTTACAAAATCAAAATGCGGTCCACTTAAAACAAAATACATTTATAATAACAGGGCTGAAAAATATCATGTTCTTTGAAGCAAGGTATTGATTTATTGTTTTCCTGGGAACAATTAAGAAATAACAGAAATACACATACTTTCAAATATAAATTAAAATAAATCAGGTGCAACAACAAAGTATTAAATATAAAAACATAAAAATTCAATGAATTACTCAACATACAAAATAGCACCACCAGGAGTTAAATTATCATTTAACTTATTTATGCTAAAACCAAAAGGTTTCCTGTTTTGGTCACAGAAAATCGGGCAAACTTTTATACTTATATTTGAAAAAGTTTTTAAAACACAGCACAGCAGAATTCCAATCGACCCAACAATTTGGTCTGCAATTGTACATCTTTTTGTACCAACATTGACTATTAAAAATATCATGATTTATACATAATGTGGAACTTTACGGCAAGGTGGACGTATTATGTTAAATACAAAAGTTTTTTATTTACTTTAGTTAAAAAACAAATAATGTAAATAATACTCTTTGGTACGTTGACAAGACTGTGCAAACTTTCTATTAAAAATCAGAGCACTTATTTTTTTATGGATAATTGTTACCTTTATCAACCTTACATCACGGTTGGCTTTCAGATAATAATGTGGGAGTGAAGGGAAGGTACATAATTGATTTTTGTCAGCATATGTTAATTTCGTCCCTCATCCAGTTTAATGAAATACACAAATTTAGTTTTATAAATATCAACTTAAGTTAACTTTGGAATCTGATAATAACCAGTGTTGTACATTGCCTTCTGGTAGGAACAAGATTGGTATTTAGACATGCAACTGCATTTTGTCCAAAAAAAAAGAGGATAATGACAGGCACATCAAGAATTTGTACACTATTTTTCAGTTTTTAATGGCACAGCTAAAGAAAGAAAAGAAAATCAGCTGACCCGCTGAATAGTTGCATGCCTGGGTAATACGTCTGTTGACACATCTATACTTATAATAATACAAATACATGTATAAAAATGTACCTCTGAAAATTTCACCTTATTTCACTATGTCGTTAACATCGTCTTGTACCCAGAAGGTATGGCCCTTCAACCTTATTTCTCAACAGAGGGTCGTAAACGATAAAATGGCTCCTTTGAAAAATTTGTCCAAAAGAGAGGTAAGTGCTAGCCACAGCCAGACTTTGTACAATGGCTGAGTAACCAACAACAGAGGAAATCAGCTGAAATGTTGCATAGCTGCAAGCAGAGCATAAACCATTGTTTTAACTCCTGAATTACTCCTAAGACATGTTTTTCTTTTCCGTGCAGAATTTAACTTTCCTACAATGACTTATAAATGGCAAAAAAGGACGAAAATTTCACTCGATTTTCTTGAAAACAATTTTGCACATTAATTGCTTACAACCTTTTGCCGGTCACACAATATGTTGAAACATATTTTATCTTGCACACAACGCAACCAATTAGTGTATAGTAGGGCTGTGCCTGATATCCAGGTATCCGTCTGAAACTGACATTACACAGTTCCTTTTTTCTGTTCCAATTACCTGTAAACGACTTTTTAAAATTCGGACTTAACATTTGAGCGGTGCGAAAAGAAATCTGTGACTCTTTTACAGACAATTATCTTTAAATTCACAAGATTGCACTCCAATAAAGAAAAGATCGATTTAAGTATGGTATCCTCCGTGTTATAAAAGTCAATTTGTTACCATTTACAGAACATGTATTTGTACACCACCAGAGGCATGTTTTCAACAAAAATGAAAACGGGTATCCGAAGTTTACTGATTTCGGGTATCCGGTTCCCAAAATATCCAAAAATGCACAGTGAATTTAAAAAAATAAAAAACAAATAAAAAATATTTAAAAAAAAAGGTGTAAACTTTTAAAACCGAACCTTATTCAACTCTTTCACCTTATTTGCCAGTGACTGCTTGATGAGGGAGGTTGAACCACTGGGGTACTTTTTTATTGTGAAATCTGAAGACAAAAATTCAAAACAAAATGCACTGATTAGGTTCCTACATGTAGTAAATGTAAGCTTAAAAAAATGATTCAGATTTCATCTATGTTACACAAGTCAAAGTCAGACTGAAGTTATGATAGATTTTGTCAATGTGCTCTTGCTACAATGTATGATAAACAAACAAATATATGTGTGTGTGTGTGTATATATGCCATAATTAATTTACTTATTTTTGTCATGGTTTAATGCTTGTGCATGTCAATGTCATATTCAAAAGCCAAGTTATCGAAGTGGAAATGTTAAACAAATTTTCCTCAGTTGTGGTTAAATTTTGTGTAATGGAAACAAGTGCATACAAAATGAGACAAACTCATTGAACACATGTTTATCAATGGCTAAAGTACAGTTAAAATTGTATATTTTATGGCAGCATGTGAAACAAACCATCATGTAAATAGGGAAACATTACCTATGACAGCATTCACTTTTGCAAGATTTAACGCATCCTTTATTTCCGATGTTTGTTGATGGGCGTTGCTTTTTCTTCCGGTTAGGCTCTTGCCAATGACATCATCCCTTGTAAACAATGAGGAGAACAAATTTCGGGCCAATCTGGTGGCACTGTTGCTGGCCTGTGTGATTGCCAGCAGTCGCCCCTTTTCCATTAGCACACCATTGCCTATATCAACCTGTTGAAGAATAAATGCATTCATAAACCAATTATTTTAGTTTCATTCCTTTTTGTTGCCAACTTTTCATATCAAAGATTTAAGGTCAGTTCCTAACCACCGATGTACTATACGAGGAATTTATAAAACATTTGGGAATTTTAAGATTGAACTCGTAAGGGAATTGCTTGGCCTCGTGACGCTTCAACAATGCATTGCGCGCACACAATGACCCCCTGCTACCGGTAAAAACTAAAAAACGGGCGGCATAGCGCCACCTACCGATTTTAGCGTACCAATAACAGTCGTGTACAACACAGTTGGTACGCTATAAATCGCCAGGGTGGCGCTATACCGCCCGTTTTCGCCCGTAGCAGGGGTCATTGTGTATGCGCGCAATGCATTGTTGGGAAACGTCACGAGGGCAGCAATTTCCATGTTTACTAGTTCAATCTTGCATTTTTCCAAACTTAAAATGTCCCTAAAATCTCGCCAATGCAAGTTGCATGGTTTTAAACCTCAGAGGAGGCATCTGTAGGTGGCATTAAATTTGGAGGCGAGTTTTGAAGAGCATTTGTCATGTTTAGGACACCTTTTTGGGTACAGAACATTGCCTGCTCGATATCGATACTTGTCCATACAGGACTACCATGGGCATTCACCGCAGCGCTACTACTGTCCGTTAATGACAGAAGTTGTAAAAGTCGGGTAGTAGGGCTGCGGTCACCACAGCTAGGGAAAATTATGGTCATTAATTGTCCTTAATAACTTCTATACCTTTGAAGTAGGTCTCACATCGGGCGTAGAATGTCTCACATCGGGCGTAGAATGTCTCACATCGGGTATAGAATGGCGCCTGCCGGGTGTAGCAATTAGGCTCACGTCGGGTGTAACTAGGCTCACATCAGGAACATGCATTAATGAGGTAGATTTGCCAGGATCTGATGGGACTTCGACTGATGTGTACTGTTGCTGGAATTTCAGATTGGTCACAATGCTGTTCAGTTCTTGTCATTGCAAAAAAAAAAAATAAGATCTGGTAATATATTGTATTTAAAATTTCATGTGGCAAAGAGTTTAGAATAGAATAGGCAAATTCTTCAAAATTTATTGGTCTATTTTTTTTAAATAGTGGCTTTTGTTAATCAGTTTATAAATAAAATATATATCAATAGTTTTGGACAGTTAACCGGTCCAGCACTAGGCAGTTTCAGGGTTCTTCCACAGGATCTTGTGACTTGTAATCACTGGCAATTTTTTTTTGTCCAACTACCACCGATTTTCCAACTTGCCTATTTCCTTTCACAAATTGTTAGTCCTGCGTCAGGGTTTGCAGACTATTAGCGGCCACCCACTGCAGCTCATTTGGAAGTGGATTGTGTGGTGAGGATAGCAGTGCATACATAATGAAACTACACAATTCTGCTGTTATTAATTTATAAAAATGGGGCTTTCCTAGCTGCAAAAATGTTACCTTTAAACTGTTGGAGTTCTTCAACCTGTGCTGCAAGATCATTTTTTTGCTGTTTCACTGTCAAGTACTTGGACTTAAGGGCCAAATATTTGCTGCATCGGCATGATGGTGTCGTCCGTCTTGCTACCTCCTGGCTTTTCTCCAGCTGTGCAAGTATCTTATGGCTTGTTGCCGACTGTTTGTTTTGTTTCTTCTTTGGGTGAAGCTGCTGATAAATAAATAATATATACTTGAATACAAGGAACATTTGTTTATATACATTGTGCATGGAGTACTATGCCACGGATTTAGGATAGTACACTTATATATTCAGATAATACTTTGTCCATATAAAGAATTTTTTTCTGGACTTTGATGCTTTCATTAAGCACACTGTACCTTTTCTGGTTGCTCCAGTTCCATCGGGACTTCAGTGTCAGTACTATCAAGGCGAGCCGGTCTTTTAATCACTCTGCGGCCAACACCTAGTTGTGGTGACTTACTGGTTGAAGCCATCAAACTTCTCTCGGATGTCACCTCGCTGATTTTATTCTCCATCTCCTTACGCTTTCCTGTTTTAGTGTTTGAACAGCATTAACAAATAACAGAGGGTGGTCAGTTGGACATGTAATGTTATTTATACAAATAAGTTGTAATACAGCAAATCAAAAGTTGCTCCTTTTTTGTACATATGTGGTGCTAGTTGGGGCCAAGGATATACAGATCGAGGAATAGCTGATCGAGGGAGCTAGTCCATTGCGTTGTTAGTCCATTGCCTTGGCCCTATAGATAGAATGTGGATAGGCCTAGTACTACTACTACTAGTAGTATTAGTATTATAATATAATGACTAATGTCCTACTCCTAGGGCTAGAATGGGCGATAAGTCATTACTCATTGTAGGCCTATTTGTATCCCAAAAATGCCCTGGAATAATTTGAAGTAACGGGCCTGATGTTGTGATGTACATGCATAGGCCATAGCCTAACGTTATGCCCCCATGTATCAAAATAATTACAAAATAATTCCACATCTTTCATGCGCAATATACTCGAGGGGGTACAGTGTATATCGGTACTTACCATAGGCCAGCACTGTGCAAGGGGCTGACTCTTCGCCTTTTTTCCAAAAGAAATCTACAACGTTTCCAACTATTTCATCTAAATTTTCAATTTCTGCGACACTGTTTTTCACAGGGAGTACATCCCAGGCCTCTTCTTCGATCCACTTAACCAAAACATACAAGCCGGCAGAAGTCATGACGAAATACGAACTAATAATAGTAAATTTAAATCACAAAAAAATTCGACAATGCTGTTTGTAGGCAGAGTATGTGAAAAATGGTGGTTCAAAGTAGACGCGACGCGACGCTTTGACCGGCCCCTTACATTTCATTCACAGCTGGCGCGCTAAGTCCTGATTGGCTGACTACGACGTTTAGTATTGCTGACGTTTCATTTATTTTTATCTTATACACCAATAATATTGAGAAAAACATTATTTTTACTACACGTTTATCATTCCCTAATTATTACATGTTAATTAGGATCTTATTTTATTGTTAATGGATAATCTATTTTGACTTACGACAATGTAATTCTTAAAATCCCTTTCCTCACGTGACACGACTCGTCTATTTGCAACCTCGTCTCCATAAGTGGGATCACAAACCGTGAAAACAAGGTTGAATTCACTGGTACTTGGCGTTTCCCACTCACGTATGTACGCGCGCCGATTGTCGTCGGTGACGACGGAGTGGGCATCAGTACCCGTACCCGTACGCATGGGTGCCAACTCGTCCTTTTAATTACCAACTTGTACCGCGTTGAACGAAAGTATGGCCAAAAATAGCTCAATGAAAAGATCCCTTAAATCATACTTGTGGGAGCAGTTAGAACCTAACAAAACTGTATCAGTTCCAAGAAGAACACGCTATCGAAATAATCGGAAGAGGACGTTAGGAAGTGTTAGGCCAAATGTTTTAGACACGAGTTCGGATTCCGGAGAATGATCTCGTCAGCGGTCTACACCACCATCGTTCTAATGACGGAGTTCCCATTCGCGTTCCTCGGCTTCAGCCAACGGCAGTGCCACTCCAGACCATCTCGAGTTCAGGATTGTCGAGTTCAGCCGATTCAGAATCGGACATTAATGGTAGTGATGCCAGTCTTATCACCCAGGAGGAAATGTCTGTTGTGCCAGTCACTTCAGTAGCAGTGGAGGTCAATGAGGTGATACCAGAAACGCCAGAAAATCATGACCAGGCTAGGCCTAATTCATCAAATGACATTGTTGTCAGTATTGAAGATCATGACGACGATGATGATTCAATTTTCTGTGATTCTAGCCATTCTCCGCCATCAGCTTTTCAGAATCAAGATGGCAGGATCTCAGATTCTGACAGCACAGAAGTTCCTTTATCATCGTCAACTGATGAGGTACATTATTTTAATTGTATTATTATTATTAATTTATCTTTAATTTAAGTTTGAAAGGTAACTACAGTTAATGTAACATACGGAAACAGGTCAACTCGTACTCCGACCAACTCATGCTCATGACGCGACCGCCATCATAGGTTTGCGGTTCATTACATAACATGTCCATGATTAAATTTATTCAAATAATATCATCCAAGGTTTTTTTTAAAGTTACGGGTAAAACAACACACCAAAATTCATTTTGTTCAAATTGGGACTTTTTATATTTAATTTTAAATTATAAGTGGAGTGTCGTGGCCGAGCAGTCTAGCGCACCGAACTCAAGTTCTGGTGTTGCCAGCAGCAGGGTGTGGGTTCGAGCCCCGGTCGTGACACTTGTGTCCTTGAGCAAGGTACTTAAACATAATTGCTTCGTCCTTCGGATGGGACGTAAAGCCGTAGGTCCCGTGTGTTGTGTAATGCACGTAAAAAAAAAAGAAAAAAAAAGAATGCGCCTTGAGCACCACTTAGTTGGTGGATACGTGCACTATATAAGTCCACACATTATTATTATTATTATTATTATAAAAGCCTGGGAAACTCAACTTAATTTATTCTAATAATATTTTCTAAGGTTTTCAAAAGTTACGGGTAAAAAGGACATACCAAAATTCAATTATTTTTTTTAATTTGATTTTCTTAAAAGTTGGTAATTTTCATAAAAAAACTCAATTTATTATAATAATACCTTCTAAGGTTTTCAACAGTTAAGGGTAAAAATGACACACGAAGATTCCATTTTCTTCTATTTTTTCTAATATATGACTATGAGTTGGTTGGTTGGAGTACGAGCTGGTTAAGTACAGGTTGGTTAAGGTACGAGTTGACTCGAATGTAATAATAATAATAATAATGTGTGGATTTATATAGCGCACATATCCACCAACTAAGTGGTGCTCAAGGCGCATTATATTATTATCCCTGCTCATAAGGCTCATAAATCATTCCTGAAACCATCTCAGCTCCCTGGGGAGTATACAGCTCAATTGCTGCCATTTCTAGCGCATATAGAGCAAACCAACTCTGCCTTCACAGGTACCCATTTAACCCCTGGGTGGAGAGAAGCAATTATGATTAAGTGTCTTACTCAAGGACACAAGTGTCACGGCCGTGATTCGAACCCACATTCTGTTGCTAACACCAGAACTTGAATCCGGTAAGCTAGACCGCTCGGCCACGACATATATGTATATATGTACATGTATATATGTATATATATATATATATATATGTATATATGTATGTATGTATATATGTATGTATATATATGTATAGGTATATATGTATAGGTATATATATAGGTATATATGTATAGGTATATATACATGTATATATATATATAGGTATAGGTACATTGTTTAGTTATGTTTTTTGTGTAACTCCGCTGCTTATGTGAAATGCTTAACTTTTTTAGCCAACAATTGCAAGGGACGTTTACTCAAAAAAAATTCCTAAAAATTAATTTTATTTTGTAATCTTTCTTTGCAGTGTACAGAAAATGATGAAAGTCATGGACAAGAGATGGATTATGATGGTCCCAGCAAAAGCGACAGCAATACCGAGGATGGAGGATTTACAACAGATTTGGTAAATGAATCAGTTCAGATGTTAATGTACATGTATGTTTGTTACAAAAGCAAATCTTAATTTAGTTAATTTGTTTCGAACATGGATCATAAAACTCGGCTCTCATTTTCCATGGAATAAAGATTAGTAAATAGAAAATAATAATTAATTCATGCGAGTAGAATGTCGTATCCGACAACCACTTATTCTCATTCAATGTAACCAATAATATCATCTTAGGAAACCCTCATCTTACCTACCCATTAAAGTGGAGAACATATGGATGATGATGGACATATGCTTCAAATTGTTCCAGGATATTTATTTCATGAAAAAAAAAAATTTTTGGTATACCATGACATCCTTGGTCATATCAGTCTGATCTTGTCAACTCCTCCAACACGGTCATTGTACATACGTAGTGGCAACTATAATAGGATCCTTTTATTTTCATAAAAGTGGATTTTAAAGATTTTCTTTCTGTACCCCAAAATCGATAGAATAATTTGTTAACTGGTTAGTGGTTCCAAAACAATTCCACAAAATCCCCTTAAAATGGGCGGTCAGACACGACAATGTTTAGGTTTGTCAACTGATTTGTGAAGATTATTTTTGTTACATTTTTGTTATTTTACAGGATGATCCACTCTACCCTGGTGCACAAATAACAAAAAGGAAAGTTTGTTATTGACCATGGCACATTTTCTACGCCACGGATTGACACAAGAGGCACTCGCCAGTTTGTTTCAGCTGTTGCAGTTTCACTTGCCTGCAGGGACCTCTTTTCCTGCTTCAAAGTACATATTTAATCAACATTTTGATGGTTTATGTGGGCGCATTCAGTGCCATGTATATTGTGCAGCATGTCAGGGCTATGTTGGAACCGTAACTGCACTGTGCCCTGACTGTGGCATGTTAGTCAGTTACGATGAAAGTATAAGTTCAGGCAACTACTTCATAATTTTTAATATTGCCAATCAGATTAAGTACCTGTTACAGGATCCCGACATCCAGTGTAAGGTTAATCAAAAAATGTGATTTGCATCAAGGTAGGTTGCCAAGCAACTGCCAATGGAAGAAGATGACATAAGTGTAACTTGGGGTTCCGATGGGGCAGCTATATTTTCATCTTCTAATTATTCTATTTGGCCATTGCTGCTCATGATCAATGAACTGCCTTATTCAGTTAGACGTAAACATATTTTAATGGGGGGTCTTTGGTTTGGTAGTGGCAAACCTAATTTTCATTCTTTTTTAAAACCAATTGTCGAGGAAATGAACTCTCTCAGCAGTGAAGGGATTACATGGGAAGATGAAAGCAAAAATGCTAGAAGGACAAAAGTGTTCCCTGGTCCATTGTCATGTGACAGTGTAGCAAGATGCCAGCTCCAAGATATTTCCCAATTCAATGGCAAGTATGGGTGCTCATGGTGTCTACATCCTGGAGAACATGTCGCTAAAGGCAGAGGGTTCACACATGTTTACCCTTTGGAACAGTTTGACCAATTGCCACCAAAGAGAGATGAAGTATCTTTCAAGGTAGATGCGCAGAAGTGTAGAAATGAACAAACCAGTTCATGGTGTGAAAAACCTTCTATGATTTTGCTCCTTTTGCATTTCAACATAATTTCAGGATTTGTTGTAGATTACATGCACACTGTTTGTCTTGGTGTTGGCAGAACACTCACATTTCTATGGCTAGAAAACACTGCAATGCCATGCTATATTGGGAATAGATTGGAAAGTCTAAATGAAAGATTAAAACCAATGTAGGCCCCTTCTGAAGTCACACGTCTTACAAGAACACTGGTGCAGAAAAATTCTGAAGGCCCATGAGTGGCGAGCATGGCTTTTCCATTATTCTCCTTGGTTTTAAATAATATACTCCCAATGCTTACTTTCAACACTGGATGTGTTTTGTAACAGCAGTTTATATTTTACTTCAGGATGACATTGAGTCTTCAATGATAAACCATGCAGAGTTACTTTACTAAATTTGTCATAGATTGTGAGCAGTTGTATGGTAAGGAGTATGTTACATATAACATGCATCAGCTCATTCATATGGCTGACTCTGTTAGAAATTGGGGACCATTGTGGGCCATTTCTTGCTTTCCATTTGAAAGCATGAACCATAAATTAAATAAAATGATTTCTGGCACTCAATTTGTACAAAAACAAATTAGTAGGAAATTTCTTCTATCAAGAACACTTCCACACATTGCTGTAGATTGTTTTGAAAGTAATCTGGACACTAAGAATTATTTTGAATGCAACATAAATAATTTTCGATCCTATAAGTCAATGGAATCAGATTTGACAGGTGTCGTACTCAGAGGTGTGCCCAGGCTGATCCAAGTTGGAAACACAGAGTTGCATTATCTCAAACAAATTGGGTATACTCAGAAGGCAGTACTTGGGTATGGTATAGTTTCGTTTAATGGTATAAAGCTTACAACAGACAAATATATGAATAAAAAAAGGAAACGGATTGATTGTTATATATCCATCAAAGATGGGAGCATAGCAGTTGTTAAGAACATATTTCTGTTATGTCGTTCCTGTAATCGGGTTACATGTGATTGTAAAAAGCAGTGTATGTTATTTTTATCCATTTTGAAACATGACCAGAGAAATTGTTTTAGTGTAGATATACCAGGGTACAAAGTTGTCCATAGAGGACTCAGGAATATCAAATGTCATAGAGAGTACAAGCTTTGTCCTGTTACAGAGTTTGATAAGAAATGTATGTATTCTAAATATGGAACTCAGAAATCGCTTCTGTTCTCCCAAATAATGTTGAATTGGATTAAACAGAAGAAATGTACTTAGACAGATGGTTCATGTGGCTAGACATTTGCCATAGGGATTTATAATTTTCATGGTAAAAATTTACAGATTAGATACAGCAGAATGAAATATCTTGAAGGTTTGATAAAATAGTTTTGTGGTAAAAGGATTGTATGCATTCATGCATCCTGGGAAAATGTCTAAGTACTAAATCAAATTTCCAACTGAATTTGTTATCTTCGATGGATGAAAGGTCTACCTTACATGTAGAATGGATATTAATGCAATTAACGTACCAACATCCTTACTTGTTGTAAAGTTTGTAGAAGTAGATTCAATCCACCTAAGAAATTAATTAAGCGCATCCATGTCAGAGAAAACATGAATTGTTTCTCAAAAACCAAGTATTTTGACCCAATTTTTTTATATAGTTCACGAAGGTTGAATGTATGTTACCAAATTGTACATGAACTTCAAATGTTTGTTTCGCTTTGTTCTATATAAACTGTTGCATGTATTTAATATATGAACTTTGTGATTAAAATAAAAGTCCTTATTTAATTTAAATGTATTTCTTGTTTTCGTACTGAATTTATCGTAAACCTGGGTGCAAAGTTTTTCTTCAAGCTTAGAATTCTATGTAAAGTAAAATTGATACAAAATTTCTGAGTCAAAGCAATGCGTTAGTGACCGTCAAGTCATTGATCAAGAGTACACATATATCAATAAAGACATTACTCAAATCTTTAGAATCAACCCAGGGCTAAAATATGGGAGGATGAGAATTTAAAATGGCAAACAATTAATATTTCCGCAACTATATATAGTTGGTAGGAATTCTACAGACCGTAGTCTTATAGAAATTTGTCTCTATAGAAAACCTGGTTCTATAGAATTCTATAAAAAGTAAAAATTCTATAGAAAAAATTGTGAGTTTCTATAGAATTTTTAAATTTCTATAGAGCTCTATAGAGCTCTATAGAACATTCTATAGAATTCTATAGAATTCTATAGAACTTTTTTGTAAGGGTAGGTCTACTGCTTTAATCGTATCAGTATAACGCAGTTATTAGCCATATCGCTATGTTCTAAATTAAGTATGCGCATGCGTAGTAATGCATTCTGGGACAAAAATACGGGCAACACCCTCCTCAAATTAGCCAGTAGTTTCAATTCTGATTGACCCCAGTCAGGGTAACACCTAACAATACGCGCACCTAATATCGAGTGTCACACTACTATTGCAATACTTCAAGAATGCCGTTGCGGTTAATGTTACTCAAGCTATCTGCACACTGTACCAGTGTTGCCATTTGGCATTTTTCACGTTCATCCGGGAATACTATGTATTCCCTTTAATTCATTCACGAAGGCCTGCACATCTGGTCATTATGCCTAGTTATTTAATTCAAAGTTAGGCCTAATTAATAACTAATTCGTCGGGGAAAACGAAATTTTGTAGGGAAAAATTGATACTAAGTATGTAGGGATAATGTAGGGGAAATGCGCATGTGTGGTGGGGGGAAAACAGCAGATCAAGAGTGGCAGCCCTGGTGATTATGTACCACACATATAATCTGGAATGGTTACTAATCAGCTGTTTGTGGTTTGTTGACGTAGGTTGACGGTTTTAACTCAATTAAGACAATTATATATTTAGGATAGTAAATGTACATACATCATATCATCTAAAAGGATTGTTTGCTGGCAAAGTTGGGCAGTGACAGAAGATATTATCTGTGACCTCAGTTGGTTAAGTTTGTTTTTAATAATAATATTATTCACCATGCACCCACAAGTATTACTGCAAGAAATTTCCATGGGAGTTAACTTGGGAATATTGTATTTGACATGTCTGGGACTTGTTATCATCTCAAACATGAAATATTAACCCACTGGTTACTGTCATAGAAATAGTATAGTTTGTACAATCACGATGATATAATAGTAATAATAAGTGAAAGAGAATACAAAGTTGGTAGTTCCCAAATAAATTTAAGGTTTACAACTGTGTAAACCCTGAACCTTTGAAGTTGAAATCTAGCTTAAAATAAAATAGTGGGATATGGGATTTATTATTTGAATGTTTTTAAGGGATGGTGTGGTTGGTTAAAACAGCTGATATTTAAGCACATTTTTTTTAAATTTGTTACAATATTATCTTCCACTTTCTATAAATAAATTGTGTAATAATACATTTGTTATTTCACACATAATTAATTATAAATGTATTTCAATTTTTTAAGGTAATAGCTACATCTACAAGAATGGCACAAGCAAGCCCAAAGATCTAGTGATCAGGACTCCTCTACCGAGCTACTTAAGCCCCTCCTTAAATGTTGAGTTAACCAAAGGTTCTTCTCAGAACCCTTACTACTCAAAAGAGATTATTTCAATATTATGTCATTGCAAATCTTACCATATCTAAATATGATGCTTCACATCTACATACTAGCAGAACTTGTTCAAGAGCATGAGATCTACTGTATCATTTACAGAAATACATTTGGCATTATTCAATCCATAATCCCTGCTAAGCCATGAAATATGTTGTTAATGTTAGTTAGATGTATAAATATATTTTTGTACTATTTTATAAATAGAGAATTGGCTGTTGCAAACTGCTTACCAACCTAAAGGACCCGTAGTATATAAATGCAAAATAGTAGTTACTGGCCTTACATCTCAAACCTAGCGAGTTCTTTCTCTGAGAAAGAACTTGCTAGGTTCAAAACATAACTGAGGCCATTAACTACTATTTTACATTCATACTATTTTATTAATTAATTCTTTTCTAGAAGAATGTTGAAAAGCAAATATCAATTTTATATTATTCCAGGATAAAATAAGTTTGATAAAATAATGAAATAAAATCTTCAGTTGCAATCCATATAAACCCACGGGAACACTGTGTTTTATTCATATAAATGTTACTTTTTAATCAGATTTTTTTGTTTCATAAGGCAATTGAAAGGTTGTCATGGAATAGTATGCTAAAATTTCAACAGGTAAACATGAGAAAGTACTTTAAACTAATTGCTGAAGTGATGTTCTCTTCATTGCTTCCATATCACTGTGTTTTAAACAAAATAGACTGGTGCCCCAACGACGGTATACAGGTAATCTGCACAAGAAGTCAGGATGCCATACCGTTTCACAAAAACATATTTTCAGGGGGCATATACAGGGGGGTTAACGCTCTCAAATGATTTGTTGAGTATTTTTTCCTTGTTTCTTATAGGTTGGTACATATTCTGAGGGGGGCATCTAAAATATTTTGGGTTAATACCCCCTACTATAATACACTTCTGTAAGGTCCTGTAAATATAGTTAGTATTCCTACTGGAGTGTTTGTCAGCTGGTCCTGAACATGTAGGGATGACACCTGTTTACTTGCCTTCAATCATCAATATAATGGCCAATTTTCCTATAATACATTTTAGTTTGGTCCTGTATGTATAGTTCACATTCCTACTGGAGTGTTTGTCAGCTGGTCCTGTAAATGTAGGGATGATACCTGTTTACTTGCCTTCAATCATCGGTATTGTCCTATACACTTCTGTGCAATACATGGTCATATAAAATTAAGGTAGCATTCCTAACATAGTGTTTCCTTGCATTCAATCCTTGGTAGTTCCCACTTGCCATTTATATTTCTGTACAACAAGGTCCTGTAAATGTAGGTAGCATGCCTACAGGTCATGAGCTTACGGTCAGCTTGTCCTGTAAATGATTGTTTACTTGCCTTTAATCCTCAGTATAATGCCCATACATACACTTCTGTGCAATACATGGTCCTGTGAATATAGGAAGCATTCCGACTATAGTGTTTGTCAACTGGTTCTGATAATGTAGGAATGATACTAGCTCTACTTGCCTTCGTGTAAAGGTAGCATGCCCACCAGTGTACATGGTCTTCAGGCCTGTGGTTTCTCAGGATTTTACTTGATTTCAGGATTTTGTTTACATCTCCCTTTGCCTCAAATTTTTTTGAAAGAGGAAAAGTAGCCACCAAAGAAAGAAAGAAGTAGCCTGTATTGTGTCCAAACCTCAAGTTTTTTGTTTGCGGGGAGTCTGTAAATCCTACAAAATCAAACTTCCAGGAGGTTCAGGGGGCTTTGTCCTCTAGACCAAAGGGAGACGCAGTCCCGCTACCCATTTTTCAGGATTTTTACTTTTGTCAAATCACACACCCCTGGGTCTTGTTGCATTCTAATCCTGAATAATGATGGATGGTCATCAATCCAAAAATGTGGGAAATACCTGGTCGTGCTTTTGATCATTCTTAATTGGGCTTACAGAAAAGAGGGAATGAATGAAAATGTGATATGGATATATTGTAATTTAGAAACAAACTCCTCGAAACTGTGCGTATATATTACAAACTCATAGTCTTAATATTCAGCTGCTATAAACCCATTTGAAGGTTCCATGTAATTTACATTTCCAGTTGAAATATTTAGGTTTTATTTCAGAAGTAAATAATGGTCCTATAATTGAATAAAGGATTCCAAATGGTACCACATTATTGGTCTCAATGTAATCGAAGTCGGTCCCCAAATTGTAGACTTGCTGCAAACCCATTGGCCTCTATCCGCTTATTGTCTTGATGATAGTAGATCAGCCCCGGCATCCAGCTGCTACATAAACCGTTTGTCGGTTCCGTTAATCAGTTTCCATTTCCAGTTAAAATACTTGAACAAAGGATTCTAAATGGTACAACATTGTTGGTCTAAACCAAGTGTCTTGATTATAGTAGACTAGCCTCTAGACTGGTCCCTGTCTTTATCCTATATTAAGGATATCTGAAGCAGTGAATAAGCGTTGCACATTTGCATATGAAGGACTAGAAACAGATGAGGTAATATCAATATTAAAATCGCCCAGTATAGCAATGGCCAAGTAATTATGAGAAAATGGCAAAATTGAATCCAAAACCATTTGATAATTTTTCAAAGTATTTAACACCGACACTAGGTGGTCTGTATAAACATCCTAACAGAATAGTACCATGTTTACAATGAATCTCAACCCAAATAAGTTCTAAATCCAAACGTTCAAATTTATTTAAACGAACAGGCTTTAAATGATTAGATACCGCAATAAATACACCACCACCATGCCGTGATTGCGATCCTTCCTGAAGATACAGTAGATGGCGTTACAATTTAATTCACCGTCATTTATTGCAGAGTCCAATAGGATTCAGTGATAAAGCAATGTCATACTTGTTCACCAACAGTTCAGTTTGAAACAAGACAATTTTGTTGACAATACTTCTGGCATTAAAATAACACAGTTCATACTTGATCTTGAGACATTGTTGATCTGTGGGACATTTGCTGAATTTGTATTTCTAGAAGAAACAGCATCAGTAGGGCTAGGATTGGGATGAACATCCCCACCGAGTTCAAGTTGAAAGGTACAAGTAGAGTTAGAATAATAGCTAACGTGACAATTGCCAAACCTCAATTCTGATGAAGACGTTTGAGACGTCGAGGAATACAGGAGATTGGAGTTGAAAACTTGAAGTTGAAGACGTGAATAGGGGCAGGATGCATGTATGTGTATAAATGTACACAGTTCCACCCATGTTGGTTGCATTGTGAAGATAAACCATGCCTGCTCATCAGAATAAAGGAGTGTGAAAGCAGGATGCCAACTGCTGGTATGTCCATAATGGGGTTGGTCAAGCGTAACGTGAAGAATGCAGCAATGACTTGATACAGTGCAAGATTCTGGCTGAAAATACCGAGAATCCATGAAGAAAACTGGCCAGGAATCATTCCAGAAACATTGAGAATGTACATATTTTACATCTGAAGAAACAGTAGTCAAAGACCAGCTATAGCTGGTATGAAATTCATACAGTATGTGAAGCTACGAATGGCAAAAATAGTACATATTGTCAGAGCCCAGCAAGGAGCGTGCTGACTGACCGCCATCTTGATGCATAATAATGTTATGTACTAATCGCGCGTGTACTTCTACCAACCAATGATCGCTGGAGAAATTCCGCGCATACGCACATCAACGGCAAAATACGTCAAACTTTCCATTTGTAGTTAAAATATTTAGGTTTTTATATCAGAAGTAAATATGGTCTTATAATTTAACATAGGATCCCAAATGTTTCCCACATTGTTGGTCTAAAATGTGTCCAAGAGTCGGTCCTCATATAATATACATGGTGCGTGTGTGTGTGTGTGTGTGTGTGTGAGGGTGTGTGTGTGTGTGTGTGTGTGTGTGTGAGGGTGGACAGGCGCAGCATTCACTCTGTGGACCTGAGAACAAAAGATGTCCACAGAACGCCGGATAAAAAAACCTTCTGTGGACTTACACACGTCCACAGAAGGATTTTGGACTTTAAAAAGTAGAATATCTCTGAAATTAGTGATTTGTCTAGGCAGGTTCTTTGACTTAAATCGAAGGATATTATTAAAAGGGAAAAATAGAACGAAAACCGCTCTCAAAACACTCTTCTGTGTGAAATGGGAACGATTTTAAGAATTCCTATCCTTAAGTACAGGAGAACAAAGGAATGTCCACAGAGTGAACGGGCCGCTAAGCTGTGTGTGTGTGTGCGTTTGTTTGGGCATTCAAACCGGGGACCTATAACAAAAGGGACAATACGGCCCCGGTTGCTATCACAATGGAGAACAATATGTCCCGTTTTCCAGGACAAAGAAATTTGACAAAAGAAGTCCCCTGATTGCAGGCAAAAACACACTTGTGTGTGTGTGTGTGTGTACGTGTTTATGGAAAACCGAGGACACATAACAAAAGGGAACAATATGTCATCAGTTTGCGCACGGTGTCCTCGGTATGTAAACGTGTACAAATCTAATGGGAGAAGCCTCAAAAAGTTAAATTCAAACAAAAAAGGGAACAAAAGATGGGAACAATAGGGTGTCCTCTGTTTACACCATATACACGACTGTGTGTGTGTGTGTGTTTGTGTGTGTGATTGCATTCATCCTGACTGCCCTATGATCCACTCACATGACCCCACAAACCTACATTGAAGATTGCGATTTTTATTTTCAAAAAGCAATTCTTTTAAACTTTATCCACAGTGTTGTATTCTTTTCCCAGTGAAACAGGTCAACTCAGTATGCGTGCCAAACTCGTACTTTTACCAACTTATACTATTTTGGTCAACTCGACCTGTAAAATATTTATTACTGAATATTTACTGGAATGTGTATGGGTTGACATCCGGTGGAGTACGAGTTGGTAGAAGCACAAGTTAATTTAGCTGCACTATAGTGTCTGTAGTTCCTCATAATACTAGTAGTGCTTATGTCTTGTGTGGTGATGGCTGCATTGCAGTTTACTTGATACTAGCACTTAATTTTCTCAATAAAGTAGACCAGAAACAAATATCAGCACCTTTATTGAGATAATGAAACAGTCACTTCATGGAGGAAGGAAGACGTCACATGTAACTTTCTATTCCATTGTAAAACCTAACTTAAAGGCATTGTTCTGAAGGGATCATTTTTCTAAAGTTGCATAATTTTTCTGAAGTTACTTCAATCCATCATCCTGATAATAACATATGAGCCAAGTTATGTGTGTTTTGTTAGCATGACCCATTATTCTTCATCCCTCTTTTGAAAACATTTAATATTGTTTTTACATGATTTGTTTATAATTATTTCAGATCAACGGTATCCATTTGTGCTACTGCTACAAGGTGTGTCAGAGTCTGTGTAACTTTGTGATCCAATGGCCAGCATTTGAAGTTTATCCATTCATCAAAGGAGTTAATGTATGATTCAAATATTGCATATGGACTTATCCTATCTGTGGCAGTCTTTACCCTCAACGGAATTGTTTTTCAGGACCTCAAGACACATCTAGGTCTTTCTAGGAATTTCTTTAACATGTTAGGGAATAAAATAGTACTGAGGAATTCTTATTATTTTTTTGACTGGACCCAAACATCCTCACAAATGTAGTTATTAAGCAACATCTGTTGGTGATCTAGTAAAATGTATATTGCCGACAGTGAACTCTGGCAGTTGGGCCATATAAACATAGTAAACATACCCCCCAATCTTCATTGCATGGGTGTGTCAGCCTTGGAATACCTTTTGCCAGATCACCCAATTAAAGTTCCTATTTATTTGTATGCTCGCATTGGGATAGTACTGACCATCAATCCCATAAACAATTGGTTAAACAGACAGTATCGTCAATGATCAGAGCAGACTTTCTACAAACAGGGCATGGAATTGGTATGAGTATTATTTTCAGTCACCGAGTTAAACCACAACTTAAACTCTGATTCCATGCCCCTGTTGATCGTGAAGATATTGCCATCTTTAAACAATAACTTTAAAATGACTATTTATGAAAATGTATTTTCAACAGCTAATGACAAATAAATACATATACATGTAACAATCAGAAGATCATTTCAGTATTGTTTGTTTCTATTTTACAGTTATCCTTCAAATTACATTGTGTTGTCTCTTCCCTATAAGTATTGTTTTAAAAAATTGAAGCAAACATTTAAATATTATAACACTTGATCGAATTTGTCATTGTATTGTACAAGACCTGCACACACCTCACCTCGGGAAATGTAATGATCAAGCTGTTGTGATGATACATTATTTTATTTCTTTTTTTAGTTTATGGGCAATCA
Source organism: Zoroaster sp. YZ-2022 (assembly GCA_029582265.1). Lineage (NCBI taxonomy): Eukaryota > Metazoa > Echinodermata > Asteroidea > Forcipulatida > Zoroasteridae > Zoroaster > Zoroaster sp. YZ-2022. The sequence goes on along the minus strand of CM055824.1, from coordinate 34,322,537 downwards.
ATTTCAGGTAACAGTTTGCCAATGCTCCCTTGACAAAAAGGTTTTTCAGGCACTGAGTTAATTTAAATACAAAATCAATTAAATTTGACGTATGTATTTTAACGTATGTGTTTTATTTGTTTCTTTTTATTATTTTATCAACTTAATTAAATTTACTTTTGCAAATGGAATAATGTGTAAAATACGAAAGCATCAATAAATTCTCCCCACAATGATTGTTTAATAAACAATGTTGCAAAAAAGAGTCTAGACAAACAAAATGGTTGGTAATTTTTTTCCAAAATTGTTGGGTGTTTACTTTTAAATATTAGTTTGGTTAGCCAGTTCGTAAATTTAAATGGTCAGTGAATTTTGTTTAATTTTAATTTATGTAATAACCAAATAATGTTTCATTATCATTAATAATTAAATAAATTTAAAAAAAATTAAGGCCCTAAACATTTTTCTGCTAGCATTATTCTGGTACAGAACTTTAAATCTAATATGTTAGACCCAACACATAGTTGCATCTCAGGTTAGACCTTAACATGTAGTTGTATCTAGGTTGAGTCATAGTTAAGGCATCAGATATCGAATTATACTAAATCAAGTTGGTCAGTGGTTAAGGCATCACAGATATCGAACTATACCAAATCAAAGTTGGGGGTGGGGTGTTTGGGTTTGGGTGGTGTGTTGGGGGTTTTGGGGGGTGGGTGGTTGTTGTGGTGGGAATTTGTGGAAGGTTGTGGTGGTGGTGGGGGTGGGGGTGGTGGTTGTTGGGGTGGGGTGGTGGCTGGTGGTGGTTGTGGCTGTGGTTGTGGTGGTGGTTGTGGTTTGGTGGTTGTGGTGGTGGTGGTCAGGGTTGGTGGTGGTGGTGGTGGTGGTGGTTGTTGTTTGGTGGTGGTTGGGTGGCTGTGTTGTGGGTGGTGGTTGTTGTGGGTGGTGGTTGTTGTGGGTGGTGGTGGTAGGTTGTGGTGGTTGTGGTGGTTGTGGTGGTTGGGTTTGTGTAGTTGTTGGATGGTTGTTGTGGGTTTGTTATAGTTGCTGTGGTTGTATATTGGTTGGTTGTGGTTGGGTTGGTTGTGGTGATTTGTTATTGGTTATTAATTGGTTGTTGTAATGGTTGTGGTTATTGGGGTTTTTGTGGTTGTGGTTGTGGTTGTAGTTGTGGTTATTAGTTGTGGTTGTGGTTGTTGGTTGTGTGGGTGGTTGTGGTGGTGTAGTGGTGGTGGTGGTGGTTAATGGTGGTGGTTGTGGTTGTGGGTTGGTGGTTGTTGTGGTGGTGGTTGTGGTTGTGGTGGTGGTGGTTGTTGTGGTGGTGGTGGTTGTGGTGGTGGTTGTTGTGGTGGTTGTGGTGGTTGTTATTAATTGATTGGTGGTGGTTGTGGTGGTTGTTTGGTGGTTGTTGTGGTTGTTGTGGTTTGTGGTGGTTGTTGGGTTAATAGTTGTTTGGGTTGTTGTGGTTGTGGATTGTGGTTGTGCTGTGGTTGCTGTGGTTGCTGTGGTTGTTATTAGTTGTTATTGGTTGTTGTGGTTATTAGTTGTTGTGGTTATTAGTTGTGGTGGTTATTGGTTGTGGTTGATGGTGGTTGTGGACAATAGTTGTTGTGGTTATTAATTGGTTGTGGTGGTTGTGGTTGTTGTGAGTTGTTGTGGTTGTGGTTGTTAATGTGTTATTTGCTGTTGTTGTTGCTGTTGTTGTTGTTTGTTGTTGTTGTGTTTGTTGTTGTTTGTTTGTTGTTATTTGTTTGTGGTGTTGTTGGTGTGTTGTTGTTGTTGTTTTGTTGTTTGTTGTTGCTTTTTGTTGTTTGTTTGTTTGTTTGTTGTTGTTTGTTTGTTGTTGTTATTACAGTAAACAGTACTCGCCACTTCTAACAAAATATGAACAGATGTCCAAAAATATTTAGAATATAAATAAGGATAGCAAAATTCAGTTGTTAAGGTTATGGCAATTTTTCAGTAGAAATTTTATGCCATATTTGTAATTTTGTTTTCTCCAAAATCTTCAGTTTGTGCACAAAATTTAAATAAGTAGTACTAGTGTAGTAGTGATTGTTTTACTGCACTTTTCCTTAATTTTTACCTTCTCAGATACAAATCAACTTACATAGACAATTATTTGGAAAAACAATTTTCATGACACAATACATGTACTATGTCCTGCTCCCTGAGGGCTCCTCTCACAATCACATGAAACTATAGTATATGACACTCGGCAATTTCCTTAAATACCTTTCTCTTTTGATGTGAGTTTCGTGCGAGAACATTTCTTTAATTTATTACACATTGTCAAGAATAATTGTGCAATTTTGAAAAAAACCAATGCCCTTTTCAATTTCAATGGTCCAGCTACTCCAAAATTATACACTATTTTCCATTCACATCAATTAGAACTTCTCTAATTTTCAAATACTTTATTCTTAGTCCATGTACTTATAAAACCTTCCTATTATTTTTAGCATACTGTGACATTATTTTCTCATTCACATAAATTAGAACTCTGAAATTTCAATACTTTACATTATGTACTTAACTATTATTTTTTACAGCATGTTGACTCCGATGTATCATGGCTCAGACTGAGTTCCAGCTACAGTACCCCCTGACACGGCGTTGACACCCATCCAATGCAGTATCGTAACTGTTTAAGTCATCAACAATCTTCAGTTTCTAGCTTACGATGGTATGGTTTAACGTCTTGTGTTAACAGATCGTTTGAGAAGGGGTCTTCATACATTTCATTTAGTTTTAATGGTTTGTTTATTACAAAAAAAATTAAGGTTTTGTATAATTTGTTATTATTTTTTATAGCAGTACTGGCATTTCAGTCCAAGAGAAGGGTGTATCTGATAACGATCTGATAACAATCAATTTTTTTTAGAAAGGACAGAAACATCTTGCAACTTCAGCTATGCAGAATTGATGGGTGTGATTTTCGACATATGAGAAGCACCAGTCGTCAGTCAATGGAATTGGTAATTTGGGCCCCTTATACTTGTATTGCTTGTTTGCCCCTCCCCTTCCCTAGTTCTTGGATTATATAGTGCTGCAATGATAGACCAAAGAATTTTAGGGAAAAAAAACAAATGTGTTGCTTCATCACCAGTGGCAGTACATGTAACCAAGAAAGTTTGGGGGAGACATTTTCTTCCAAATTACCGATTAATGACAACCCCCGAATGTCACCCATTCTGAACTGTCACTAAATCGTACATACAGAGGGTACATTTATTATAAATGCAGATTGATTCTCTTTTCAACAAAGGATCATGGTTGGGTTCATTTACACTGAAGTCATTTCACTTGTTACATGTGTTGTACACCTCATTTCTAGATTGGTTACAAGGGTTAAACAGGTCCAACAAAGTGGTTTTCAATTGATTGTGGGGAGGAAGTGTGTAACCAATAAAAGTCAAGTCATGAAACCAACAGACAGTTAAAATAAATATGTATTTCATTGCTTTATTAGCAATTTACAAGCACCCATACAACTCTTTGATTATTTCAATGTCTAACAATTTATGTACAAAATGGCAACATCTGATCTTTAGGTTGTAATTCTGTAGTATGGATGCAGCTACAGACATTTACAATCAATCATGTGTACAACCTTGAAAATGTAAAAAATCAATGTAGAATTTGTTTTCAAATTTTATACATTATTTTTTAATTATTTACAGTATAGGTGAAAACAAAGACAGTTTATAAGCATGTCACAATAAGGAGATGCTCGGTTAGTGTCACTATCATTGTCAATTTATCATTATTATTTTGTTATAAACTTAACCTGAAAGTAGTATATTATAAATACAGATTAAATTTATTTTTGCAAGTCTTAATACCAAGAAGATAAATACCAATGTTGGCTCCATTTAAATCTAAATTGAAAGGTTTTCCATAAACAAAGTGAAAAGGGCAACCAATTATCAGATTTGATCCAGTGGATATAATTACATTTAATTTTTTGTTTGAATTGGGAATTATTTACTTTTTGACAAACTCTTCTGCGGGGGGCAGTGGAAGATGGAAAGCACGGATGCAAGCTTTCTTCCAACTTTATCATGTAGTAGTTATAAGCTTGTTTTCTAATGAAAGGCTAATTAGCTGAAGAAAACGTAAAGGGGAAATATTTATATGGTCTTCCGTGCTTCAGTGTCTTCAGTAACCCCCAACTCCCCCAAACAATTTAACCCACACTTCCTGCTCTTTGAATTTGCAGCCAAGTTTAATCCAGTTACTATACATGTAGTCCCCTTCACCCTAAATCAACTTTGTGACTTTATGCCCATAATAACGCTGAATAGGTTGATCTGGCTACCCACACAACCCTGGCAAACTATTTTCATATGAGTGATTTTAATGTTGATTTATCATCTAGCATGGTTTTGAAAAGCATGTGTTGGGCTCGTCAATATTTAAAATAAAAACATTGTGTTCCAAGTCACTTTTAATTTATTGCTTAAATCTCACATTTCCAAGTTCAACAGCCAATATCTCAAGAACTAAATGACCTATTAGAAAAAAAACACACAATTGAATTCCTTACATTAATAGCTTGTAATTTTCGTGAAATGAGTTACTATAAATGCTTTGCCAATGGTCCAATTAGTGGGTACACGAAGTAACGATTTTACAAATTTTAAAGGTCATATCTCATAGCTTCATTTTGATGTATAAGTTGACAAATTTGTTATTTTTCATAATCACAGAGGTCATATATGACCTTCAAACCACCTAATCTGACCTTTACTTACTGTCCAAACAGGAAGTGCAAATTTAACACATTCTAACGCAAAATTTATGTCTTTTGAATATGAAATTGATATTGTTATTATAAAAAGATGATATACCCTTGCACAGTATGATATTGACATCATCGTTGATAATTTGATTGAACCTGGAAGTGGACTCGAACACCGTGTTTGTTCGTTCTAACAAACACTTAGGCCTCAAGCTCTATTTATTTATTTTTTCCCGGCATTCATAGAATTCATATATGAATGAAACTTACCAATTTTTCATATGTATAAATAATACGTTTTTTACCGGTAAATTTACCGGTACCCAAGACTCAATCTACATGTTTTCAAATCAAATGGCCCCGTCACATGGTGCACTGCCTTCGATACACTGTGCCAACGATTGCGACTCAAATCTACACGTTTTCCAATCGAATGGCCCCTCACATGTTTTCCACTCATTTGCACTGTTTTGTATGTCAACGATTGCGACTCAATCACACGTTTTCAAATCAAATAGCCCTCACGTTGTGCACTGGCTCCCCGCACTGTACGTGTATCAACGATTGCGACACGATCTACACGTTTTCAAATCAAATGGCCACTTACATGTTGCATGTTGAGTATTGCACAATATGGATGAATTTGCTGTGTCAATCACAGCGAAAAGTACAACATAAATGCTTGGGATACGTTTATTCTGAAGCATAATTACTTGCTGATAGGTATACAAATGTCTTAATATCATATGTCAACCAATGCGATGCATACACAGTTGTTAAGAAACAAAAGTGTTAGAAACAAGTGTATGAAATGTTGAAATAAAGTTGTTGAAAGATTATTATAAAGTAGAATTTTTATTTTTTAGGTACTTGTGCATACTGCTAGATCATTGTCTTTGTCTTTGAAAAACATGGTATGTGGTTTCAGTTCCAATGCATTTCAATCTTAAAATGACAGTCAAGGAAAGGGAAAAACTCCTGGCTGACCAACTGATTTCAAACACAGATGGATTTTAATGTTTCTTTGTTAAATCAACTATGCGAAAATTAAATCAGTGGACTCACAAACCCAAAATGTTGAAGGGCAAAAATAACAGCGTCTTATTTCAGTCTGAGACTCGTAAATCCATAAAATGACTATTTAATTATTATTTTAAGCGACCATAGAGCAAAGAACCTTACTAAAACGCTATTAGCTATATAATGTTGTGCAATGACCAATTATGAACTTTATATCCAATTGTAGCCGCGGTACACGGGTTCAACGCTTCATGACGTCGCTTACGACTCGTCTGTGGGTGATTTGAGAAAGTTCGTATTGACCGAGTGAAGTATCTGAGAGCTGAATTTAATTCCGGAAGAGACATTTTGTGAACTAAATCTACAGTTCAGTATTTTTGGGATTTCTTCTTTCCCATATTTTTGTCACGGTGGTCGACTTGTGTCCCCGTGGTTTGTCTATTTCCGGCCGTTTGTTGGAGGTGAATTCGCCACGTTCAGCTGTATTTACACCGTGTCTGAGAACAGTTTTGGTGTCATCGCCCGTAAGATCTTCTTCTTATTTAGTATAAGATCTTCTTCTTTATTTAGTATAATATCTTTTCTTAATGTACAATTTGTTTACCTTGTTAAAACACGCCCATCGATATTTGTAGCGGTTGATATTTTCATTATTAAATCACTTTGTTTCTGTGTTCTTTATATATCAGTGTGACCTTGTTTGATTTCTTTGTTGCATCTGGAGAAAATTCAGGCTTTTTTGAGTAATTTGCATTCACCTATAGTTTGAAGATTTTCGGATCGTAACAAGATGGACTGGCTATAATCCATGGAAATTGTTTTAACCAGCCAAACCTGCTTTATACTGCCTGCAGATGCTATGATAGAGAAAACTGCCTCAATATCATCACTCATCAGACTGCACTCCTCTAGACTCAATTCCTCCAAAGCACTCCCGTAATGTCAATACCTCCAAAGAAGGAACAGGAGATATCTGGACTGGCTGTAATCCATGGAAATTGTTTTTATCCAGCGAAACCGTCTTTACACTGCCTGCAGATGCTATGGTAGAGAAAACTGCCTCCAAAGAAGGAACAGGAGATATCTGGACTGGCTGTAATCCATGGAAATTGTTTTTATCCAGCAAAACCGTCTTTACACTGCCTGTGGATGCTATGGTAGAGAAAACTGCCTCAATATCATCACCATCAGACAGCACTCCATAACCAGCAAAACCTGCTTTATACTGCCTGCAGATGCTATGATAGAGACAACTGCCCTCAATATCATCACTCATCAGACAGCACTCCCGTAAAGTCAATGCCTCCAAAGAAGGAACAGGAGATATCTGGGCTGGCTGTAATCCATGGAAATTGTTTTTATCCAGCAAAACCGTCTTTACACTGCCTGTGGATGCTATGGTAGAGAAAACTGCCTCAATATCATCACTCATCAGACTGCACTCCTCTAGACTCAATTCCTCCAAAGAAGGAACAGGAGATATCTGGACTGGCTGTAATGCATGGAAATTGTTTTTATCCAGCGAAACCTGCTTTATACTGCCTGCAGATGCTATGATAGAGAAAACTGCCTCAATATCATCACTCATCAGACAGCACTCCCGTAAAGTCAATACCTCCAAAGAAGGAACAGGAGATATCTGGACTGGCTGTAATCCATGGAAATTGTTTTTATCCAGCGAAACCGTCTTTACACTGCCTGCAAATGCTATGGTAGAGAAAACTGCCTCAATATCATCACTCATCAGACTGCACTCCTCTAGACTCAATTCCTCCAAAGAAGGAACAGGAGATATCTGGACTAGCTGTAATGCATGGAAATTGTTTTTAACCAGCAAAACCTGCTTTATACTGCCTGCAGATGCTATGATAGAGAAAACTGCCTCAATATCATCACTCATCAGACAGCACTCCCGTAAAGTCAATAGCTCCAAAGAAGGAACAGGAGATATCTGGGCTGGCTGTAATCCATGGAAATTGTTTTTATCCAGTAAAACCGTCTTTACACTGCCTGTGGATGCTATGGTAGAGAAAACTGCCTCAATATCATCACTCATCAGACAGCACTCCCGTAAAGTCAATGCCTCCAAAGAAGGAACAGGAGATATCTGGGCTGGCTGTAATCCATGGAAATTGTTTTTATCCAGCGAAACCGTCTTTGCACTGCCTGTGGATGCTATGGTAGAGAAAACTGCCTCAATATCATCACTCATCAGACAGCACTCCCGTAAAATCAATACCTCCAAAGAAGGAACAGGAGATATCTGGGCTGGCTGTAATCCATGGAAATTGTTTTTATCCAGCGAAACCTTCTTTACACTGCCTGTGGATGCTATGGTAGAGAAAACTGCCTCAATATCATCACTCATCAGACAGCACTCCCGTAAAATCAATACCTCCAAAGAAGGAACAGGAGATATCTGGACTGGCTGTAATCCATGGAAATTGTTTTTATCCAGCAAAACCGTCTTTACACTGCCTGTGGATGCTATGGTAGAGAAAACTGCCTCAATATCATCACTCATCAGACAGCACTCCCGTAAAATCAATACCTCCAAAGAAGGAACAGGAGATATCTGACTGGCTGTAATCCATGAAATTGTTTTTATCCAGCAAAACCGTCTTTACACTGCCTGCAGATGCTATGGTAGAGAAAACTGCCTCAATATCATCACTCATCAGACTGCACTCCTCTAGACTCAATTCCTCCAAAGAAGGAACAGGAAATATCTGGACTGGCTGTAATGCATGGAAATTGTTTTTAACCAGCGAAACCGTATTTATACTGCCTGCAGATGCTATGATAGAGAAAACTGCCTCAATATCATCACTCATCAGACTGCACTCGTCTAGACTCAATTCCTCCAAAGAAGGAACAGGAGATATCTGGACTGGCTGTAATCCATGGAAATTGTTTTTATCCAGCCAAACCTTCTTTATACTGCCTGTTGATGCTATGATAGATAAAACTGCCTCAATATCATGACTCATCAGACTGCACTCGTCTAGACTCAATTCCTCCAAAGAAGGAACAGGAGATATCTGGACTGGCTGTAATGCATGGAAATTGTTTTTAACCAGCGAAACCGTCTTTATACTGCCTGCAGATGCTATGATAGAGAAAACTGCCTCAATATCATCACTCATCAGACAGCACTCCCGTAAAGTCAATACCTCCAAAGAAGGAACAGGAGATATCTGGACTGGCTGTAATCCATGGAAATTGTTTTTATCCAGCCAAACCTTATTTATACTGCCTGTTGATGCTATGATAGATAAAACTGCCTCATTATCATCACTCATCAGACTGCACTCGTCTAGACTCAATTCCTCCAAAGAAGGAACAGGAGATATCTGGACTGGCTGTAATCCATGGACATTGTTTTTATCCAGCGAAACTGTCTTTACACTGCCTGCAGATGCTATGGTAGAGAAAACTGCCTCAATATCACCACTCATCAGACAGCACTCTCGTAAAGTCAATACCTCCAAAGAAGGAACAGGAGATATCTGGACTGGCTGTAATCCATGGAAATTGTTTTTATCCAGCGAAACCGCCTTTACACTGCCTGCAGATGCTATGGTAGAGAAAACTGCCTCAATATCATCACTCATCAGACTGCACTCCCGTAGACCCAATACCTCCAAAGAAGGAACAGGAGTTAGATGGACTGGCTGCAATCCATGGAAATTGTTTTTATCCAGCAAAACCGTCTTTACACTGCCTGTGGATGCTATGGTAGAGAAAACTGCCTCAATATCATCACTCATCAGACAGCACTCCCGTAAAATCAATACCTCCAAAGAAGGAACAGGAGATATCTGGACTGGCCGTAATCCATGGAAATTGTTTTTATCCAGCAAAACCGTCTTTACACTGCCTGCAGATGCTATGGTAGAGAAAACTGCCTCAATATCATCACTCATCAGACTGCACTCCTCTAGACTCAATTCCTCCAAAGAAGGAACAGGAAATATCTGGACTGGCTGTAATGCATGGAAATTGTTTTTAACCAGCGAAACCGTATTTATACTGCCTGCAGATGCTATGATAGAGAAAACTGCCTCAATATCATCACTCATCAGACTGCACTCGTCTAGACTCAATTCCTCCAAAGAAGGAACAGGAGATATCTGGACTGGCTGTAATCCATGGAAATTGTTTTTATCCAGCCAAAGCTTCTTTATACTGCCTGTTGATGCTATGATAGATAAAACTGCCTCAATATCATGACTCATCAGACTGCACTCGTCTAGACTCAATTCCTCCAAAGAAGGAACAGGAGATATCTGGACTGGCTGTAATGCATGGAAATTGTTTTTAACCAGCGAAACCGTCTTTATACTGCCTGCAGATGCTATGATAGAGAAAACTGCCTCAATATCATCACTCATCAGACAGCACTCCCGTAAAGTCAATACCTCCAAAGAAGGAACAGGAGATATCTGGACTGGCTGTAATCCATGGAAATTGTTTTTATCCAGCGAAACCTGCTTTATACTGCCTGTTGATGCTATGATAGATAAAACTGCCTCAATATCATCACTCATCAGACTGCACTCGTCTAGACTCAATTCCTCCAAAGAAGGAACAGGAGATATCTGGACTGGCTGTAATCCATGGAAATTGTTTTTATCCAGCGAAACCTGCTTTATACTGCCTGCAGATGCTATGGTAGAGAAAACTGCCTCAATATCATCACTCATCAGACAGCACTCCCGTAAAGTCAATACCTCCAAAGAAGGAACAGGAGATATCTGGACTGGCTGTAATCCATGGAAATTGTTTTTATCCAGCGAAACCTGCTTTATACTGCCTGCAGATGCTATGGTAGAGAAAACTGCCTCAATATCATCACTCATCAGACAGCACTCCCGTAAAGTCAATACCTCCAAAGAAGGAACAGGAGATATCTGGACTGGCTGTAATCCATGGAAATTGTTTTTATCCAGCGAAACCTGCTTTATACTGCCTGCAGATGCTATGGTAGAGAAAACTGCCTCAATATCATCACTCATCAGACAGCACTCCCGTAAAATCAATACCTCCAAAGAAGGAACAGGAGATATCTGGACTGGCTGTAATCCATGGAAATTGTTTTTATCCAGCAAAACCGTCTTTACACTGCCTGCAGATGCTATGGTAGAGAAAACTGCCTCAATATCATCACTCATCAGACAGCACTCCCGTAAAGTCAATACCTCCAAAGAAGGAACAGGAGATATCTGGACTGGCTGTAATCCATGGAAATTGTTTTTATCCAGCCAAACCTTCTTTATACTGCCTGTTGATCCTATGATAGATAAAACTGCCTCAATATCATCACTCATCAGACTGCACTCGTCTAGACTCAATTTCTCCAAAGAAGTAACAGGAGATATCTGGACTGGCTGTAATCCATGGAAATTGTTTTATCCAGCGAACTGTCTTTATACTGCCTGCAGATGCTATGGTAGAAAACTGCCTCAATATCATCACTCATCAGACAGCACTCCCGTAAAGCCAATTCCTCCAAGGAAGGAACAGGAGATATCTGGACTGGCTGTAATCCATGGAAATTGTTTTTATCCAGCGAAACCGTATTTACACTGCCTGCAGATGCTATGGTAGAGAAAATTGCCTCAATATCATCACTCATCAGACTGCACTCCCGTAGACTCAATACCTCCAAAGAAGGAACAGGAGTGAGATGGACTGGCTGTAATCCATGGAAATTGTTTTTATCCAGCGAAACCGTCTTTACACTGCCTGCAGATGCTATGGTAGAGAAAACTGCCTCAATATCATCACTCATCAGACTGCACTCCCGTAGACTCAATACCTCCAAAGAAGGAACAGGAGATATCTGGACTGGCTGTAATCCATGGAAATTGTTTTTATCCAGCGAAACCGTCTTTACACTGCCTGCAGATGCTATGGTAGAGAAAACTGCCTCAATATCATCACTCATCAGACTGCACTCCCGTAGACTCAATACCTCCAAAGAACGAACAGGTGATATCTGGACTGGCTGTAATCCATGGAAATTGTTTTTATCCAGCGAAACCGTCTTTACACTGCCTGGAGATGCTATGGTAGAGAAAACTGCCTCAATATCATCACTCATCAGACTGCACTCCCGTAGATTCAATACCTCCAAAGAAGGAACAGGAGATATCTGGACTGGCTGTAATCCATGGAAATTGTTTTTATCCAGCGAAACCGTCTTTACACTGCCTGCAGATGCTATGGTAGAGAAAATTGCCTCAATATCATCACTCATCAGACTGCACTCCCGTAGACTCAATACCTCCAAAGAAGGAACAGGAGATATCTGGACTGGCTGTAATCCATGGAAATTGTTTTTATCCAGCGAAACCGTCTTTACACTGCCTGCAGATGCTATGGTAGAGAAAACTGCCTCAATATCATCACTCATCAGACAGCACTCCCGTAAAGTCAATACCTCCAAAGAAGGAACAGGATATATCTGGACTGGCTTCAATCCATGGAAATTGTTTTATCCAGCGAAACCGTCTTTACACTGCCTGCAGATGCTATGGTAGAGAAAACTGCCTCAATATCATCACTCATCAGACTGCACTCCCATAGACTCAATACCTCCAAAGAAGGAACAGGAGATATCTGGACTGGCTGTAATCCATGGAAATTGTTTTATCCAGCGAAACCGTCTTTACACTGCCTGCAGATGCTATTGTAGAGAAACTGCCTCAATATCATCACTCATCAGACAGCACTCCTGTAAAGTCAATACCTCCAAAGAAGGAACAGGATATATCTGGACTGGCTGTAATCCATGGAAATTGTTTTTATCCAGCCAAACCTTCTTTATACTGCCTGTTGATGCTATGATAGATAAAACTGCCTCAATATCATCACTCATCAGACTGCACTCGTCTAGACCCAATTCCTCCAAAGAAGGAACAGGAGTTAGATGGACTGGCTGTAATCCATGGAAATTGTTTTTATCCAGCCAAACCTTCTTTATACTGCCTGTTGATGCTATGATAGATAAAACTGCCTCAATATCATCACTCATCAGACTGCACTCCTCTAGACCCAATACCTCCAATGAAGGAACAGGAGATATCTGGACTGGCTGTAATCCATGGAAATTGTTTTTATCCAGCCAAACCTTCTTTATACTGCCTGTTGATGCTATGATAGATAAAACTGCCTCAATATCATCACTCATCAGACTGCACTCCTCTAGACCCAATTCCTCCAAAGAAGGAACAGGAGTTAGATGGACTGACTGCAAACCATGGAAATTGTTTTATTGAGATCAATTTTCTTTATACTGTACGAACCTTTAAACATCAGCAATAGTTGATTGATGTCACTGTTGTTTAACTTGCAGTCCTCATATATAGAGATGTCAAACAACGTGACATGCTTCTGAGATTATCTAACTTACCATTCATGTTGGTTTTGAGGAGTTTCAGTGATATCTTACATGGTCTATGGGATATTATTTGTTTAACGAGTTTCAAATCGTCCACAGATCCACACGTCACATTGATATCCGATATATATTGAAGCCTGGAATGCTTCGGAAAATTTTGAATGAAATAGTGTGCAGCCAAGAGGTCCTCGCCTTTTAGTTCATACGGGAACTTCACCCAATCTTCTACTGGAAATGTTTTCACCAACGAACCAAGTTCAGCCTCGAATAAAACCAACATCATCATTTTGTGTAAATAAATATACCTTTGACATTTCTCATTATGCATGTCAGAAGTCTTTGGATTATGTTTCAAAAGTTGTTCATGTGTAAGTCTTACAATCAGTTTAGCAGCTTCTTTATCAATCTCACAACAGAAACGGAGTAAGTACTCCATGCTTTCTACGTCACCTTCTAATATTTGTGACAGGTACTCATTAAATTGATCAGGATCGGACGTTGTCAAACCCGCAAGGTGAGTTGCAGCACAGTATTCAATGAAAGTCTTGTGGGCAAATGTGACATACTCAACTTGTTTGAAACTTGTGATTTGCGTTTTAGTCAGCAAGCCGACTTCGCATCCAAAACTGACAAGGTCTTTTGAATCGAATTCTGATATATCAAAATAAAGCTTTTGACCACTGTGATTCATCAAACCTTTAAGAGCAACCCGCCCAAGTTCTAGTATAAGTTTGTCAAATAAATCTCTAGTCCTTGTATCAGAAGAACTGACGGTTGGACTTTTGCTTTTCTTTTGCTGATACAGTACCTCAATTACATCATGAAAAAGAACCGTGATCCTTTCAGGTAGATTACGGCGTTCGACCATTAATGCACACATAAGCCAAAGGAATAAAGGTATTCTCCCTAAATTGCGAAAGGTTTCGTTCATCTGTAATTCTGCGAGAACATTTTCTTTGTCGTGAGTCGAAATTAGTCAAATATTTACTAACATAATCCTGCTTATTCTTGTCATCAAATCCGCTCACATAAATTCTTGTGAAGTTGATTCCAATTCAGCAACTTAATTGCTGTAAATGGTCGACTTGTTACAATAACCTCACACGATTTAAGTGATTTGAATGAAAGGACATTCTTAACGCTGTATTTATAGCTTTGTCACTATCTAATGACTGAAAGGAAATCTCATCTGCTCCATCCAGGAGAATCAGAACTCATTGGGATGTATATTTATGTACTGTACTAGGTCTTGTTTTGTAAAATCATTTGTATCAGAACATATCTGAGAAAAACATTGCATCAATGATGTTGAAATTGGTCCCCATTTCGTTGATATTCAGGAAAAAGATGAGCTTATACTTTGACAGAGGGGACGGCTCAGCTTGTTGATCAGTCGACTTGGATGTAGTTTTCTGTAAAACAGCCCAGTCGTGAGCTATCTTTTTGAAAAGTGTCGATTTACCATACCCACTTTCAGCTGTGATTAAGATTCGCTTTTTATCAAGCCCTAACATTTCCTTGTATGGACTGCAGGGAAGTTTTTCTGTTTCTATTTGAGACCTGCTGCTTGTCTTTGATACCAGATCAAAGTGTTAAGCTACCAAGACCGCGGATTTTGATGTCATCAGATTGATATCCTGATGCTGTTTGTTGCCTGACTGTAATGATGAGTTGGCTAGACAATGTTTTTGTGGTCGGTTGGTTTCCATCAGAAGCTGTGAACTTACATAAAGGTTGTCCATTTCCATGGCTGTTTCCTTACACAGAGGATATGTGCTCAGTTTAATTGTTTCCATGTAATGATTCACTATGTCTTTGTTACAAGCATCGACGTCGAATGAGCCACCGATGACATCTGTAATAAATCAAATGCTTTATTAATAGAATCACCGTTAAATGCTAAATTTCACCTGAGATAGACACCACGTCACGAAAGAATATGGAATAACTGCAAGAAATGAAATATTTGGTGGTCTTACCTGATATTTCTGATGCCATATCGGCACGGCCTATTGTATTCATAGCTTCTGCCAACTTGTCTCTCGCTTCATTGACGTTCGTTTGCTTCCTTCTCCAAGCAACAAACATCTGAAAAGTTTGTTCCTCGAGGCTGTCCTTGTTGTTGTATTCAAACACTTCAATCTGTGCTGCATTGAAACCCAACTTGGTCCCGAGTCGCTTCCAGTCTTTCCCGATGTTTTCAGCTAGAGAGCGTAACAACTTGTCATCCAAATCAATGCGTTGTTTTGCTGTAGCAGATATTGGCTGGTCTTCTGCTCCCAAGGAAACATGTTCAGAACCTAAAATGAAATAACACGAACCTTTTTCACGGTTTCTTTTTAAGAAATAAAAGAAAAAACAAGTAAAAAATATTGATCTTGTAAAATTATCTATACGATTTATCCTTTTTAACAAGAGGCATATAAATTAAACAAATTAAACATCTTAATTTCAACCGGGATACGTCAAATGAAGTCTTGATTTGGTTTTTCATTGGAACATTGATAACTTCCTAAGAGAAAGAAATACAAATACAGATGCAGCCATCAATGTGTCGTTTAACAACATTTGTATTCACTTCCTCAAGTAAAATAGCAATGTTCCTATGAAAAATGTCCGTTAAATGCAAGAGTTTCCGTGAAAAAAAGCGAACAGACGGGCGATACAACTTTAAACATTCCCATTATAAACAAATGTCAATATGAAAGCTTGAAAACTTACCACGCTGTTGTATTACTGTATGAGAATGTGCTTGGTATTCCGTTGCCTGGTCCGCACTTTCTGGTTTTAAGGTAGAACTTTCCAGAGCTAAATTAATAGAATAATAACAACATAAGTACGATTAATCAAGACTGTACAAATTATCTTCTGAGTAGTGATTAATTCTGAAAAGAACTGGAGGTTACAGCTCCACGTTTTGATCAGTATGCTCTGATCTACTGCATGAGAATGCCGGACTTGTGATACGCTGCTGCTTAAGTAGACTGCTGGGGGATTTGCGCTAACACCGGATGTTGGGGGATTAGTGCTAATGCTGGATGCTGGGGGATTTGTGCTAATGCTGGATGCTGGGGGAATAGTGCTAACGCTGGATGCTGGGGGATTAGTGCTAATGCTGGATGCTGGGGGGATTTGCGCTAATGCTGGATGCTGGGGGATTAGTGCTAATGCTGGATGCTGGAGGATTAGTGCTAATGCTGGATTCTGGGGGATTTGTGCTAATGCTGGATGCTGGGGGATTTGCGCTAATGCTGGATGCTGGGGGATTAGTGCTAATGCTGGGGGATTAGTGCTAATGCTGGATGCTGGGGGATTAGTGCTAATGCTGGATTCTGGGGGATTTGTGCTAATGCTGGATGCTGGGGGATTAGTGATAATGCTGGATGCTGGGGGGATTAGTGCTAATGCTGGATTCTGGGGGATTTGCGCTAATGCTGGATGCTGTGGGATTAGTGCTAATGCTGGATGCTGGGGGATTAGTGCTAATCCTGGATACTGTGGGATTAGTGCTAATGCTGGATACTGTGGGATTAGTGCTAATGCTGGATACTGTGGGATTAGTGCTAATGCTGGATACTGTGGGATTAGTGCTAATGCTGGATGCTGGGGATTAGTGCTAATGCTGGATACTGTGGGATTAGTGCTAATGCTGGATACTGGATTAGTGCTAATGCTGGATGTTGGGGGATTAGTGCTAATGCTGGATGCTGGGGGATTAGTGCTAATGCTGCATTCTGGGGGATTAGTGCTAATGCTGGATTCTGTGGGATTAGTGCTAATGCTGGATGTTGGGGGATTAGTGCTAATGCTGGATGCTGGATTAGTGCTAATGCTGGATACTGTGGGATTAGGTGCTAATGCTGGATATGCTGTGATTAGAATGCTGGATGATTAGTGCTAATGCTTGGATGATTAGTGCTACTGGATACTGGGGATGCTGGATTAGTGCTAATGCTGGATACTGGGGATTAGTGCTAATGCTGGATGTGGGGATTACTGCTAATGCTGGATGCTGGGGATTAGTGCTAACGTGCTGGATACTGTGGGATTAGTGCTAATGCTGGATACTGTGGGATTAGTGCTAATGCTGGATGTTGGGGGATTACTGCTAATGCTGGATGCTGGGGATTATGCCAAGCTAATGCTGGATGCACTGTGGGATTAGTGCTAATGCTGGATGTTGGGATTAGTGCTAATGCTGGATGCTGGGGGATTAGTGCTAATGCTGGATACTGTGGGATTAGTGCTAATGCTGGATACTGTGGGATTAGTGCTAATGCTGGATACTGTGGGATTAGTGCTAATGCTGGATACTGTGGGAGTAGTGCTAATGCTGGATGTTGGGGATTAGTGCTAATGCTGGATGCTGGGGGATTAGTGCTAATGCTGGATACTGTGGGATTAGTGCTAATGCTGGATACTGTGGGATTAGTGCTAATGCTGGATGCTGGGGGATTAGTGCTAATGCTGGATGCTGTGGGATTAGTGCGTTTTTGGAACTTCAGAAACTACAATCCTTAGAGTGTTGGGGAGAGGAGTGTTTGCTCACTGAACTTAATCAGTTAGTAATAAAGCAGGGTGGAGGGTGATGACTTAGGATGTTGAGTTCCCTCAATCTAGGTGGGATGTTGACTTTGGACACAGAAGATCCTTCAGTCCGTAGTAGAGGATTTGCTAATGTCGCTGAGGTAGAAGCCGATGTCCTGGGGGTACAGTGGGTCAAAACAACCCAGAACTTGGCCAGAGAACGAATCCATGTCAGAATTTTCTGACCCGAATTAAGATATTAATCTAGAGAGATATTAATAATCATAATAACTGATACATGGTATTCTTGAAGCCGTTCAATTTTAACCAGGGCCTCTATCAAACTGCATCTTGTTCCTTCAATGTCAGTTTGTTTATTTTGCCAAGCGACGAACATCTTAAAAGCCTGCTCCTTCAAGTTGTACCTGTTGTCTTGCCGAAATGCGGTAATCTATGCTGTTTTGAACCCTAAGTTTGTTGCGAGTTGTTTCCAGTCGATTCCAATGTTTTCAGCTATGTCACGCAGGAAAGTCTCACTTAATTTCCACTGCTGTATAAATTATTTGAAATGCCAAACTCCCTCTACATTCAACTCATACACTCTGTTCACACGTTTACTGCACGTTAAATCTACGCGTGCGGATATTCCCCGTGGCTTATACAGGAAACTAATTCAAATTGAAGAACCGCAATTAACAATCGTGAAAAAATCGAAAAGAGATTGCAACAATAATAAGTTGATTGTGTTTTGTTTAAATAAAAGGGAAGGAATTATCCTGAGAATTTATTCCACCTGAAGTGGCTTCCCATGTTTTAAAACCTGTAATTTATTTTGTCTATTCCTCAAAACGTGGCTATCTATTGTGATGAAACTTTCACAGGTTATTATTGTTATGATAAATAAACTAAAGAGTTGAACTGCAGAAAGTACATTTCCACATAGCAATGTTTTACCTTCCATAAGGATTTCTACACTATCAGTAAAATTGTTGTAAATGCATCCATAAGAATCATGAGATATGTACAGAAACTATCCTCAAAAATGTTTGAAAATATAGTCAGATTGTTTGCATTCAATTTAATGTGGAAAATTGATCACGTACGTGATTTACATTTCACGTTTTCTCATAAATGACAGCATCTCAAACGTAGTTATTTCTCATGAAGTTTGGTATCATCACCAACTTCAAACCAAAATTATAATTTAGTAAATTTGTAATCATGTTATAAACATTTCCTTATTAATCCCAATATTGTTACATGGAAGCACGCAAACATACCACGCTGTTTTGCTGTATGAGAATCTGCTTGGTCTCCCGTTGGCTGGTCCGCATTTTCAGGTTTGACTGTAGAACATTCCAGAGCTAAATGAATAGAATAATACAGAAAAAATTTCCCCAAATAGTTAAGGTATTCTGATTGGTGAGACCACATATGACTGGACGCACAATTTTAGCCAATAAGTAACACGCTTATAATCTGGAGGGCGTGCTCATAATAAGGATACATGGCTTGACGTCTCTTTCTAAAAAGCGATAATAGAGAAAAACGTGAGGTAAGCTATGTGAACAGTGTATTCATAAATGCCATCACCAGTGTGTCTAGGAGGAGAATGAAATATTTACATTGTACATGAAACGTCGCATTATGACTGGTATTTCCTTACCAGTGCACATCACATAATGTAAGTATACCTTTCTCTTTACGTTTGTCTACTGGACTCTGATGTGGATATAATGCACGCTCAAGCAGGCTGTGTCAAAAAGTAGGAGAATCACTGTTCATTATTTTCGTTTAAAGGAAAGAAAAAGTATATGAGCCAAGTATATGAGCATTTATTTAAATATGAATAAGAGAGATGTAACACAAAGTTCATCAACCAATACCTGGTATCTTTGATGCTAAATCAGGACGGCCAAATCGAGTCAATACACCTCTTAACCATTCTCCTGCTTCTTCTTTGTTAGGTTGCATTCTCCACCAAGTAACTAACATCTGACAAGCCTGTTCCTTTAGGTTGTTCCGACTGTTGATTTCAAATGCATCAATCTCTGTTGATTTGAAACCCAACATTGTTGCTAGTCGCTTCCAGTCTTTCTTGATTTTTCGAGCTACATTTCGCAGGAAAGTCTCGTCTGATGCACCAGTCCGTGCAGTTGATTCTATTTAAAAATGAGATATAATTATGTCGTTTCCGTTATGAATCTAGGTAGGACGTCACCACCAGAGCAAAAAATAAATTTAAAAAAAATTAAACAAATGGAACAATAGCGCGTATGAGTACATTGTTGCAACGGAGCGTTGATTCACTATAGCTGTAATTAAAATGATAATTCAAATTATTTAAATAATTTCAACTGAAGTGACAGCAACAGTGCCATTACATTGATTGGCTGGACTTGAATCCGGGAATTTGTTCAGTGATCCTTCACAAACCAGTCACTCTTTCCACAAATCAAGTACCGATATTATGGCATAGATACACAATAAATGTGAAATGCGTTATATGTATTACTAGTGCAAAGTATAGAGACTGTATTAAACACTTACTGAGTAATTATTGTACATGATGTACTCTCCTTTCATAATGAAATCGCAAATTAATTTCTGTATACATCACGTGCGTAGACCGAAAAAAAAATTGTTGACCAATCAATTAAGTTGTTGTTTGAAGTAATATTGCATCTTTGTAAAGTGTGAATGCATTTACCACAAGTGAATTCGTGATTAAAGTGTATAAGTGGTTCGATATTTCTTTCATGTAACAGCTCTTTTCAACTATTATGAAAAACGGTATACCGTTGTACTACAAAATAGTTGAAAAGAAGCTGCTTAAAATTACATAATTTGCGGTAATATCGAGGGGATAATCGAATAATATTTACAAAATAAATTTCAATTAATATACTATTTTTTAATATTTTTTTCTATTGGGGCAGTGCATGCAGTAAACAAATAATTTCCATTGAGCACTCACGTTTTGCTCCACCACCCAATAAGCCTTGTACAAGGCGTACTTCAATGTTTTCATCCTTCTCAATACCATGATCCTCTAGCGTCAGTAAGTCACAAAGCTGGTTAACAAAAATACAATCCATTAATTTTAAAATAGTAAAAAAAAAAAACATTTCGTGTGAATCCAAATATATTTACCTATGAGTCGGTCAAATTTTCTATTCCCACGTAAAATTGAAGTAAATGGTTTCCATAAAATACAATTCAAAAATCTTTCAAAAAATATACTTGTGTATATCGAATGCTAGTTTTGATTATTAAAACTTGTAGCTTTGCATGGTGAAGAGGATAAGTAATCCTAATTGCGGTGACACCATGGGAAATTCTCTCAATTGAGTAGTAATTAGATCTGAAACGAACTGGAGGTTACAACTCGACGTTTCGATCAGTATGCTCTGATCGTCCTCAGGACAAACATTCTCCTTAGCCTATGATAAAGGTCAACAGGTTGTGTTCTGCAACGGAAAGCTGTATATTGATAGAAAGGAGTTCCATCCCTCACCCTCATCACCGAATGCTGTTGCTTTAAGTTCCAGTACAAGATCTGACTAAACTTCGCTCTACTCTAATATATAATTGGGTATACTACCGGCTTGTTTTACACACAATTAATTAGAAGTTCACGTTAGTGAACAAGTCCTCTTCCTTACTTAGTTCATTCGTATTTATTGGTATATATTTCTTTGAATATGTATTGTCTTAATATTTGTCTTGATACATTACATGTGTGTTCCAGGTTTGCAGCATTGGTACTAGTTTACTGCGTTACTTTACATGCCATATTTTGACATCAAATAGCAGATTAATGACGGCTCCTAGTCCCAGTGATTTTGTGATTGAATTTGATTACTTTGATCCAAATAACCACTTCGATACAATCAATAATTCACAATACCATTCCACAGAGCAAGTTTCCTTGACTAGCAATATTGAAGTTTTTTCTTTACTTCACCTAAATATTAGAAGTCTGCAGAAACATTTTTGATCAATTAATTATTTTTTTAAATTCTATCGCTCATTTTTTTGTTATTGCACTTTCTGAAAATTGGCTAAAACTGATCCCCATGATTATTATTCCCTTCCAGGTTATATACTCCTTGGTAAAACTGAAGGTGGTGTGTGAGTTGAATTTTAAAATTAGGGAGGAACTAACTTGTTCGGAATATTCTCTTGAATTATTGTTTGTTGAAATTTTAATTTTGTCCCCTAAAGCCAGTGACATTATTGCAGGTGTTATGTACAAACCACCCGGTGCAAGTCACAATGAGTTTATGCCTACTTTTCAAAACATTTCGTTTGACCCGTGTTAATAAAGCTTGTTTTATTTCTGGTGACTTTAATATGAATTTACTCAATTATACCAACCCTAGCTCGAAAACCCTCATGGACTTAATCACACCTTATTCTTTTCTCCCCTTAATTGACAAACCTACAAGAATCACAAATGCATCGGTTATAATTATTGATACTATTTTTTACAAATGTGTTACCTTCTCCTAAATCGGGTTTTACTTTAATCGACATTTCTGATCACCTACCCATATTCATGAATATGCAGTCATTTAAATCTGAGGCATCATTCAATGATTCCATTCATACCCCTATCCGTAATCTTGCTAATATAAATATTCACACATTCAAGGATGACCTTTACTCTAATGATTGGTCTAGAGTCTTTAGTTGTGATAATCCTAATCTGGCATTTAATTAATTCATTGATAATTTTAATTATATATATGACAAAAACACTCCTCCTACCCATAAACCTAAACTTAAATCGAAATCTAAGCCAAATGTTCCATGGGTAACAAATCTAATTTAAATCCATCAAGAAGAAAAACCAACTGTGCCGTCAATATCTAGCCTAATCCCAATAGAATAAAGTACACCAGATATACAAATATTTTATCCAACCTCTTACGCACATCCAAAAAAATACTATACACGCCAGTTTGAACACGAAAAGAACAACATCCGTAACACATGGAAGGTAATTAATTCAGTACTGAACAATAAACTGTCATCAAATACTATCCATAACATCATGCATGATGGGAATTTAATTAATAACCCCAATCTAATCGCTAATTGCTTCAATAATTACTTTGTTAATATAGGCCCCAATCTCAAAATATCCCCCATTCCCAGGCTTCTTTCACTGATTGTCTTATACTCATCCCAATCCCAATTCTTATTTTTGTTTTACTCCAGTTGATGAATATGAGGTATATGACATTGGTGTCATGAATTTACAAAACAAAAAAGTTCTGGTTATGACTGCATTAATGTTTCTGTAGTCAAGAGCACTAATCTGTAAACCACATGCATATATTATCAATCTTTCATTCACAACTCGTATTGTTCCAAACCAATTAAAAATAGCTAAAGTTATTCCAGTATTTAAAAGTGTTGACCCTAATTGTCTTAAGAATTGTAGACCTATCTCTGTTTTGCTTTGTTTCTCTAAAATCTTTGAAAAATGTGTCTATGCTAAAATTATTAAATTCATAAATAAAGTTAATATTTTAACTGACTCTCAATATGGATTTCGTAATAGACCCATGCAGTTTTAATTTTGTTGATGGTCTTGAACACACTATGTGTCTATTCCTTGATCTTTCAAAAGCATTTGATACAATTGACCATGACATCTTATTTTATAAATTATCCCATAATGGCAATCTATAAGTATCCCTAGAGTGGTTTAAAAGTTATCTTTCTAATAGAAGCCAATATGTGTCCATTGCTGGTTCCACTTCATTTTTTTTTAATCTCTAAGCTGTGGTGTCCCACAAGGGTCAATTCTAGGTCCATTGCTCTTTATTATTTATATTAATGACTTTATAAAATCATCAGATGTGCTTTTATTTATATTATTTGCTGATGACTCAAACCTATTTTTTCTCATCGCAGCTTGAATACACTTACTGACACAGGCAATAGTGAGCTTAAATTACTTTCCAGTTGGTTTAGAGTTAATAAACTGTCACTCAACATCACAAAAACTAATTATACGGTGTTTGGCAATTACTGATTGTTTCAAACTTATTGGATTGTTTATCGACTATAAACTAACTTGGAGAAATCATATTGAAATTTTAAGTAAAATTAGCGCTAGAAATATTGGGGTTATTAACAGAAATAAAAAAATTTCCTCCCTCGGTTCTGATCTCTCTTTATAATACACTAATTTTATCATACCTTAAGTATGGTATTTTTACTTGGGGTAACTGTTCCATCAGTAATCTTCATAAGGTACTTTATTTCTGTTGACTTTTATGCCCATGCTGATCCTCTCTGTTTTAAACATATGACTTTGAAGATTAAGGATATTTATCACCATCAACTTGGGTCCATTATGTATCAGTCTGTTTCAAATACATTATCCACTTTTATTAATGCAATTTCAGGCAGAATAATGAGATCCACACCTATTCCACTCGGCAGGCACTTCATTTCCACCTCCCATTAATTCCCGTACTTCTTTTGCATAAAAATATTTTAAATATGAGGGACCCAGGTTATGGATCTCATTTACCGAACCTTTAAGAAAATCCACTAAGATTACAAATCTTTTGTTATTAAATTTTTATTGTGAAACTATATAAAGTACATGTATTTACTAATTCTATAATTCAATGGTGCATTCCTGGACTGGTCCTTTATGTGTTGTCTATTGTTTGTCATAGTCCTTTGTTTATTTGTGTTTAATGTATTAAGTAGCCCAGCTAACATGCATACGTTGGGCCAACGTCGGTGAACGTCGGATAAGTCGGCGTCCAAAAACGGACGTTGTACGGACGTTGGCAAACAGTATGAAGTACAACAGGTCGATATTCCACGTTGGCACAACGTAGTTATAATACAGACAACGTAACGTCGGCGTACTAAGGTTGTGCCAACGTCGGGAAATGTTGTGCAGTATAACAGGTCGATTTCCAACGTTGGCACAACGTAGTTATAATACGGGTAACGTAACGTAACGGCGACAACGCCGAGAAATGCTGTGCAGTATAACAGGTCGATTAACGTTGGCACAACGTAGTGGCACGGGCAACGTAACGTCGGCGTCATAGGTTGTGTGTCAACGTCGAGAAATGTTGTGCAGTATACAAGGTCGATTTTCAACGTTGGCACAACTAAGTATTATGTGGGCATTATGACGTCGGCGTTTTAAGGTTGTGCCAACGTCGGCAAATGTTGTACGGTATAACAGGTCATTTTTCAACGTTGGCACAACGGAGTTATATAAATGTGGGCAACGTAACGTCGGCGTCCTAAGGTTTTGTCAACGTCGGCAATGTCGTGCAGTATTCAAGGTCGATTTTCAACTTTAGTATAATGTGGTCAATGTAACGTCGGCGTTTTAAGGTTGTGCCAATGTTGGCAAATGTTGTACAGTATAACAGGTTGATTTTGAACGTTGGCACAACGTAGTTAAAATGTGTACAACCTAACTAGGGCGCATCATACGTTGTGCCGACGTCAAAATCCAATGGTGTTTTAATTTCCGAAGAGGCAGGGCATTGTACACTTTAAAAATATATCGTAATTTTACGGCGAAAAGTGTGTAAATTCCACGGTGAATTACCGTATCATGCCTTTTTCAGTGTTTTACGGCCGAAACCCGTTACGGCCGCTCCCATTGCACTCTGGGATATATCAAATATGTAAATCATCTGACCTTAATTTGACCTAGCTTTGTGCTCGTATCATTTCCAAGGTTTAAATATGTGAAAATGGGTAATTTTAAGCCATTTTCAAATATTTACAGTTAACTTTATGATAAAAAGGTAAAATGTTGGTGTTCTCTTCTATTTTGATGTAAAAAGTACATTCAAAATTTCAAATATTGAAATATAGGTTGTAATTGCATGCACCATGACTAAAAAGAGTTTCGAAAAGACAGTATATATAAAGGATACATGTTCTGAACATTAGTAACTGGAGAGGGGTCGTTGAAAAAGGAACCAGACCACGCGTACGTGTAGGTAAGTGAAAGACTTTGTGTAAAATAAACAATTGCATCGATTAACCCCAATTAATATCTACAGATACAGATCCATCCCATAGTAAATAAAGCATCCGGTGGATGTTTCAACCTTAACTGCTTAAATACAGTAAATAATACGTTAACCGTAGATACATTTTCAGTTATAAAAATACGGTACCCGTGAATATATGGAAATTTTGAAAACCCGCTGCATTACGTTTGACCGGGAATTTTTTTACAGTGTAGGTGTACCCAGCCTAGCATGCATACGTTGGCCCAACGTGTGCCAACGTTGTGGCGGGGTTGACCCGTTGTCGGTACAACGTTGTCCTAACGTCTTTGACGTTGGCCCGATGGAGAAAATAAACGTCAACTGCCGACGTTGGGCCAATCATAAAATATTATGTTGTCCAAACGTTTTACTAATACGTCATACGAACGTTGGACGTGCAGACGTTGGCCCAACAAATCTTGACGTTGTGGCAGGGTTGGCCCAACGTCAACCCAACGTTGGCCAGATGGAAAAATTAACATCAAGGTGACGTCTACTGCCGACGTTGGGCCAACTGTAAATTCGTACGTTGGCCAACGTTGGCCCAACGTATGCATGTTAGCTGGGAAGTTACAAGTACATGTATTGCTTACCAGTGGGCCCCCTCTACAGTATTAATTATTTGTATTTTGTTAACTATTATTGTATTATTTCAATACTGGAGAAAATTAAATGAATGAATGAATGAATGAAATAAAATGAATGAATGAATGAAGTAAATCCCTACAAGCGAATACATGAATATTTTAAATGTTATTGTTTCTTGACGACTAGTCATGGCGCCCTCTATCTTTCATTGTGTTTTCTATGAATATGGTATAACATTAACGACACAGCTATACATGGATCACTGAGGATACAATTCAATGTTTGTACAATGTATAAATGTTTGTCGGATGCGCTTTTCAGTGTCTGACACAGGGAAGTCTACAATAGGGTCAATTCAATCAACACACTTGTTCAAATGCATTGTATTTCCATTGGCGGATCCAGGGGGGGCTAAGGGGGCTGTAGCCCCCCCCCCCCTAAAATCGTAAAAAACAAAAACAAAGGAGAGAAAAAGAGAGAGAGAGAGAGAGAGAGGAGGGGAGAACGCACTCCCATTCCCTACCTACTTAGTACTGTACTAACCGTTGCGCATAGTAGCGGCACTCTTTGTAGTACTGAAAAATAATTGTTTTTGATTCTCAGCCCCCCACCCCCCCTAAAAAATGTTCTGGATCCGCCCATGATTTCAACGCAAGCCCTCACAATAATAATTATCACAATCAAAGAAATCTGAAGTTTATAAGAGTATCGGTGAGGCTGAATACTCATGACCTACCTGAATCTTTCTCCTGGTGTAGAGGTGTTGTTTTTCAGGTTCAACGCCAAACCTTTTGCATATCAACTGTTTCAAACCCAGGATTGTAGTTTTGGGATCCAGTTGTAGACAAAGTGACTTTGATGTGACGGGCGTCCGGACAAAGAACTGAAGCTGTCTTTGAACTTTCCTAGGTATGCGTGACGAAGCCTCTTCCCTGTAATGAATTATTTCAAACTGGTAAGTTTCGAAGGTGATTGCCGTAATATTGTTATCCAAATATATTTCAAAGAAATCATGTGCAGCTGAATTATGAATGACAAGAATGCCCTCATTTGTTGATTTTTCTTCAATCACTGTGAGCTCAGTAATTATTGAGGGACTAACAATCATAGTTAGCCGTGTACTGGGGTTTTGTTTATGCAAATCTGAGTAGAAACGAAATACTGTTTTATTTTAAATCAAACTGAACTTGTCTGATCTGATTGTCACAGGTCCGGACAACATTTTATTGTTTGATATTTAAAATACAAACAGATCTCTTTAGACCTTGTGTAATATATGTTTACATCCGGACTCTGGGAGACGCTGCTGAAGAAGAACCCCGTAAACCATCCATCAAGAAGAGAGTTGTCAGTACAATCCTTGCTCTCCATCCTTGATCACCCACCTACAACACGGCCCGATACATAACCAAGAGCCTCCGACCCTTGGTGGGTCTCACCCCTCACCTTGTGTCTAACTCCAGCCTATTGAGATCATCAGGAATCTCAATTTACAACCCAGAGATAACTTAGCTACCCATACCAATCGCTACCTCAACCAGCGCTATTTTCATAACCCAAGCATCAAAACACCGGTCAACCAATTCTCGTACAATGCACCAAAACATGTGCGACCCGGACAGTCTAGACAAGGAACTACGGCACATCAAGACTACCCTCCAGCGCAACGGCTGCAAACCCAGCAAGATCGACACATCGAAACTTCTCCCAAAACCCCACCGCAAGTTCTCCTCTACCCAAAGTCAAACATTCTACCCCCTCTGCCCTACTTAGGTTCCACGTCATATATACTACAGTGCATCCTTCTAAATGCAGACATCTACCTCCCCACCCCAACCAGGATAAACCGGATAAACAAAGGATAAACCGGATCCCAGCAACAGAGCGGGAGTATACATGGTCACATGTGAGTGTGGAACGAGGCTGAAGGAACGCCGAGCACATTGACGCAGAGAAAATTTCGAGAAGTCGGCCATTGTGAAGCACTACCACATCAAGGACCACCAAATGACTGACAGGCAGCTCAGCTCATCACACATATCAACAGATGGCATCCCAGACGATTCAGAGAGGCCATTGAGATCTTCAAGCATCGGCTACTACCTCAGTGACATTTGACAACCCATATTAGGGACTGAAGAACCTTCTATATTCAATGTCATCATCCCACCCCAGACTGAGGGATCTCGTACGTCCCAATTCACCCACCCTCCCTTCCCATGTCCTCATTACCAACTATTTCAGTTGACTAAGCACACACTCTTCTTCCTCACTCCAAGGATCCCAGTTCCACCAGTTTCTGGCTGCATGAAACAACCCACTAATCCTCCAGCGTCCAGTAATAGCCCAAATCCTACAGCAGTCTACTTAAGCAACAGTGTCTCCCAGAATCCGGCATTCCTATGAAGACGGTCAGAGCATACTGATCGAAACGTCGAGTTGTAACCACCAGTTTGTAAACGCCAGTTTTGCTACTCAAAAGAGAATTTGTTCACAAACAGTCTTTGCTTATATCAATTTCAACATGCAAAACTTCAAATCTTATGTGCAAATATCATGTTCGGATTACAAAAAACACTATAAATAGGTTTCATAAAAGCAACAGATTATTAATAGAAATAGTTACCCTTCTGATTGTGCTTGACATTGTTCTTGGTTCAATGAATCTGACGTTGTTTTCTTGGCATGACAATGAAGTTCAGGCGGCTGTTTCCTCTGCGTCAATGCAGACATGAAAGCTGCCTGTCTGCTCTTCTTGATTTTGTTCTTCCTGGTGATTGGTCTTGCCTGAGAATGGTCGTAGACAACCCTTGTTGTCTTCCTGTCTTCATCCCACTGACGCAGAGATATCAGCGGCATCTTACTATGTTATTTTTCACTCACTGCTGGAAAACATAAAACATATATTACGGATCATTTTCTAATCTACTTTTAAAAGCAGTTTTGTGAAAGTGTGCTACAAGTAAACCGTTTGGACAAGGATTCGTTCTGATATTTTCCCTTCCGAAAGGCAAGTGATTCTAGTGGTGTTCATTATAAAAAAATTGTGAATCCTTTGGACGTCCAATAATATTCTAAACGAAATTGTAATTTAGATCAACCTCCGGATCAACCTCTGCCCAAGACGTTTGAGCAGTATCAACACAAACATACTATTTGGTAAGTCCACAGTAAGTTGTTTTATATAAACATCTGGAGTGGTATAATATTTGGAAGGAGGTCGGCCCTGTGTTGGCAAAAGGGTGTATCTAAAAAAATCACAAATTGAGAAAACTGATTCAAACATTTCAATCTCTCATGACTTTTCTGTCATGATCCAAGCAGTGACTAATTTCAGAAGAAAGACACATTATAGTTTTCTTGTTTTATGTAGTTAATCTTGAGATTTGAGGCATTCAGTATTTATCATTTAAAAAAAGTTACGTCTGTCCGCCAGTAATCACTCATTGATTCTAATGACGTTACTGTTTGGTAAAATGGCATAAGTTGAGCTAGTGCTGTATCTTAAGTTACTGTACAATTTTATCAGTTGGGTTTTTTGGCAAAAGGTTGTATCTTTATTTACGCCTTCATCTTTTTACGTAGTTTTCTGGCAGAAGGGTATATGTCAAAATACTTTATTGCACTTATCACTACAAACACTTTTGATTTAAAAGGTATTCGCTTAACAAAAATACAAAAGGATTTCCAAACTGACAGATATTAACATGACAATTTGCTTTAATTAAAGGTGAGGTAGTACAACGTTAGGTAAAAAGACGTCAGATATAGCTCTATATACATGTTTAATAGAGCGGTGTTCTTTTCTGGCAAAATGGTGTATTTAGATTTACAACTTTCTGCAGTTTAATATGAGAGAACCTGGCTACGTTTCTTCCTGGCAAACGAATGCAAATGGTAGATAGTTATTCTGAAAGTGTTTTCTGTTCGCACTATAGTTACTCATAAGGGTCTATCGGGACATACAATATTTTGGTAGCTCAACAAAAGAAAAGACCAACGTTAATTTAATGGCAAACATATGTAAATAATATATAGAATATTTAGACTTGTATCACGTTATATTAAATAAGGTATATCTAGGACATACGCCGTTGTGCCTGACAAACTAGTTCGTTACTTGGAAAAACTACCAAAGATAGCACATGTTATCTTCTAAACGATAAATCATTTGGAATTGAAACTTGAATAATTGAGCGCCCTCACATTTCCTTGAGAGCAAAAAATCTCAAAAATGTTCTCATTATGAGATACACCCATTTACCGACAGACGACCGAGGTAAATTAGAAGCTTTGGTGGTGTATTAGACACTCAATATTTGTATAATGATAGCTTTAAATCACTTGAAGGTATTGAATCATATTTCAATTATGGATTTTTGGATAAAAAAATTATGTGTAATAAACGTTCAGTATATCTTGTGTTGATCTTCAACAAAATCTTATTGAAAGGAAACATTTTTAGGTAGACTAATAACAAATCTTGAAAACATTATCCACAAATAACTAACAATGTAAAGTATCAAACATTATAGACCTATATAACCTGACATGTTTCTGTCTGAAATAGCCTCCTACTATTTTGCTCAAATTAGTCAAAATATTTCCCAATTTTATTATTCTCGACTCTAGCAGCATATACATATTCATCGTTAGAAGATTTTTGTTTGCCGATTTAAAAATCAAACTGCATTTTTACTTTTTTCTCGTTAACAACACAAAGCTGAAACTTTCACATGTCTGTTGTTGAATGTCTTTCTTCATTCAAGGGGAGTAGGCATACTCGTAGAAGCTGTTTAACCAACATGACCAATGTTGTTCAGTTTAGTTGTTTTATGAAGGCCTATATCTTTATTCACATAATAAAGTACTTTGGGAATGATTAATTCTACCTGGTTTCAGTTTTAATTGCAAACAAAGGTCGTAAGGCATGGCAGTGCTATTTACTGATAATCTAAATGTAATCACTGTTACCGAGCAATTTCGCACGTAGACCTCTAGCTGCTCAGCTATACACTCTGTTCCTAGGCAGCTATACAGGTTTGGCGGAGGGACCCATTTTCCTATAAGTAAACAGTGCATGAAGTAATTCATGTCATGATCGAGGTCCACGGTAGAAATATTGACATAAGGTATCATCCCATAGTAAATTGAGCTAACTTTATTGCAAGTGCCCATCCAGGGTATCAAACGATAGAGGGCACAATGCCAAACAAGAGGACAAACACAAACGAGGACATTAGTAAATGGTCAAGCATGTCGATACCCCCTACCCGCCCATTCCACCTATGCTTTATTCCTCATTAATATGTATATAAAGAACCTATAACATATTAACTTGCTAACATTACTATTAATTAAGTGTAATAAGGAATTATCAATGTATTAATTGTTACTCGTGAGAAGGGGAGCAGGATCATATCGTGCCTAGTCTACAAAGTCTTGATTAAGGGTAACACTCACAAAGTGAACACAAATGGAAAATGGTTATCATAGTACATGGAGCTAGCCGTATAGCAGAAATAATGCTCTCGCCCTCCTTGGGATGATTCAAGATGATTTATAAATATTGACAATGAGGATGAATCAGTAAAGATTTTAGAATGGAGAAACGAATCAATGTGTTCTGATTGTTCTCTCACGAGAACTTAACTTACATCGCACGTGTTTGGGCTGATTAGGCAGTAAAAATATATTTAAATGTTGATTTACTATCGTTGGGGGTTAAGGATGTTATAAGATTTCATTTGAGACATTGAACGTAAAAATCTTTTAAGGATTAGCACCAGTAAAAAAGTGAATAAAAAATAAAATGTTGGCCCACTGTTAATCCTCAGCTTTCACAAGAAGGTGTGCAGTCTTCTGATTGGCCAGCGCAGTTGTCAATCAGAATCAAGCGCGTTATACAGTCAAAAATGTTCTAATTATGAGATACACCCTTTTACCGACAGACGGCCGGGGTGAATTAGAAGCTTTAGTGCAGACATGAACATATCTGGATCAAATGACTTTAGGCTTGTTTAATCATTAAACAAAGAAATCATTTTGTTTACTCGTGATAGTATTCTTCAGATTGTACTGTATTAGACACTCAATATTTGTATAATGATATCGCCAGCTTTAAATCACTTCAAGGTATTGAATCATATTTCGATCATGGATTTTTGAAATAACCAACAGTTTTTAAAGTTCAATAATATAACGTGTAAAAACGTTCAGTATATCTTGTGCTGATCCTCAACAAAATCTTATTCAAAGGAAACATTTTAGGTAGCCTAATAACAAATCTTGAAAACATTATCCACAAATAACTAACAATGTAAAGTTGATAATGGTATCAAACATTATAGACCTATAAAACCTGACATGTTTCTGTCTGAATTAGCCTCCTACTGTTTTACTCAAATTAGTGAAATTATTTCCTAATTTTATTATTCTCTAACAGCATATACATATTCATCGTTAGAAGATTTTTGTTTGCCGATTTAAAAATCAAACCGCATTTTTACTTTTTTTCTCGTTAACGACACAAAGCTGAAACTTTCACATGTCTGTTGTTGAATGTCTTTCTTCATTCAAGGGGAGTAGGCATACTCGTAGAAGCTGTTTAACCAACATAACCAATGTTGTTCAGTTTAGTTGTTTTATGAAGGCCTATATCTTTATTCACATACTAAAGTACTTTGGGAATGATTAATTCTACCTGGTTTCAGTTTTAATTGCAAACAAAGGTCGTAAGGCATGGCAGTGCTATTTACTGATAATCTAAATGTAATCACTGTTACCGAGCAATTTCGCACGTAGACCTCTAGCTGCTCAGCTATACACTCTGTACCTAGTAAGCTTGGGCAAACAAAGGTCGTAAGGCATGGCAGTGTTATTTACTGACAATCTAAATATAGTCATTGTTACCGAGCAATTTCGCACGTAGACCTCTAGCTGCTCAGATATACACTCTGTACCTAGGCAGCTATACAGGTTTGGCGGAGGGACCCATTTTCCTATAAGTAAACAGTGCATGAAGTAATTCATGTCATGATCGAGGTCCAGGGTAGAAATATTGACATAAGGTATCATCCAGGGCCGTCTTAAGAATATTTGAGCCCCCCAGGCAAAGCAATGTACTGGGGCCCTAACCCCCCTCGCCCCCAACACATTAAAATTAAGTTTTTCAACTGGGACATTTGCCAGATGGCCCAGATCCAACATTCATTTTGTATACAAGGACGCCACGATTTCACATTAACACCACTGCTATTTAATAATATGAACCTTAATTTTTATTTTTCAAATTGAATCTCGGGGCCCCTAAAATCGTGGGGCCCCACCGGGCAACTGCCCAGTGTGCCCATGCGATAAGACGGCACTGGTATCATCCCATAGTAACTTGAGGCAACTTAATTGCAAGCGCCGATCCAGAGTATCAAACGAGGGCACAATGCCAAACAAGAGGACAAACACAAACGAGGACATTAGTAAATGGTCAAGCATGTCGATACCCCCTACCCACCCATTCCACTTATGCTTTATTCCTCATTAATATGTATATAAATGACCTA
This sequence comes from Zoroaster sp. YZ-2022, assembly GCA_029582265.1. Taxonomy (NCBI): domain Eukaryota; kingdom Metazoa; phylum Echinodermata; class Asteroidea; order Forcipulatida; family Zoroasteridae; genus Zoroaster; species Zoroaster sp. YZ-2022. The sequence goes on along the minus strand of CM055824.1, from coordinate 34,288,658 downwards.
TAACATATTAACTTGCTAACATTACTATTAATTAAGTGTAATAAGGAATTATCAATGTATTAATTGTTACTCGTGAGGAGGGGAGCAGGATCATATCGTGCCTAGTCTACAATGTCTCGATTAAGGGTAACACTCACAAAGTGAACACAAATGGAAAATGGTTATCATAGTACCTGGAGCTAGCCATATAGCAGAAATAATGCTCTCGCCCTCATTGGGATGATTCAAGATGATTTATAAATATTGACAATGAGGATGAATCAGTAAAGATTTTAGCATGGAGAAACGAATCAATGTGTTCTGATTGTTCTCTCACGAGAACTTACCTTATATCGCACGTGTTTGGGCCGATTAGGCGGTAACAATATATTTAAATGTTTATTTACCATTGTTGGGGGTTAAGGATGTTATAAAATTTCACTTGAGACATTGAACGAAAAAATCCGTTAAGGATTAGTACCATTAAAAAAAATCAATAAAAAATTAAATTAATAAAATGTTGGCCCACTGTTTTAATCCTCAACTTTCACGAGAGCATGTGCAGTCTTCCGATTGGCCAGCGCAGCTGTCAATCAGAATCAAGCGCGTTTTAAATATCGCTTTTATACAGTTTCTGACATCTGGATTTTTATTTTTTTCATCTTTCCAAATTCTTTCGTTTTTATATTCTATTTTTGGATCTTTAGCCAAACACGGGTGATATATCTCTAAATCTGCGAAGCGTTTCATCTGGGCTACAAGATGCTGTACTGGGTTGAATATTGTCTTTTAGTTTTACGACCTACCCGCCTTATAGCTCAGTATTCAAGATGCTGATCGAAACAGTTCTCGCCCCAAAGGAAGTTAGCAACTTAAAGGGTATGGATTGTGCTATTATAGGAAACGTCCTGGGTCTTGTGATGATCCGCTAATACAACATATTTAAAGAATCGTCTAGGCTAACATTGGTCATAACAAATAATCAGTATAAACGTTTGAACTAACTTGATGTAAAGTTGTTTATGGTATCAAACATATTGATATACCTTGAAATCTTTGTCTGCGGTACCATTGTATCAATAGAAAATAAACATTATTCCCCAAATACCACTGACAGAACACAAATATTACGGCATAAAATAATTGATGATCACAAATCTGACTGCATTTTGCTATTTATCTTTGTATTAATGGCACAATATTATTAGCTGAAATGTTTGCAGGTTGGTTGTCTACTGGCTATCTTGATTCCAAGAGAGTTTAAAGTATTCTCGTGGAAGCTATTTTACAAACTTTATTCATGCACGTATATAATAATATACGTATGCTCCACACCATCATCAAAACCCATAGAACGATACAAATGCTGCTCTAATGTGCAAATGGTGTTTTGAATTATAAGTGCCGAGATGAAAATCTAAAAAATGTTTTTTAGTTAAATGTTTACATTTCTCGAAATTAGACAATTCCGATCTCACTTTGCGTGAGATTTGGCGCTCAATACGTGAGGGCGTTAGAAATGTCAGGGATGTGCGTCACACACGTATGTAATATGCGTGAGACTCTGCTGTTGTGCACCATAAATTATCTTACTCAAAAAGAGTGAAGTATTCCTAGCACATCTACACAGTATATACATAAGCAGATGTACGTGTATTAAACTCAACTTATATCATATTCAGTCAAAACCAATTAACTTTGTCTTATTTACGAGACAAAAAGTGGGAACAAAGTGAAACAAGAAACAAGTAAAGAACTACTTTTGCTTACTAAACTATTGGCACTCTGGTTTTTCTTCCTATAATTTAGATTTCTTTACCCGATGTTTTCTCCTCCATGTTTTAGTGGTGGGTAAATTAGCAACGCAGAACGAACAACTCCATTACCAATGGATGGAGGGTATAAGATACCGAGATTATATCATTGTGTGGGGTGTAGCCTATACATTTATTGTGTACATAGACAAATCACGTGTGTTTGTGTAGTCACTGCTTACATTATTAATTAGAAGAAAACTAAGTCAGCTTCAGCGCTTTGCTTGTTGTCACGAAAGTCACAACAAGATAACCTCTGCCACTTGATTAAAGTCCTACATGTAAAGCTATTATAATTGTAAGTAGACTTTGCATCACTCATACCCCACGTATAGCTGCCACGTAGCTTGAATGTCTATCGAAATAATGTTACCAGGGCTCGTGTAGAGTACCTGGGTATTTATAATACTACCAACATTTTCAGTATGAACTTATTTCCAAACTGGAAAGTATATGACAGTATGTTTTATTCCAAACGAGCTCGAAAAGTAGTACAGTCATTTGATTTAATTTGTTTGGTTCCAAAAGAGGGATAAGTGCATTCCCTGATTTCTGATAATGTAAGGCAAGTCCACAAAGAGTGCTCTCTTCGACATCTCTTCATGCCCAAAATTCATACACAAATACATCGGGGTAGATCGCTATATACTTAGAAGTGAGAAGTGCATGAGGTCCGTGTCATATCAAAATTTTTGTCAATATGGGAAACTGTTCGTCAAAACATTTTTTCTTGCAGTAAACAAAATACAATTACTTATTTCCCACAAATGATGTAGAAAATAATTGCTTAATCTTAACCCCATTGTTTATTTATTAATTTTTTTAAAATAACGAACAGTCTCAAAAATAAGTGTTGAATTGACATAGTATTAAACAAAATCATAGTATAGGTTTTCCCGGCGAATTTGAAACTTTTTTTCATTCAATGTAATACCCAACTCATCTAACCCATTTATTTAACTTTCATTTAACCCATCGCCAAAATAAGTATTTACGGTACGTTCTAATTGAAAGTGTGGCATAATTTATTCAATTTATGACAACCATTCGCAAGCGGTTCATTCAATTCCATCAATTGGCATTCATTTGTTAATTTTTTCATTAAATTCTCAGGCTCGGGTATGAAATTATAGGACAAATTCCTTTCAAAACTATCTAATATGACATGCCTTGCGCGTCAGGAAATTGCAGGCAACACCCACCTCCGCAAAAAACAAACAAACAAATGAACGAATGAACAAGGAAAGAAAGTAAAACTTAAGGGAAAAGGTGAAAGAATGACGTGGAGATTTTACAAGATAGTGGCGTAGCAAAAGGGGCGGGCAGCCGCCCCCACTTGTTGGCTAAATAGTGTCGGTATATTCACCCCCAAAAATGTTTGCCCCTCCCCCACTCCGAAAATCCTGGCTACGCCACTGTTCCAAAGGGAAACAAATTTGTTATGCAATATGACCGAAAGGAATACTCAGATTCTTGTATGATACTTTCAAATGTTTGACATTGGAATATGTCACCACCTTTTTCTCTGCTTGAATAACTTGTGTATAAAACTATAGTGGTGGTCCTAAAAATATTCAGACAAATGACAGGGCAACGAAGACAGGATTGATATTAACAATGAATTTCAGTTTCTTTATACAATTATTTACAGTAATATTTACAAGGTTTAATTGAACTCGAGATTATTAAACTAATGTTATTGGCCTTACGTTTCGAACCTAGCAGGTTCTTTCTCAAAGAGATAGAGAATGTTAATAAATGTAGACGTAATTAATCTAACTTTATTGCAAGTGCCGAACCAGAGTATCAAACGAGGGCACAATGCCAAACAAGAGGACAAACACAAACGAGGACATTAGTAAATGGTCAGGCATGGCGATACCCCCTACCAGCCCATTCCACTTATGATTTATTCCTCACTATATAAAGGACCTATAACATATTAACTTGCTAACATTACTATTAATTAAGTGTAATAAGGAATTATCAATGTATTAATTGTTAACCGTGAGGAGGGGAGAAGGATCATATCGTGCCTAGTCTACAAAGTCTTGAATAAGGGTAACTCTCACAAAGTGAACACAAATGGAAAATGGTTATCATAGTACATGGAGCTAGCCGTATAGCAGAAATAATGCTCTAGCCCTCATTGGGATGATTCAAGATGATTTATAAATATTGACAATGAGAATGAACCAATAAAGATTTTAGCATGGAGAAACGAATCAATGTGTTCTGATTGTTCTCTCACGAGAATTTACCTTATATCGCACGTGTTTGGGCCGATTAGGCGGTAACAATAATATATTTAAATGTTTATTTACCATTGTTGGGGGTTAAGGATGTTATTCAATTTCACTTGAGACATTGAACGAAAAAATCCGTTAAGGATTAGTACCATTAACAAAAATCAATAAAAAATTAAATTAATAAAATGTTGGCCCACTGTTTTAATTCTCAGCTTTCACGAGAGCATGTGCAGTCTTCCGATTGGCCAGCGCAGCTGTCAATCAGAATCAAGCGCGTTTTAAATATCGCTTTTATAAAGTTTCTGACATGTGAATTTTTTGTTTCATCTTTCCAAATTCTTTCGTCTTTAAATTCTATATTTGGATCTTTAGCCAAACACGGGTGATATATCTCTAAATCTGCGAAGTGTTTCATCTGGGCTACAATATGCTGTACTGGGTTGAATATTGTCTTTTAGTTTTACGACCTACCCGCCTTATAGCTTAGTATTAAAGATGCTGATCGAAACAGTTCTCGCCCCAAAGGAAGTTAGCAACTTAAAGGGTACGGATTGTGCTATATAGGAAACGTCCTGGGTCTTGGGCTGATCCGCTAATACAACATATTTAAAGAATCGTCTAGGCTAACATTGGTCATAATAAATAATCAGTATAAACGTTTGAACTAACTTGATGTAAAGTTGTTTATGGTATCAAACATATTGATATACCTTGAAATCTTTCTGTCTGCGGTACCGAGCGGTCTAGCGCACCGAACTCAAGTTCTGGTGTTGCCAGCAGCAGGATGTGGGTTCGAGCCCCGGTCGTGACACTTGTGTCCTTGAGCAAGGTACTTAACCATAATTGCTTCGTCCTTCGGATGGGACGTAAAGCCGTAGGTCCCGTGTGTTGTATAATGCACGTAAAGTGGATTGTCGTGCGGTCTAGCGCACTGAACTCAAGTTCTGGTGTTGCCAGCAGCAGAGTGTGGGTTCGAGCCCCGGCCGTGACACCTGTGTCCTTGAGCAAGACACTTAACCATAATTGCTTCTCTCCACCCAGGGGTTAAATGGGTACCTGTGAAGGCAGAGATGGTTTGCTCTATATGCGCTAGAAATGGCAGCAATTGAGCTGTATACTCCCCAGGGAGCTGAGATGGTTTCAGGAATGATTTATGAGCCTTATGAGCCTTATGAGCCTTATGAGCAGGGATAATAATATAATGCGCCTTGAGCGCCACTTAGTTGCTGGATACGTGCGCTATATAAATCTATACATTATTATTATTATTATTACCATTGTATCAATAGAAAATAAACATTACTTCCCAAATACCACTGACAGAACACAAATATTACGGCATAAAATAATTGATGATCACAAATCTGACTGCATTTTGCTATTTATCTTTGTATTAATGGCACAATATTATTAGCTGAAATGTTTGCAGGTTGGTTGTCTACTGTCTATCTTGATTCCAAGAGAGTTTAAAGTATTCTCGTGAAGCTATTTTACAAACTTTATTCATGCACGTATATAATAATACACGTATGCTCCACACCGTCATCAAAACCCATAGAACGATACAAATGCTGCTCTAATGTGCAAATGGTGTTTTGAATTATAAGTGCCGAGATGAAAATCTTAAAAATGTTTTTTAGTTAAATGTTTACATTTCTCGAAATTAGACAATTCCGATCTCACTTTGCGTGCGATTTGGCGCTCAATACGTGAGGGCGTTAGAAATGTCAGGGATATGCGTCGCACGTATGTAATAAGCGTGAGACTCTGCTGTTGTGCACCATAAATTATCTTACTCAAAAAGAGTGAAGTATTCCTAGCACATCTACACATTATATACATAAGCAGATGTACGTGTATTAAACTCAACTTATATCATATTCAGTCAAAACCAATTAACTTTGTCTTATTTACGAGACAAAAAGTGGGAAAAAAGTGAAACAAGAAACAAGTAAAGAACTACTTTTGCTTACTAAACTATTGGCACTCTGGTTTTTCTTCCTATAATTTAGATTTCTTACCCGATGTTTTCTCCTCCATGTTTTAGTGGTGGGTAAATTAGCAACGCAGAACGAACAACTCCATTACCAATGGATGGAGGGTATAAGATACCGAGATTATATCATTGTGTGGGCGTAGCCTATACATTTATTGTGTACATAGACAAATCACGTGTGTTTGTGTCGTCGCTGCTACATTATTAATCAGAAGAAAACTAAGTCAGCTTCAGCGCTTTTGCTGGTTGTTGTCACGAAAGTCACAACAAGATAACCTCTGCAACTTGATTAAAGTCCTACATGTAAAGCTATTATAATTGTAAGTAGACTTTGCATCACTCATACCCCACGAATAGCTGCCACGTAGCTTGAATGTCTATCGAAATAATTTTACCAGGGCTCGTGTAGAGTACCTGGGTATTTATAATACTACCAACATTTTCAGTATGAACTTATTTCCAAACTGGAAAGTATATGACAGTATGTTTTATTCCAAACGAGCTCGAAAAGTAGTACAGTCATTTGATTTAATTTGTTTGGTTCCAAAAGAGGGATAAGTGCATTCCCTGAATTCTAATAACGTAAGGCAAGTCCACAAAGAGTGCTCTCTTCGACATCTCTTCATGCCCAAAATTCTTACACAAATACATGGGGGTAGATCGCTATATACTTAGAAGTGCATGAGGTCCGTGTCATATCAAATATTTTGTCAATATGGGAAACTGTTCCTCAAAACATTTTTTCTTGCAGTAAACAAAATACAATTACTTATTTCCCACAAATGATGTAGAAAATAATTTCTTAATCTTAACCCCATTTTTTATTTATTTAATTTTTTAAAATAACGAACAGTCTCAAAAATAAGTGTTGAATTGACATAGTATTAAACAAAATCATAGTATAGGTTTTCCCGGCGAATTTGAAACTTTTTTTCATTCAAAGTAATACCCAACTCATCTAACCCATTTATTTAACTTTCATTTAACCCATCGCCAAAATAAGTATTTACGGTACGTTCTAATTGAAAGTGTGGCATAATTTATTCAATTTATGACAACCATTCGCAAGCGGTTCATTCAATTCCATCAATTGGCATTCATTTGTTAATTTTTTCATTAAATTCTCAGGCTCGGGTATGAAATTATAGGACAAATTCCTTTCAAAACTATCTTATATGACATGCCTTGCGCGTCAGGAAATTGCAGGCAACACCCACCTCCGCAAAAAACAAACAAACAAATGAACGAACGAACGAATGAACAAGGAAAGAAAGTAAAACTTAAGGGAAAAGGTGAAAGAATGACGTGGAGATTTTACAAGATAGTGGCGTAGCAAAAGGGGGCGGGCAGCCGCCCCCACTTGTTGGCTAGATAGTGTCGGTATATTCACCCCAAAAAATGTTTGCCCCTCTCCCACTCCGAAAATCCTGGCTACGCCACTGTTCCAAAGGGAAACAAATTTGTTATGCAATATGACCGAAAGGAATACTCAAATTCTTGTATGATACTTTCAAATGTTTGACATTGGAATATGTCACCACCCTTTTCTCTGCTTGAATAACTTGTGTATAAAACTATAGTGGTGGTCCTAAAAATATTAGACAAATGACAGGGCAACGAAGACAGGATTGATATTAACAATGAATTTCAGTTTCTTTATACAATTATTTACAGTAATATTTACAAGGTTTAATTGAACTCGAGATTATTAAACTAATGTTATTGGCCTTACGTTTCGAACCTAGCAGGTTCTTTCTCAAAGAGATAGAGAATGTTAATAAATGTAGACGTAATTAATCTAACTTTATTGCAAGTGCCGAACCAGAGTATCAAACGAGGGCACAATGCCAAACAAGAGGACAAACACAAACGAGGACATTAGTAAATGGTCAGGCATGGCGATACCCCCTACCAGCCCATTCCACTTATGATTTATTCCTCATTAATATGTATATAAAGGACCTATAACATATTAACTTGCTAACATTACTATTAATTAAGTGTAATAAGGAATTATCAATGTATTAATTGTTAACCGTGAGGAGGGGAGAAGGATCATATCGTGCCTAGTCTACAAAGTCTTGAATAAGGGTAACTCTCACAAAGTGAACACAAATGGAAAATGGTTATCATAGTACATGGAGCTAGCCGTATAGCAGAAATAATGCTCTAGCCCTCATTGGGATGATTCAAGATGATTTATAAATATTGACAATGAGAATGAACCAGTAAAGATTTTAGCATGGAGAAACGAATCAATGTGTTCTGATTGTTCTCTCACGATAATTTACCTTATATCGCACGTGTTTGGGCCGATTAGGCGGTAACAATAATATATTTAAATGTTTATTTACCATTGTTGGGGGTTAAGGATGTTATTCAATTTCACTTGAGACATTGAACGAAAAAATCCGTTAAGGATTAGTACCATTAACAAAAATCAATAAAAAATTTAATTAATAAAATGTTGGCCCACTGTTTTAATTCTCAGCTTTCACGAGAGCATGTGCAGTCTTCCGATTGGCCAGCGCAGCTGTCAATCAGAATCAAGCGCGTTTTAAATATCGCTTTTATAAAGTTTCTGACATGTGAATTTTTTGTTTCATCTTTCCAAATTCTTTCGTCTTTAAATTCTATATTTGGATCTTTAGCCAAACACGGGTGATATATCTCTAAATCTGCGAAGTGTTTCATCTGGGCTACAATATGCTGTACTGGGTTGAATATTGTCTTTTAGTTTTACGACCTACCCGCCTTATAGCTTAGTATTAAAGATGCTGATCGGAACAGTTCTCGCCCCAAAGGAAGTTAGCAACTTAAAGGGTACGGATTGTGCTATATAGGAAACGTCCTGGGTCTTGGGCTGATCCGCTAATACAACATATTTAAAGAATCGTCTAGGCTAACATTGGTCATAACAAATAATCAGTATAAACGTTTGAACTAACTTGATGTAAAGTTGTTTATGGTATCAAACATATTGATATACCTTGAAATCTTTCTGTCTGCGGTACCGAGCGGTCTAGCGCACCGAACTCAAGTTCTGGTGTTGCCAGCAGCAGGGTGTGGGTTCGAGCCCCGGTCGTGACACTTGTGTCCTTGAGCAAGGTACTTAACCATAATTGCTTCGTCCTTCGGATGGGACGTAAAGCCGTAGGTCCCGTGTGTTGTATAATGCACGTAAAGTGGATTGTCGTGCGGTCTAGCGCACTGAACTCAAGTTCTGGTGTTGCCAGCAGCAAAGTGTGGGTTCGAGCCCCGGCCGTGACACCTGTGTCCTTGAGCAAGACACTTAACCATAATTGCTTCTCTCTACCCAGGGGTTAAATGGGTACCTGTGAAGGCAGAGATGGTTTGCTCTATATGCGCTAGAAATGGCAGCAATTGAGCTGTATACTCCCCAGGGAGCTGAGATGGTTTCAGGAATGATTTATGAGCCTTATGAGCCTTATGAGCCTTATGAGCAGGGATAATAATATAATGCGCCTTGAGCGCCACTTAGTTGCTGGATACGTGCGCTATATAAATCTATACATTATTATTATTATTATTACCATTGTATCAATAGAAAATAAACATTACTTCCCAAATACCACTGACAGAACACAAATATTACGGCATAAAATAATTGATGATCACAAATCTGACTGCATTTTGCTATTTATCTTTGTATTAATGGCACAATATTATTAGCTGAAATGTTTGCAGGTTGGTTGTCTACTGTCTATCTTGATTCCAAGAGAGTTTAAAGTATTCTCGTGAAGCTATTTTACAAACTTTATTCATGCACGTATATAATAATACACGTATGCTCCACACCGTCATCAAAACCCATAGAACGATACAAATGCTGCTCTAATGTGCAAATGGTGTTTTGAATTATAAGTGCCGAGATGAAAATCTTAAAAATGTTTTTTAGTTAAATGTTTACATTTCTCGAAATTAGACAATTCCGATCTCACTTTGCGTGCGATTTGGCGCTCAATACGTGAGGGCGTTAGAAATGTCAGGGATATGCGTCGCACGTATGTAATAAGCGTGAGACTCTGCTGTTGTGCACCATAAATTATCTTACTCAAAAAGAGTGAAGTATTCCTAGCACATCTACACATTATATACATAAGCAGATGTACGTGTATTAAACTCAACTTATATCATATTCAGTCAAAACCAATTAACTTTGTCTTATTTACGAGACAAAAAGTGGGAAAAAAGTGAAACAAGAAACAAGTAAAGAACTACTTTTGCTTACTAAACTATTGGCACTCTGGTTTTTCTTCCTATAATTTAGATTTCTTACCCGATGTTTTCTCCTCCATGTTTTAGTGGTGGGTAAATTAGCAACGCAGAACGAACAACTCCATTACCAATGGATGGAGGGTATAAGATACCGAGATTATATCATTGTGTGGGGCGTAGCCTATACATTTATTGTGTACATAGACAAATCACGTGTGTTTGTGTCGTCGCTGCTTACATTATTAATCAGAAGAAAACTAAGTCAGCTTCAGCGCTTTGCTGGTTGTTGTCACGAAAGTCACAACAAGATAACCTCTGCAACTTGATTAAAGTCCTACATGTAAAGCTATTATAATTGTAAGTAGACTTTGCATCACTCATACCCCACGAATAGCTGCCACGTAGCTTGAATGTCTATCGAAATAATTTTACCAGGGCTCGTGTAGAGTACCTGGGTATTTATAATACTACCAACATTTTCAGTATGAACTTATTTCCAAACTGGAAAGTATATGACAGTATGTTTTATTCCAAACGAGCTCGAAAAGTAGTACAGTCATTTGATTTAATTTGTTTGGTTCCAAAAGAGGGATAAGTGCATTCCCTGAATTCTAATAACGTAAGGCAAGTCCACAAAGAGTGCTCTCTTCGACATCTCTTCATGCCCAAAATTCTTACACAAATACATGGGGGTAGATCGCTATATACTTAGAAGTGCATGAGGTCCGTGTCATATCAAATATTTTGTCAATATGGGAAACTGTTCCTCAAAACATTTTTTCTTGCAGTAAACAAAATACAATTACTTATTTCCCACAAATGATGTAGAAAATAATTTCTTAATCTTAACCCTTTTTTTATTTATTTAATTTTTTAAAATAACGAACAGTCTCAAAAATAAGTGTTGAATTGACATAGTATTAAACAAAATCATAGTATAGGTTTTCCCGGCGAATTTGAAACTTTTTTTCATTCAAAGTAATACCCAACTCATCTAACCCATTTATTTAACTTTCATTTAACCCATCGCCAAAATAAGTATTTACGGTACGTTCTAATTGAAAGTGTGGCATAATTTATTCAATTTATGACAACCATTCGCAAGCGGTTCATTCAATTCCATCAATTGGCATTCATTTGTTAATTTTTTCATTAAATTCTCAGGCTCGGGTATGAAATTATAGGACAAATTCCTTTCAAAACTATCTTATATGACATGCCTTGCGCGTCAGGAAATTGCAGGCAACACCCACCTCCGCAAAAAACAAACAAACAAATGAACGAACGAACGAATGAACAAGGAAAGAAAGTAAAACTTAAGGGAAAAGGTGAAAGAATGACGTGGAGATTTTACAAGATAGTGGCGTAGCAAAAGGGGGCGGGCAGCCGCCCCCACTTGTTGGCTAGATAGTGTCGGTATATTCACCCCAAAAAATGTTTGCCCCTCTCCCACTCCGAAAATCCTGGCTACGCCACTGTTCCAAAGGGAAACAAATTTGTTATGCAATATGACCGAAAGGAATACTCAAATTCTTGTATGATACTTTCAAATGTTTGACATTGGAATATGTCACCACCCTTTTCTCTGCTTGAATAACTTGTGTATAAAACTATAGTGGTGGTCCTAAAAATATTAGACAAATGACAGGGCAACGAAGACAGGATTGATATTAACAATGAATTTCAGTTTCTTTATACAATTATTTACAGTAATATTTACAAGGTTTAATTGAACTCGAGATTATTAAACTAATGTTATTGGCCTTACGTTTCGAACCTAGCAGGTTCTTTCTCAAAGAGATAGAGAATGTTAATAAATGTAGACGTAATTAATCTAACTTTATTGCAAGTGCCGAACCAGAGTATCAAACGAGGGCACAATGCCAAACAAGAGGACAAACACAAACGAGGACATTAGTAAATGGTCAGGCATGGCGATACCCCCTACCAGCCCATTCCACTTATGATTTATTCCTCATTAATATGTATATAAAGGACCTATAACATATTAACTTGCTAACATTACTATTAATTAAGTGTAATAAGGAATTATCAATGTATTAATTGTTAACCGTGAGGAGGGGAGAAGGATCATATCGTGCCTAGTCTACAAAGTCTTGAATAAGGGTAACTCTCACAAAGTGAACACAAATGGAAAAATGGTTATCATAGTACATGGAGCTAGCCGTATAGCAGAAATAATGCTCTAGCCCTCATTGGGATGATTCAAGATGATTTATAAATATTGACAATGAGAATGAACCAGTAAAGATTTTAGCATGGAGAAACGAATCAATGTGTTCTGATTGTTCTCTCACGATAATTTACCTTATATCGCACGTGTTTGGGCCGATTAGGCGGTAACAATAATATATTTAAATGTTTATTTACCATTGTTGGGGGTTAAGGATGTTATTCAATTTCACTTGAGACATTGAACGAAAAAATCCGTTAAGGATTAGTACCATTAACAAAAATCAATAAAAAATTTAATTAATAAAATGTTGGCCCACTGTTTTAATTCTCAGCTTTCACGAGAGCATGTGCAGTCTTCCGATTGGCCAGCGCAGCTGTCAATCAGAATCAAGCGCGTTTTAAATATCGCTTTTATAAAGTTTCTGACATGTGAATTTTTTGTTTCATCTTTCCAAATTCTTTCGTCTTTAAATTCTATATTTGGATCTTTAGCCAAACACGGGTGATATATCTCTAAATCTGCGAAGTGTTTCATCTGGGCTACAATATGCTGTACTGGGTTGAATATTGTCTTTTAGTTTTACGACCTACCCGCCTTATAGCTTAGTATTAAAGATGCTGATCGGAACAGTTCTCGCCCCAAAGGAAGTTAGCAACTTAAAGGGTACGGATTGTGCTATAGGAAACGTCCTGGGTCTTGGGCTGATCCGCTAATACAACATATTTAAAGAATCGTCTAGGCTAACATTGGTCATAACAAATAATCAGTATAAACGTTTGAACTAACTTGATGTAAAGTTGTTTATGGTATCAAACATATTGATATACCTTGAAATCTTTCTGTCTGCGGTACCGAGCGGTCTAGCGCACCGAACTCAAGTTCTGGTGTTGCCAGCAGCAGGGTGTGGGTTCGAGCCCCGGTCGTGACACTTGTGTCCTTGAGCAAGGTACTTAACCATAATTGCTTCGTCCTTCGGATGGGACGTAAAGCCGTAGGTCCCGTGTGTTGTATAATGCACGTAAGTGGATTGTCGTGCGGTTCAGCGCACTGAACTCAAGTTCTGGTGTTGCCAGCAGCAAAGTGTGGGTTCGAGCCCCGGCCGTGACACCTGTGTCCTTGAGCAAGACACTTAACCATAATTGCTTCTCTCCACCCAGGGTTAAATGGGTACCTGTGAAGGCAGAGATGGTTTGCTCTATATGCGCTAGAAATGGCAGCAATTGAGCTGTATACTCCCCAGGGAGCTGAGATGGTTTCAGGAATGATTTATGAGCCTTATGAGCCTTATGAGCCTTATGAGCAGGGATAATAATATAATGCGCCTTGAGCGCCACTTAGTTGCTGGATACGTGCGCTATATAAATCTATACATTATTATTATTATTATTACCATTGTATCAATAGAAAATAAACATTACTTCCCAAATACCACTGACAGAACACAAATATTACGGCATAAAATAATTGATGATCACAAATCTGACTGCATTTGCTATTTATCTTTGTATTAATGGCACAATATTATTAGCTGAAATGTTTGCAGGTTGGTTGTCTACTGTCTATCTTGATTCCAAGAGAGTTTAAAGTATTCTCGTGAAGCTATTTTACAAACTTTATTCATGCACGTATATAATAATACAAGTATGCTCCACACCGTCATCAAAACCCATAGAACGATACAAATGCTGCTCTAATGTGCAAATGGTGTTTTGAATTATAAGTGCCGAGATGAAAATCTTAAAAATGTTTTTTAGTTAAATGTTTACATTTCTCGAAATTAGACAATTCCGATCTCACTTTGCGTGCGATTTGGCGCTCAATACGTGAGGGCGTTAGAAATGTCAGGGATATGCGTCGCACGTATGTAATAAGCGTGAGACTCTGCTGTTGTGCACCATAAATTATCTTACTCAAAAAGAGTGAAGTATTCCTAGCACATCTACACATTATATACATAAGCAGATGTACGTGTATTAAACTCAACTTATATCATATTCAGTCAAAACCAATTAACTTTGTCTTATTTACGAGACAAAAAGTGGGAAAAAAGTGAAACAAGAAACAAGTAAAGAACTACTTTTGCTTACTAAACTATTGGCACTCTGGTTTTTCTTCCTATAATTTAGATTTCTTACCCGATGTTTTCTCCTCCATGTTTTAGTGGTGGGTAAATTAGCAACGCAGAACGAACAACTCCATTACCAATGGATGGAGGGTATAAGATACCGAGATTATATCATTGTGTGGGGCGTAGCCTATACATTTATTGTGTACATAGACAAATCACGTGTGTTTGTGTCGTCGCTGCTTACATTATTAATCAGAAGAAAACTAAGTCAGCTTCAGCGCTTTGCTGGTTGTTGTCACGAAAGTCACAACAAGATAACCTCTGCAACTTGATTAAAGTCCTACATGTAAAGCTATTATAATTGTAAGTAGACTTTGCATCACTCATACCCCACGTATAGCTGCCACGTAGCTTGAATGTCTATCGAAATAATTTTACCAGGGCTCGTGTAGAGTACCTGGGTATTTATAATACTACCAACATTGTCAGTATGAACTTATTTACAAACTGGAAAGTATATGACAGTATGTTTTATTCCAAACGAGCTCGAAAAGTAGTACAGTCATTTGATTTAATTTGTTTGGTTCCAAAAGAGGGATAAGTGCATTCCCTGAATTCTGATAACGTAAGGCAAGTCCACAAAGAGTGCTCTCTTCGACATCTCTTCATGCCCAAAATTCTTACACAAATACATGGGGGTAGATCGCTATATACTTAGAAGTGCATGAGGTCCGTGTCATATCAAAAAATTTGTCAATATGGGAAACTGTTCGTCAAAACATTTGTTCTTGCAGTAAACAAAATACAATTACTTATTTCCCACAAATGATGTAGAAAATAATTTCTTAATCTTAACCCCATTTTTAATTTATTTAATTTTTTTAAATAACGAACAGTCTCAAAAATAAGTGTTGAATTGACATAGTATTAAACAAAATCATAGTATAGGTTTTCCCGGCGAATTTGAAACTTGTTTTCATTCAATGTAATACCCAACTCATCTAACCCATTTATTTAACTTTCATTTAACCCATCGCCAAAATAAGTATTTACTGTACGTTCTAATTGAAAGTGTGGCATAATTTATTCAATTTATGACAACCATTCGCACGCGGTTCATTCAATTCCATAAATTGGCATTCATTTGTTAATTTTTTCATTAAATTATCAGGCTCGGGTATGAAATTATAGGACAAATTCCTTTCAAAACTATCTTATATGACATGCCTTGCGCGTCAGGAAATTGCAGGCAACACCCACCTCCGCAAAAAACAAACAAACAAATGAACGAACGAACGAATAAACAAGGAAAGAAAGTAAAACTTAAGGGAAAAGGTGAAAGAATGACGTGGAGATTTTACAAGATAGTGGCGTAGCAAAAGGGGGCGGGCAGCCGCCCCCACTTGTTGGCTAAATAGTGTCGGTATATTCACCCCCAAAAATGTTTGCCCCTCCCCCACTCCGAAAATCCTGGCTACGCCACTGTTCCAAAGGGAAACAACTTAGTTATGCAATATGACCGAAAGGAATACTCAGATTCTTGTATGATACTTTCAAATGTTTGACATTGGAATATGTCACCACCCTTTTCTCTGCTTGAATAACTTGTGTATAAAACTATAGTGGTGGTCCTAAAAATATTCAGACAAATGACAGGGCAACGAAGACAGGATTGATATTAACAATGAATTTCAGTTTCTTTATACAATTATTTACAGTAATATTTACAAGGTTTAATTGAACTCGAGATTATTAAACTAATGTTATTGGCCTTACGTTTCGAACCTAGCAGGTTCTTTCTCAAAGAGATAGAGAATGTTAATAAATGTAGACGTAATTAATCTAACTTTATTGCAAGTGCCGAACCAGAGTATCAAACGAGGGCACAATGCCAAACAAGAGGACAAACACAAACGAGGACATTAGTAAATGGTCAGGCATGGTGATACCCCCTACCCGCCCATTCCACTTATGCTTTATTCCTCATTAATATGTATATAAAGGACCTATAACATATTAACTTGCTAACATTACTATTAATTAAGTGTAATAAGGAATTATCAATGTATTAATTGTTACTCGTGAGGAGGGGAGCAGGATCATATCGTGCCTAGTCTACAAAGTCTTGAATAAGGGTAACTCTCACAAAGTGAACACAAATGGAAAATGGTTATCATAGTACATGGAGCTAGCCGTATAGCAGAAATAATGCTCTCGCCCTCCTTGGGATGATTCAAGATGATTTATAAATATTGACAATGAAAATGAATCGGTAAAGATTTTAGCATGGAGAAACGAATCAATGTGTTCTGATTGTTGTCTCACGAGAACTTACTTTATATCGCACGTGTTTGGGCCGATTAGGCGGTAAAAATATATTTAAATGTTTATTTACCATTGTTGGGGTTTAAGGATGTTATAAGATTTCATTTGAGACATTGAACGAAAAAATCCGTTAAGGATTAGTACCAATAAAAAAATCAATAAAAAATAAAATTAATAAAATGTTGGCCCACTGTTTTAATCCTCAGCTTTCACGAGAGCATGTGCAGTCTTCCGATTGGCCAGCGCAGCTGTCAATCAGAATCAAGCGCGTTTTAAATATCGCATTTATACAGTTCCTGACATCTGATTTTAATTTTTTTTCATCTTTCCAAATTCTTTCGTTTTTAAATTCTATATTTGGATCTTTAGCCAAACACGGGTGATATATCTCTAAATCTGCGAAGCGTTTCATCTGGGCTACAATATGCTGTACTGGGTTGAATATTGTCTTTTGGTTTTACGAACTACCCGCCTTATAGCTCAGTATTCAAGATGCTGATCGAAACAGTTCTCGCCCCAAAGGAAGTTAGCAACTTAATTAAAGGGTACGGATTGTGCTATTATAGGAAACGTCCTGGGTCTTGTGATGATTCGCTAATACAACATATTTAAAGAATCGTCTAGGCTAACATTTGTCATAACAAATAATCAGTATAAACGTTTGAACTAACTTGATGTAAAGTTGTTTATGGTATCAAACATATTGATATACCTTGAAATCTTTCTGTCTGCGGTACCATTGTATCAATAGAAAATAAACATTATTCCCCAAATACCACTGACAGAACACAAATATTACGGCATAATATAATTGATGATCACAAATCTGACTGCATTTTGCTATTTTTCATTGTATTAATGGCACAATATTATTAGCTGAAATGTTTGCAGGTTGGTTGTCTACTGTCTATCTTGATTCCAAGTGAGTTTAATTAAAGTATTCTCATGGAAGCTATTTTACAAACTTTATTCATGCACGTATATAATAATACACGTATGCTCCACACCATCATCAAAACCCATAGAACGATACAAATGCTGCTTTAATGTGCAAATAGTGTTTTGAATTATAAGTGCCGAGATGAAAATCTTTAAAAAAAAAATTAGTTAAATGTTTACATTTCTCGAAATTAGACAATTCCGATCTCACTTTGCGTGAGATTTGGCGCTCAATACGTGAGGGCGTTAGAAATGTCAGGGATGTGCGTCACCACGTATGTAATAAGCGTGAGACTCTGCTGTTGTGCACAATAAATTATCTTACTCAAAAAGCGTGAAGTATTCCTAGCACATCTACACATTATATACATAAGCAGATGTACGTGTATTAAACTCAACTTATATCATATTCAGTCAAAACCAATTAACTTTGTCTTATTTACGAGACAAAAAGTGGGAAAAAAGTGAAACAAGAAACAAATAAAGAACTACTTTTGCTTACTAAACTATTGGCACTCTGGTTTTTCTTCCTATAATTTAGATTTCTTACCCGATGTTTTCTCCTCCATGTTTTAGTCGTGGGTAAATTAGCAACGCAGAACGAACAACTCCATTACCAATGGATGGAGGGTATAAGATACCGAGATTATATCATTGTGTGGGGCGTAGCCTATACATTTATTGTGTACATAGACAAATCACGTGTGTTTGTGTCGTCGCTGCTCACATTATTAATCAGAAGAAAACTAAGTCAGCTTCAGCGCTTTGCTGGTTTTGTCACGAAAGTCACAACAAGATAACCTCTGCCACTTGATTAAAGTCCTACATGTAAAGCGATTATAATTGTAAGTAGACTTTGCATCACTCATACCCCACGTATAGCTGCCACGCAGCTTGAATGTCTATCGAAATAATTTTACCAGGGCTCGTGTAGAGTACCTGGGTATTTATAATACTACCAAAATTTTCAGTATGAACTTATTTCCAAACTGGAAAGTATATGACAGTATGTTTTATTCCAAACGAGCTCGAAAAGTAGTACAGTCATTTGATTTAATTTGTTTGGTTCCAAAAGAGGGATAAGTGCATTCCCTGAATTATGATAACGTAAGGCAAGTCCACAAAGAGTGCTCTCTTCGACATCTCTTCATGCCCAAATTTCGTATACAAATACATGGGGGTAGATCGCTATATACTTAGAAGTAAGAAGTGCATGAGGTCCGTGTCATATCAAATATTTTGTCAATATGGGAAACTGTTCGTCAAAACATTTTTTCTTGCATTAAACAAAATACAATTACTTATTTCCCACAAATGATGTAGAAAATAATTTCTTAATCTTAACCCCATTTTTTATTTATTTTATTTTTTTAAATAACGAACAGTCTCACAAATAAGTGTTGAATTGACATAGTATTAATTTAAACAAATAATGTGACAATAATAGCAGCATTTGTATCGTAATAACCAATGAGAATACGTCTTTCGTTTTTGAATTTGGTATATTAGCATTAATGAGCTCCGAGATGATTGATTGCCATAGCAAAACTACACCTGGCTATTGTACTACACTCTTAAAACTAAAGTTTTGATTCAACATTTTATTAAAGAGTTCGGTCAGTGACAGCTCTTTATAAAGATGGATTTAACTTTTAAAAGTGTTGAATCAACATTAATAAAGTTAGACTTAACTTGACTTTGTGTTAATTCAACACTTTCTTTGAGTTGAATTTAACTTTATTAAGTGCTGTCACTCACCGAACTCTTATACGGTTGATTTAACACTTTAGTTTTTAGTGTGTATATGCATATGGGCACATACCTTTGTCTATAGTACTATGGTTTTTAAATTATTCAAATTGTTTCTCATTATTTTGGACTGAATAAAAAACCTTACAGCATATACCAGTTCATCGTGAGGTATTTTGTTTGCCAATTTAAATCAAATTGCATTTATTTTCAATTGTGTTCTCGTTATCGGCACAATGTAGTCAGCCCAAACTTTCACAGGTCGGTTTTTGATTCAAATGGAGTATAAAGCATACTCGTAGAAGCTGTTTTACCAAGAACATTACCAATGTTGGTCAGTTTAGCTGCTTTATGAATACTTATAAAATATCATTATTCACATGAAATACTTTGGGAATAATATTTGTTCACTGATTAATCTACCTTCAGTTTCAGTTTTAATTTCGAACAGAGGTCGCCAATCCCAGCTGTGTTACTCTTTTCTTGTGCAAATTTTGGGGGTTTAATTTTGTGAATTTTTAATGCTTCTGTATTACATCATATACATTTTGTTTGCCGATTCAAAAATTTAAAACTGTTTTTTTCACTTTTTTATTGTTAACAACACAATGTAATAAGCTGAAACTTTCAATGTGTTAGGGTTTTTAATAGGGAGTAAGAATACTCGTAGAAGCTGTTTTCCAACAACATTACTAATGTTGTTCAGTTTAGTTGTTTTATGAAGGCGTATATCTTTATTCACATAAAGTACTTTGGGAATGATTAATTCTACCTGGTTTCAGTTTTAATTGCAAACAGAGGTCGTAAGACATGGCAGTGTTATTTACTGATAATCTAAATGTAGTCACTGTTACCGAGCAATTTCGCACGTAGACCTCTAGCTGCTCAGCTATACACTCTGTACCTAGTAAGCTTGAGCAAACAAAGGTCGTAAGGCATGGCCGTGTTATTTACTGATAGTCATTGTTACCGAGCAATTTCGCACGTAGACCTCTAGCTGCTCAGCTATACACTCTGTACCTAGTAAGCTTGGGCAAACAAAGGTCGTAAGGCATGGCAGTGTTATTTACTGATAATCTAAATATAGTCATTGTTACCGAGCAATTTCGCACGTAGACCTCTAGCTGCTCAGCTACACACTCTGTACCTAGTAAGCTTGGGCGATATCGATTTTTTTTCATCCACGATATATTGGCAAAAATATATCGCGATTTTCGGTAGTATCGCGATTTTTTTCATTCATGCATGATTGCTTTAGAGCCGATAACCACAGGTATGTATCCCTCTACAAGCATCACAATGGCGATTTTTTTTTAATAGCGATATATTTTTAATCGCGATTTCTTAAGAAGCTTCTCGATATCGTAATCGAATAAAAAAACGGTATCGCGATATTTGATATTATCGTGTTATCGCCCAAGCTTAGTACATAGGCAGCTATACAGGTTTGGCGGAGGGACCCATTTTCCTATACATGTAAGTAAACAGTGCATAAAGTAGTTCATATCGCGATCGAGGTCCAGGGTAGAAATATTGACATAAAAATAATAATAATAATAATAATGTGTGGACTTATATAGCGCACGTATCCACCAACTGAGTGGTGCTCAAGGCGCATTATATTATTACCCCTGCTCATAAGGCTCATAAGGCTCATAAATCATTCCTGAAACCATCTCAGCTCCCTGGGGAGTATACAGCTCAATTGCTGCCATTACAGCGCATATAGAGCTAATCAACCAACTCTGCCCTCACAGGTACCCATTTAATCCCTGGGTGGAGAGAAGCAATTATGGTTAAGTGTCTTGCTCAAGGACACAAGTGTCACGGCCGGGATTCGAACCCACATTCTGCTGCTAACACCAGAACTTGAGTCCGGTAAGCTAGACCGCTCGGCCACGACATAAGGTGTCACCCCATAGTAAATTGAGCTAACTTATTAGAAATGCCGATACAGGGTATCAAACAATAGAGGGCACAATTTCAAACAAGATGGGAAACACAAATAATAGAACATCAGTAAATATTCAGGCATGGCGATACACCCCCGACCATTCCGACCCCCCCCCCACACACACCCTTCGTCCAGCGATTTTGAAGGTGTTACAATGTCATTCTTTACCGTCGCTGAAGTCAGTCGGCAAATTGTCTTTTACACAAATTGGCATCACAATTTTCTGATCAAAATAATTGTTCTCGTCCCAAGAAATCAGTATCAAAGTTTTAAATAGCTTGATGTGAAGTTGATAATTTGTTTGTGTCAAACACAATATTCATGTACCTAGAAATCTTTCTGTCTGAGGTACCATCGTATCAGGGAACAATAACCATAATTTTTTTTTTAATCTTACGGCCTATAATAATGTCTTGGCTTATCAAAAAGTATGATTGCGTTTTCATTTTTTCTTCTCAATAATGGCACACTGTTCTATTAAGCTGAAACTTTTGAAACAGGTTGGTTGTTTATTGTTTAACTTTATTCCAAAAAAGTTTAAAGTATACTCGTAGAAGCTGTTTTGCCATCTTTACCCATGTCGTTCAGTTTATATGTATATATTTATTCACATAAAGTACAATCAAGTAACAGAACAGAACACATAATAATCAAATTTCCCAACAGGTGCAACACTTTGTTTCTAATTTGTGCATGCTGCCTCATTAATTAAACAAAGGGAAATACCGCAATTAACAATCGTGAAAAAAATTCGGCAAAGAGATTGCAACAATAGCAAGTTGATTGTGTTTTTGTTTAAATGGAATGGAAGGAATTATCATGAGAACTTATTCCACCTGAAGTGCCTTCCAATGTTTTAAAACCTGTAACATTGTTTTGTCTATTCTTCAAAATGTGGGCATCTATTGTGATGAACCTTTCACAGGTTATGATATATAAACTAAAGGGTTCAACTGCGGAAAGTACATTTCCACATACCAATGTTTTACCTTCCATAAGGAATTCTACACTATCAGTAAAATGTTTGTAAATACATCCATAAGAATCATGAGATATGTACAGAATCTATCCTCAAAAATGTTTGAAAATATAGTCAGATTGTTTGGATTCAATTTAATGTGGAAAATTGATCACGGACATGATTTACATTTCACAGAATCCCAAACGTAGTTATTTCTGAGGATGTTTGGGATCATCACCAACTTCACATAAAAATTATAATTCCGTAAATTTGTAATCATGTAATAACCAAAGGTGCACACTAATTACCATTGATGTGAACTTCCTTTAAATAATCCCATTATCCCAACATGAAAACATGAAAACCTACCACGCTGTTGTTTTGCTGTATGAGAATCTGCTTGGCCTTCCGTTGCCTGGTCCGCACTTTCTGGTTTTAAGGTAGAACTTTCCATAGCTAAATGAATAGAATAATAACAACATAAGTACGATTAATCAAGACTGTAAAAAATTATCTTCAGAGTAGTGATTAATTCTGAAAAGAACTGGAGGTTACAACTCCACGTTTTGATCAGTATGCTCTGATCTACTGCATGAGAATGCCGGACTCTGTGATACGCTGCTGCAACAATAGCATATTGTTCGTGTTTTCGCTTAAAGGGAATTGGTAGAATTTTGGTAATTGATTATCAAATGAACTACTTTGTGTAAAGTTGGAACATTTATCAATCATAAAGAGAAATTATTCCGTCTGAAGTGTGTTCATGTTTTAAAACCTGTAAGAGGTTTTCGTCGTTTCCTGAAAACGCTTCCACATCACAAATGTTTTACATCATTAGTAAAATGTTCGTAAATACATCCAAAGAATTATGATTTATATGTACAGAAACCAACATATGCAAGTTTCAGCTCAGTAAATTGTGAATTATGAAAATGTGTTCACATTTATTGCATTCATTTCAACCTGGAAAATGGATCTCCGCCGTAATCCATTTCAATTTGAAATTTATTTCACGTTTTCAAAAAGAATGACAGCATCTAAAACGTAATCATTTGGTATCAATATGTTTTATAGTATCATCACCAACTTCACGTCAAGATTATAGTTCAGTAAATTTGTAATCAGGTAAATAACTAAAGGTGTACACTAATGACCGATGATGTTCCATTTCATTAATGATATAACACCCGTGTTTTACCGGCAGTTTCTGATTTTGTTTATCATTGGAACATTGATACTTTCCTATTAGAAGATAATACAAATACTTCGAAATTACATATTTCAACAAAAACGTGTTGGTTAGGACCCAACATAAATTAGTTTTTGGTACATATTTACTGTAAAACCATGTTTCTTAAGATTATTTTGAGAAATGTGTACATTAACAGCATTTGTATTCAGTCAAATAAAATAGCAATGTTCCGATCAAAATAAAATGTCTGTTAAAAAGCGAGAGTTGCCGTTACAAAATTGAAAACACGGGCGATTAAAATACTTCAATAATTCCATTGTAAAAAATAATTAATAAACTTGAAAGCATGAAAACCTACCACGCTGTTGTTTTGCTGTATGTGAATCTGCTTGGTCTCTCGTTGACTGGTCCGCAGATTCTGGTTTGACTATAGAACTTTCCAGAGCTAAATGAATAGAATAATAAATACATACCCTTTAATCAGCAATCAAACGGCATTCATGAATTGCCCCAGACAGTTGAGGTATTTTGATTGGTGGAGAGCTGCTTTCGTGGGAATGTATAAACATCACGTGATTAATCCCAACACAGATGACTGGATACCTCAAACAATATTTAAAAATTAACCGTATTTAAAAAAAAATCCATGTCATAAATTACTGATAAATTTCAGAAAATAATAATAATAATAATAATAATAATAATAATAATAATAATAATAATAATAATAATAATAATAATAATAATAATAATAATAATAATAATAATAATAATAATAATAATAATAATAATAATAATAATAATAATAATAATAATAATAATAATAATAATAATAATAATAATAATAATAATAATAATAATAATAATAATAATAATAATAATAATAATAATAATAATAATAATAATAATAATAATAATAATAATAATAATAATAATAATAATAATAATAATAATAATAATAATAATAATAATAATAATAATAATAATAATAATAATAATAATAATAATAATAATAATAATAATAATAATAATAATAATAATAATAATAATAATAATAATAATAATAATAATAATAATAATAATAATAATAATAATAATAATAATAATAATAATAATAATAATAATAATAATAATAATAATAATAATAATAATAATAATAATAATAATAATAATAATAATAATAATAATAATAATAATAATAATAATAATAATAATAATAATAATAATAATAATAATAATAATAATAATAATAATAATAATAATAATAATAATAATAATAATAATAATAATAATAATAATAATAATAATAATAATAATAATAATAATAATAATAATAATAATAATAATAATGGAAACAATTAAATGGTCCTTTTATTGGAATAACAAACCGGAAAAAATTAAAAGAACAACAATAACTGGACAACAAAAATTCGGAGGGACTGGTTTAATCGACATCAAAAAGAAATTACAGGCACTAAAATTAAATGTAATTACTAAATATATGAAAAGCACAGGCAAATGGAAATATCTTTTTGATTACTGTATATCTCATGCCAGTGGGAACAACCAACTAGGTTGGTATATTCTCAACAATCCAAAGGTTATTGTTTCGAGTGCTCAAACCTTTTATAGAGATCTTATTCCCTTATTTCAAATAGCTGGAGGTGATTTTAATGAGACATTCTCCTGTATTAATGAAACACGCAGTCTCCCCTTATGGAAAAATTCTATTATAACAGGACATCCAAATGTCGAAATGGACAGCAAAATTTTGAAACCGCAAGGTATAACTTGTTTAAATCAGGTGGTAATAAACGAAGAGATAATCTCACATGATATTTTAGCCCAAAAATGCAATATTTTACCTATTAATGCAGGAAGAATTGTATATGGTTTAAGGAAAAACATAATAACGGAATACGTTAAAGAAAATAGGGAAGGCCCCCCAAATAATTGTCTATGTAATGCTTCTATTGACGACAATTTAGGCAACGGTAATATAAAAGTCTCAGACCTGAATGTTAAAATTGTTTACTTAAATCTTGTACAATTGTTATTTACACCGCCAGTTGCTGAAAAAGCCTGGGAACGTGCACTTAATTTTGTTAGTTCGCCTCCTTGGGATACAATTTGGATAAATAATGGTTGTTCTCTACTCGATCACGACGATAGAGATTTGTGGTATAAATTAAAACAAAGAATTTTACCTACAAAAAATAAGCTTAAACACATGGGGATTACGAGTGACGACCTTTGTCCATTGTGCAACATAGAAAAAGAAACCATCGAACATTTATTTCTTACATGCTTGGTGCATATAGATGTATGGCTTTTCGTTGAAAACTTAATAAAGAAATATACCCAAAAACAATGCTTCTATTTAACTGATGCAACGAGAATTTTAGGAATAGGTGATAATGTTGATAACATGAGTATTTTTTTGATAGGTAGACTTCATCGAGTAATATGGAACATACGATGTGGTATTCAAATGGGTTGTCAAAGTAGAAACACTAATATTCTAACGGTGTATATAAATAATATAAAGAAATTTATTAAGTTAGAAAAATCAAGGTTACCTGAATTTGTATTTGAATCAATATACGCCAAGAATTCAGTATTGTGTACTGTTGTAAACAAACAAATTAAGTTTAAAATTTAAACAAATGAAGAAAGTATATATAGAATGTATATTAAGAATGTATATGCCTTGTAATAGCTCTTATTAAGTAGTAAATAATTTCGTTAATTGTTTATTAATCTTTGTATCTTTATGTTAAACTTAATTTTTTACATACATTTAAGTAATGTAATTTATTTCATTTACTTTGTTATGGATAATTGATTGATTTAATGACCGACTAACTGATTGATTACTTGATTAGATTGTTAATGAGTTAGTTGATTACATATATTTGTTACTCATGTTAAACTTTATCTTATGTTTTGTATATACTTGATTAATACATGAATAAAAGGAGTTTACAACTCCATTGAAAGGATAAAAAAAAAAAAAAAACAACAACAACAACAACAACAACAACAACAACAACAACAACAACAACAACAACAACAACAACAACAACAACAACAACAACAACAACAACAACAACAACAACAACAACAACAACAACAACAACAACAACAACAACAACAACAACAACAACAACAACAACAACAACAATAACAACAACAATAACAACAACAACATAAATAACAACAATAACAACAATAACAACAACAACAACAACAACAAATAATAAATAATAACAACAATAAATAATAATAACAACAACAACAACAAATAACAACAACAATAACAATAACAACAATAAATAATAACAATAAATAAACAATAATAATAACAACAATAATAATAACAACAATAACAACAATAATAATAACAACAATAACAACAACAATAATAATAACAACAATAATAACAATAATAATAACAACAATAACAACAATAATAACAACAATAACAACAATAACAACAACAATAATAACAACAATAACAACAATAATAATAACAACAACAATAATAACAACAACAATAACAACAACAACAATAACAATAATAATAATAATAATAATAATAATAATAATAATAATAATAATAATTAATTAATAATAATAATAATAATAATAATAATAATAATAGCGTTCGAAGGCGCAAGACGTGTGTCAACTTTGCTCCTGCAAAATCACCTTTTCAGCGTCTTAACAACAGCTTTTTATATATCGGTGAGTAATAGGTTTTACCACCAAAGAAGAGGAATCTTTAAACCGATTTTTTTGTAGTTAAATTATTGTCCTGACTGAAGACCTTTGAGGAATAGTATTTTCGTCAGGGCTGGCAACAGCCCGACGACGCCATCTTAAGGTGTCGCCATGTTTTCCAACACCATGAAGAGACCAAACACCGTGAGATTCACAATCAAGCACAATAGACCATCAGCCAAACAAGTGTATGACGCCGCCACTAAGGATTTGAATACGGACAATGCAGTCAAATGCATCGCTGAACTGGACAACAACTGGTACAATGTTACATTCGGTGGCGAACATTACTGTGAATTGATCGCAACAAAAGGACTTCATTTGAATGGAATGTTAATAGAATGCGAAAGAATTGAATTGGTCAACTCAGTTGTAGTGTACGTGAAGGCTCCATACGAGATGGTGACAACATAGTCATGAATGCCTTAATGCAGTATGGCACAGTGGTCAATATCCGAAGGCAGTATCACTATTTCGACAACAACATAGAAAATGGAGTCCGGAGCTTGCTTCTCAAACACATCAAGAAACCAATCCCGAGCTTTATCAAGGTTGGAAGTTTCAACTTACCGGTACGACATCGGGGACAAGAAAGAACATGCAAAATCTGCCAACAACCAGGGCACATGGCCAGAGACTGTAACCGGCGGGGTCGTGCTTATCTGTGGCTCTAGAGAACACCGATCAGACTCCCATGACAAACTGGAGCATCTGAAGAACATGCCCCGTGAGACAAAGTGTTAGAACATACAAGAGACAGTGACGACGAAAGGGAAAGACAGTTTGAAGAAAACGGCGCTGAAGAAGGGGAAATGGAAGAGGATAGGGAGGAAGAGAAGGAGGAGGAAGAGGAAGAGGAAGAGGAAGGAGAAGAGGAAGAGGAAGAGGAAGGGGAGAGGAGAAGAGGAAGGAGAGAGAGGAAGGAGAAGATGGAGAAGATTTTGACAACAAATCAACAACCCTCGAGGAAGAATGGGAAGAAACAGAAATTATCATCACAGAGATTAAAAATCGAACGGAAGAAACTACGCCAACCCCACAAGCGAAAGAAGCCAAAACGAAAACGCAGAAAAGGAAGGACAAAGGTACCATGGAAGGAAGAACAAAAGAGCCAAATAAAACCCCAAAACACCCAAAAAGACAAGGCAACGCGAAACGCGATTCCCGCAAAAAAGAAGGAGAACGGTTTATGGGATGAGGCAGTGGCCAAAGACCTGAAAGAGAAGAAGCGGCAGAGAGAAACCAACAACAACAAAACAGTCCTCAAACACAAACGAGCAGAGAATTCGAATACCGACAAGGCCAGCCAAAAATCAGCCGACGATCAACGAGACAACACGCAAGAAACTGAACAAGAACTTAATACCCAAAGCAAAGGTCTAGCTCTACCAGACATGATGGCTAGAAAAATGCTCAAGAAGAAGATTGGATGGGCTGAAGCTGTTAAAAAGAATTTGTCAGAAGACAGGCAAACAACAGAGACAATGACAAACAGCGAAGAAACGGAAGATATGGAACAAAGAGACCCAGATTCGAGAGAGAACATCATGTATATGAACAACCCCCAAGTCAAGAAGAACTGGTGCCATATGTCAGACAAGAGTCCAAACGATTCAGGAAGAAACGCGGTGGTGGAGCAATCGCTCAATACAGAAAAGGACCATATCAGATTGGCCCAATACGTCAAGATACGAAAGATAAAGCACAACAGAAGTAGAATTCAGGACTTCAACACTATTAATGGTGAGGTGTCTTTTTTATTATAAACCGATGTTTAGATTTGTCATTCTTTTTCAAATGGTATACACAATAGCTACACTAAATGTTAATGGACTCAGGAACCCACAAAGAGGACATTGTTTTTGAATACCTTTTTAAGAAAAAAGCGGCCATTGTTTTCTCCAAGAGACTCATAGTATGGTTAAGGATGAAGCGGAGTGGCGCAAGCAGTGGTGTGGGCAGATCGCTTTCAGCCATGGAAAAAAACAACAGTTGTGGGGTTGCTATTCTCACTTCTGAGAAGAGTGGTCTAAATCTCATTAATATTACACATGATTCTAATGGCAGATGGGTCAAAGGCGACATAGGAATGGGTGGAGAGGTGATTAGTATCATATCTATGTATGCGCCAAATAACGCTACGTTACGCAAACGTTTCTTTGTGGAATTTGGCAAGTCTTTAAAAACATTATTACTGACTGTAACTATATTGTTTCTGGTGACCTGAACTGTGATATCAATGCTAATGGAATTTATGATCAAAGCAAAACCTCCCTGTTAAATTTTATTCAGGAAAATAACCTCAGTGACACGTGGGCCGCATTACGAAATGAGCCCGGTTTTACATTTTATCACAAAGGGATCAAGAAACCTAGTAGAATCGATTATATTCTCACGTCCAAAACGCTAAGAACTAATTTAAAGAAAATTAGCATTGATTCATCTGCTTTCAGATCACAGTACTCTTATACTCAGGTTAGAAAATCAAACTGTTCCTACCGGTAAAGGGAAGATGGTATTGTAACAATGAAATACTTAAAGACACAGCCAATGTAATTTGAGGTTAGAGTTGTTCTGGAATTTTTGGAAACCCAGAAAGTTTTTTACGAATGCCCGCTTATTTGGTGGGATTTGGGTAAAAACAGGTTGAAAGAAATTCTTAAAGAGTATGATGGAGAAAAACGATATAAAGAAAGAAAAGAGGAAGACACCTTAAAAAAAGAATACCAAAACCTTATTAGCAATAATTCCGAAGATATTTCATTTAAAATTAGAGATATAGAACAAAAAATTAAACTTTATGAGACTGCTAACTGGGAAAGAGCCAAACTCAGGGTCCACGTTAAACATAAGTGTGATATGGAGAAACCCAGCAAATACTTTCTTTCTACTGAAAAACAGCAAAAAAACAACAACCTTATAGGGGAATTGAAAAACACAAAAGATCATATAATTAATAAACCCTCAGAAATGGTGGATGCTGTTAGAATTTTTTATAAAGACTTATTTTCTACCCAAAAAATTTAAAAATTTTATCTGCAGAAAATTCTAAATTTGGTCTCAAAATATGAATTTGAAGAAGAATCTGTCCAAAACATGGAGAAAACAATCACTGAAGAAGAACTTTACTTGGCGCTTAAAGATATGGCAAAAAATAAAGCGCCGGGATTAGATGGCCTTACGGTCGAATTTTACTTAAATATTTGGCATCTTATTAAGAGTGAATTTCTTGATTTGGTTAATTACTGTTACGAAAAAGGAAAGTTACCAGACTCTATGAACAGAGCATTAATTAGGTTAATTTATAAAAACAAAGGGGAAAGAAGCGAACTTAAGAATTGGAGACCGATCAGTCTCCTCAACGTTGACTACAAGATTATTTCAAAACTTATTACTAAACGCCTCAGAATCATCTTGCCTGAATTAATTGCTGAAGATCAAACTTGCGGGGTTCAAGGTAGAGATATTCAAGATAATTTAATGGTTCTTAGAGATGTTATCGATTATGTGAATTTTTATAACAAGGAAGCTGCTATTATAAGCGTTGATCAAGAAAAAGCTTTTGATCGTATCGAGTGAAATATATGTTCGCCATGATGGAAAAAATGGGAATACCCTGTGTTTTGAGGCGGTGGATTGAAATATTTTACAAAAATCCAACGGTTACTATTAACGTAAATAATTTTTTCACCGAGCCTTTTCAAGCAACAAGAGGCATAAGACAGGGGTGCCCACTATCCCCTCTTTTATATGCCATATGTGTAGAAGGTTTAGCCAATCTTATCCGAGGTAAAAATGGAGTTAAAGGAGTTGGTCTACCAGGCCAAAAAGTTAAATATCAAATTGTTCAGCATGCTGATGATACCAGTATTTTTATTACCGATAACAGTGAGTTTATTTCATTACAAAATATTTTTCATACCTACGGCGAAGGTCGGGTTCTAA
This sequence comes from Zoroaster sp. YZ-2022, assembly GCA_029582265.1. Lineage (NCBI taxonomy): Eukaryota > Metazoa > Echinodermata > Asteroidea > Forcipulatida > Zoroasteridae > Zoroaster > Zoroaster sp. YZ-2022. The sequence goes on along the minus strand of CM055824.1, from coordinate 34,257,268 downwards.
AATAAATGAGCAAAAAACCCAAGGCTTGTGGCTCGGTGCGTGGAAAAATAGGAAAGATAATCCGGGGAATTTCAATTGGAACAACCAAAAGATTAAGATCCTTGGTATTTATTTCGGAAATGGTATTAAACCTGAAGACATATGGCTGGAAAGAGTCAATAAAAAAAATGTCCTTAATAGATGGAAAGAAAGGTCACTGACTATGAAAGGGAAAGCGGTGGTTGTTAACAGTCTTATTGGTAGTAGTTTAGCTTATTATGGTTCAGTTATTCCTTGTTCGCAGTACTTGAAAGAAGAAATAGATAGAAGTATTTTTCAATTTCTATTGGTCCTCCAAACCTGATAAAATTAAAAGAGATACTATCAGAGGACCACCAGAATTAGGTGGAACCGGTCTAATTAACATAACTTGTAAATTAGATGCTTTGTTGTTAAAATGGCTTCAGAAATACTGTACCAGACACGGAAAATGGAAGTATCTCTTTGACTTTTGGATCAAGCAAACAAACACTGACCAAACACCTGGGTGGTTTGTTTTAACAACCTCAAGTTAATTGGACCTAAAATTACCCGTTTTTATAGAGACCTTGTGAAAGCTTTTCAAAAAGCAAAGGGTGTTATAAAACTAAATGTGACTTGTATTAATGAAGCTCTCCAAATACCTTTGTGGAACAATACAATTATAACTAATACGGAAAAAAACTTGATACAAAAATATTAAAGCATCATGCAATGTTATTGCTGGAACATGTTGCCAACAAAGGCAGACTTATATCTCCCCAAGAACTGGCTAAGAAATGTAACATAAAGCCAATTAATGCCGGAAAAATAGTGGCAGGTTTAAAGAAACATGTTGATAGTAACTTGTTACAAGAAAACAGAGAAGGTCCAACTCGTCATGTCAGCAGTTTTTATATCTCCAAATAGGCGATGAGACAGTTCATGTTGCGAATATTACCGTTAAAAGTATATATAAAAGTATGGTTAGGGAAATGTTCATACTGCCTGTAGTTGAAAAGAAATGGCCAGATTAAACTAAACATTAGCCCACAAGCAATTTTTGACTGAAAAGAGATTTGGCAAAAGCTAACAATCAAAGTATTGATTTTGATGATGAGATCTCTGGTATCGTTTACGCCACCGTATCCTCCCAACTAATGATGTTTTACAGAAAATGAAAAAATAGTTTCCAAAGACAATCAATGTGGGTTATGTAAACAAGAGAAAGAAACTATAGAACATGTATTTATATATTGTAAAAATACGTGGACATCCTGGACTATTTTTAGATATGTCCTTCGTAAATATAAGGGTAACAAACATTTTTATCTCAACGATAGCAATAGGATATTGGGATACGGAAAACAAATTGACACTTTTTGCTTAATCTTGATCGCCAAAACTTCACAAAACTATCTGGACCTCCAGATGTCTCAATTTAAATTGAAATTAATCCATTGTCGGATCAGATTTTATTGAGAAAGTTCCAACACAACCTGAAAAGAACCATCCGTTTGGAAAACAGAGACTTACCATAGATAGTTTTGTTAACTTTTATGCAAAAAATCAAGCTTTGTGTCAAGTAAAAGGAGAAAAAGTATTATTTACCTTTTAGTTTTTATCTGTAATTTTACTTGTATAAACATTTGTTAAAGTCTGTATTTTTGTTCTACTCCGTAATTTAGCGCATTCACTGAATTGTAATATATTATTGTAATACTGTGGAATGTGTGGTTGTATGAAATAAAAGGAGACGTATATCTCCACAACAACAACAAAAAATAATAAATAATAATAATAATAATAATAATAATAATAATAATAATAATAATAATAATAATAATAATAATAATAATAATAATAATAATAATAATAATAATAATAATAATAATAATAATAATAATAATAATAATAATAATAATAATAATAATAATAATAATAATAATAATAATAATAATAATAATAATAATAATAATAATAATAATAATAATAATAATAATAATAATAATAATAATAATAATAATAATTATAATTATAATTATTATAATTATAATTATTATTAAAAATATAATAATTATTATAATTAAAATTATAATTAATATAATTATTATTAAATTATTATAATTATAATTATAATTATAATTATTATAATTATAATTATTATAATTATAATTATTATAATTATAATTATTATAATTATAATTATTATAATTATAATTATTATAATTATAATATAATTATAATATATAATTATAATATATAATTATAATATATAATTATAATTATAAATTATAATTTATAATTATAATTTATAATTATAATATATAATTATAATACATAATTATAATTATAATATATAATTATAATATATGATTTATAATTTATAATTTATAATTATAATATATAATTATAATTATAATTATAATAATATTAATAATAATAATAATTAATAATAATATTAATAATAATAATAATTAATAATAATATTAATAATAATAATAATTAATAATAATAATAATTAATAATAATATTAATAATAATAATAATTAATAATAATATTAATAATAATAATTATAATAATTAATAATAAACACTACGGTTAACCAAAGTGATAAAAGTAGACATGTGAAGTAGAAAAATCTCTTTTAAGAAGATGTGGTTGCTCTGAAAAGAGCCGTTACGTTTTATTTTGTTGAGATGTCTCATGCTCGTTCACCACGAATACGGCGGGCGAGTTGAATGTCCTTGGGCATGATGGTCACACGCTTAGCGTGAATGGCACAAAGGTTGGTATCTTCGAAAAGACCGACGAGGTACGCCTCACTAGCCTCTTGAAGTGCCATCACCGCCGAGCTCTGGAAGCGCAGCTCGGTCTTGAAATCCTGGGCTATTTCACAAACCAGTCTCTGGAAGGGGAGCTTGCGAATTAGCAGTTCGGTGCTCTTCTGGTAACGACGAATCTCTCGTAGTGCCACCGTTCCTGGTCTGTATCGGTGAGGTTTCTTCACACAACCGGTTGCAGGTGCACTCTTTCGTGCCGCCTTGGTCGCCAACTGCTTTCGTGGGGCTTTCCCCCAGTGCTCTTTCGTGCTGTCTGCTTAGTACGAGCCATCGTATTTGCGGATTGGTGGTTCTCAAATTGAATGCTGAAGTCCGAGTCCAGCCAGCCCTTGAAAGGCACCGGGGGTGCACATCGAGTTTCACCGGTGACAATAGCAAGCTTCGTGATTGGACGACTTTGACAAGCCCGCCATTATCGCTTGAGTGGTCAGCGGCACGGTCTCGTGGTTGACAGTTACTCCCACGTATTTTTGGAATGCCTGGCAATTAAATGTTGTTTCAGAAGTGGAGTTTATTTACGATAGAATAAAATGGAGTACATCAAAATCAAGTGACGACAGCTGCGAAATATAGACCACCTGGGGTTACAGACCGACCTTAAAATGTTACACAATTGAAATAAAAAATCAGCATGCCCATTGCAATTCAAAACAAAACGAATATTGACCAAAAAGTATGCCTGTGTTGTATGTTCTGTACACATACAATTCAACAACGACCTGCGCCTTTAATGAAACCTATCGCTTAATGTATACACATAAATATATATGGAATATATAAAAGAAATTGATATGATGCCAAAAAAAAAACCACAAATGATACCAAGGATGTCCATAAAAATGTTCATTCACCCCAACCAAAACAATTAATTGTTTCAAATAAGAACAATATGTTGAAAAAACACTTTGATCGATGAAGTTCATCGTAAAGAGGGGTAATGTATTAAAGACAGAAAGCAAATGTCGCTGGACTTCTAGCCACCGAAGCCGTATAGGGTGCGTACCTGCCTTTTCAGTGCGTACACGACGTCCATGGAAGTGACCGTTTTTCTCTTGGCGTGCTCGCAGTAAGTCACTGCGTCCCGGATGACGTTTTCCAAGAAAACCTTGAGAACACCTCGGGTCTCCTCGTAGATGAGACCGGAGATTCGCTTGACTCCTCCTCGGCGGGCCAGACGCCGGATGGCGGGTTTGGTGATGCCTTGGATGTTGTCGCGGAGAACTTTGCGGTGGCGTTTGGCACCCCCCTTGCCGAGTCCCTTTCCTCCTTTACCACGTCCAGACATTGTTGCTCCTTGTTGGTGTGTGCCGACAGAAGTTGAAAAGCTAACTTATTTTTGATTTGGGGTGCCAGTCAAGACAACTTGGCTGGCACCCAAGGCAGGGCGATCACATCGCACCTAGGTTAGTTAAGGTTATGAACCCTCCTGCCACACGCAACAGGACAAACAAACAAACACACCCAAGTATAAAAATACTCAGTTGTCTTAAATGAACAGGTACTCGTTCATAAACTTAACATGCATGTCAAACACTCACAAAAACAAACAATTATACACAAACACACAAAAAACACACAAAGAAAGAAATCAGGACAGACAGAGTAGCCATGCTACACATGCCGCAATGTCTGAATGAAAGTGTATAAAATACTTTAAAATGTTATATACAAAGTGACCCGAGGGTCACATATAAAAACGATTAAAAGTTGTGAATCACCAAATGGCCATTCACGACAGTGCAAAAAATGTTTCGCACACACCAAGTGGTGCGAAAATCAGCCAGACTTAATCTGGCAAAATGTATTTTAATTCTATCTCTGACTGCAGCCTTGACACGGCAAAGCACCTGGTCGGCGTCTACCCGCGAACCATCGAACATGGTTTCGCATCGAGAACACCAGACCAGCCACTTCACCGTGCTAATCAAACAGAGAATAAGTAACGAGTCCCGACGGTTGTAGAGTCCCGACGGTTGTAAAGACCCGTACCGTACAAAACACAAGACTGAGTCAGAGAGAAACGGCTACAACAGAGTTTTCCCCAACATGCTCTAACCATGTCCACAAAATACAATCCCAAAAAACATGGCATAGTATCTCAGGCTGGGAACATCCCACCCTAGGACACTTGCCATTACCAATACCCCATTTAAAAACTTTCTGGGAGGTCTTAAGTGCACCTCAGATAATCCTCCAATTCAAATCCCGAAGTCGGCGATTTAAAATGGAGGCATTACAACATTTAAAAACATGACCTATGTCAGGAACATTAATAGCCGGTCTCTGAATGGTCTGTTGGACCGCGAATAGTTCGTACAATTGTCGAACCGTCACAGTCCCCCAATCAACGGATCATACTAGGACCGAAGTCCACCAAACAGTGCTTCCCACGGCCGCCAAGTGACCTCCGTGGGTTAGCGGGGGGAGGGGGGGGGGGGGGGTGATCGCCCCTCGACCTCTGATGAGACATGCTTTCACCCGATCTTAGCCAAAAGGCCGAGAAGCGATACTCACAAAATCCCACGAGAAAATTCCCCCTCGTCCGTTCAGCACGGTCCGTATAATTATTGTGAAACAGGCATGGTCAAGAAATAACTCAAGGTGGCGCTATTGCAAAAAAAACAAAAAAACACTCGACGAAAAAAAACACTCGACAAAACAAACACCGGCAGGTGGCGACATTCCAAACCATCACAAGGCGGGCAATTCTGCCATCGAAAACATTCTACCCGTGGTTTTATTATAGAACGTCTAAACGTGTACGTCTGCAGTATGTATGTATACATATGCATACGTATGTTTACATGTTTACATAATATTTACATATTGTCTGGATAGCTGGCTCTGCGTATTATACTGCCGCGCGCGTTTGATCTGCGCGCGTCAACAATGCCTACGTACGTATGTGCGTATGTGCACATGCAGGCACCTACATTGTACATAGAAACCAGGAGCGTGTACAGTATTACTGGTTGTCTCGAGTTCAAGTCAACAACGCAATGTCAGTGGATATTTTTCCCCCTCATAATTTATAACTGACACGACCCTCATAATCAATAAAAGATTATACAATACTATGATTGCAATAATTGCCCCCTCATAATTTTTAAGGAAAAATCTATGCAGATATGTCGAAAGAAATAAAGAAATAAATAATGTTGTCATTATTTTCTTAAGTTTTTAACGGGTCGCTTTGTTTTTAATTTTGGACAGGCAAATCAAAACCGGGCACATCCCAAAAACTAAGCGGCAATTTCCGATTGAAATGTTGACAAATTTGTAAATTATGAAAATAGTTATTTTACTTTCATCAAATAAAAAGACAGGGTGAGGGGGTGAACAAGGACATGGCCGTAAATTCATGACATAATTTCGATGGAAAAAATATAATAAATAAAAGTCAAATACACGGCAGATGCATACATTTTGAACAGTAACGCATTTGGAAACATTATTTTTGTCCTTATTGGAAGTAAGGATAGTCATAGAAATTTAAATTCCAATTCACATCCATAAGACTCCTGCCAACAAGCATTCATTTTAATCTTGAAAAAAAAAAAAATGTTTTATTTTATTTATGTGGAAACCGAATCCCCTACGTAGTTTCCTCTTTTTTGCGAGAAGCTGAACTGAAACTTGATTCATTAAAGACCACGGATTTGTACTTGAACAAAATGTTCCTAGTCGCGTTGCGTTGCAAACGTTTGTTTTGGGTTTTGGTTGTTGTTTTGTTTCTCAATGGTGACCATGACATATGGCTCCAATGGAAAACACGCATTGACAGTTCCGAAATATGAATATTATCATCTCCACCTTGCATGATATTAAAACATCACAACATTTCAAGTGCGCCCTGTAGTTCCCAGAAATATCACTTAAAATTTACAAAATATGTTAGCAATCAGTTTTTCAATATTTCACGTATTTTATTCTTATTTACTTTCTTATTTATTTATTTATTTATTTATTTACATATATTTATTTACAAATCCTGTGACCCGCTCTATCGTAATGAGGAATGTCCCCCAAGGGACCGTTTCACGTAAACAAGCTCTGAAGTTCACATAACGTAAAGAATCGCATTGAAATCGATTTTGAGATTTTTGTGTATTAAGGTACATTAAATATCAAAGTTTGTGTGTGTTATTTTACTTTTTGAGAAAAATATCAATAAAGTAGAAAATAAAGACCTTTTCTCAAGCGTGTCTGTGTCCATTTTTGTTGCAAATCGTCCTCGTTAGCTCCAAAAAGACGAGTTTGAACTCCTTTTGTAAGCGCCATATCGAGCCGCGCCATTATCATTTAACATGCATGTTTGGTACTATTAGAAAGGTCATGATGTGACCTCTGTAACTGTAGCAATGACATCACTGTCTGAATACTGAATAATAAGATAAGAGCCCAAAAACCTAATACAGAAAGTCTCCTTGTTGCTAAGTCTAAGCCTACGTCGTAGGGTTCCAGCGAGCTGATTGGACGAAAGTGCGTCAACGGGTTACTGAGCTTGCGCAGTTTGGATGTTTACCTCGAATGGACGTAGACAAGCGCCAAAGTGGGCGGTTTAAGCGCAGCCTGCCGGGCTGATTGTACTGTGTGCTTTCGCGTACCTTGTATATGTCAGCGTACATGTACATGTGCACGGCACATGCACTGGGCATGGGTCGTAGCGACCGCGACCGGTCATGCATTGTATAGTAGTATAC
>CM055824.1:34197805-34249224 GCA_029582265.1 Zoroaster sp. YZ-2022 | reverse complement strand
GTTGTTTTTTGGGTACCTCCAACCTATTGTGCTTTTCCCCAGCTATCCCAACCTATGCCCTGCGCCCAAACCCTATTAGTTGCGTGTGAGTTGCGTTTGGTTGCGTACTACATGCGTTGAGAAATGGTATAAATAGTGGGCCTTTCTAGATCGGTGTCGTTGTTGGTGGACCTCAGGTGACTCTTCGATGACAAATCAGTCTGAAGAAAATACTGAATCGGCTCCGCTTTATAGGTTTTATCCGTACAGATATTCGCAACTAGCACCAACTAACGCAGGTCCAACGCAACTTGTAAGTTTGAACGCAACTCAAACGCAACTCGTAAGTTCTGCAGCAACCCCACGCAACTCGCACGCAACTCGTACGCAGGTGATCGAGATTTTGGGGGATCATAAGTTCAGTTCGCAACCCACGCAACCCAACGAACCCACACGCAACTCACACGCAACCCATAGGTTGAATGGTTAGAAATTGACAAATTGTTGATTTGGGTTGCGTTTGGCGTATAAAAATTTTTTCCCGCAACTCATAGGTTTGAAACGCTATGGGTGGGGGGCACCATTAACTGGTTAGGTTGGCGGTCGAACCGTACTCGACGCGACGCCGCGCACGCGCACCCGGCGTAGCACGACGAACCATCACGCACGAACCGTTCTGGGGCGGCCGTGTGTGGTGATAGCATTCGTCGTGTTAGCGCTTCGTACGCCCGCGCGGCGTGCAGAGACAAGTGTGTATCAAAACATACAAACACAGTCTTAAACCCAAGACCAGCTGGCCGGTACGGTTTGGTGTATATGTATATATCTACATACGGACGGGACGGCGCGGTTATGTCATCAGTTAGCTATATAGGTATTATACGGCACACATGTACATGACAATCTAATGTTAGTACATGAAGTGAAGTGCTACAGATACATGTAGTTCAGTAAATTTAAGTTGTTTTAGTAGTAGTACTGCAGTTGTTTAACGTTACCTGTTTCGTCATCGTGACATGCATGAATTAGTGTACAGTAAAGAAAGCACAACAGATAATATTGGTTCGTAAGCATTGTTTATAGAAAATAACCACTGTTGGAAATGGCCTTCCAAAACTACATCATCAGTGTTGTTTCATCGCCAGTGGTGTTAACTACATCATGAGGTGCGCATCATTACATTGATAACGCTTGTCATGCTTGTTCACGGTATGTATGTGTTGTTACCATCCAGGAGGGAACCAACAAATAATACGAGTCTAGATACTTATCATACAATTTACAAGGAATCAGTTGAGTTAACTGCAAATAACTTGGAAAGAATGTCGCATCAGACTGCCACTTTTAAGTTTTTTTTTAATTTTAAAATGTTTTTGCAACCACTAACTAGTCTAAGTTAGCCAGTTAAACTTAAAATATGATTCTATTTTGGGGGTACAGAAGGAAAACTATCTTTAAAATTTACTTTTAGTTTATGATGGCTTTGGACTTTATTTCCTTCTAAAATCCTCCCTTCAGAACAAGAAGGATCCTGAGAAGTCATCGTATACCAAAATGTCTGATTTTCATGAAAAAAATATCCATCACCATTAGGCCTGGGTGAATAGTTCGACTATTCGCGAATAGTTGTTGCTAATCGTACTCGTAATCGTGGATTTTGAACTGTTCGATTAATCAGGCTGGCGAATAGTATTCGCAAATACCGCAACTATTTGCAAATAATGACCATTCACGATTAATTGTGAGTAGTATGTATTGCCTACTGCATAACGCGGTTGCAACTGTTTGTAACTATTCGTGACTGCTGATGCCAGTTGACTGTTTTGTCTAGGCACTGCAAAGCGTTGGGGCCATTTTCGGTAACGTGTGACCTAAAAATAGAAATTCTGATATTCATCTTCTGCTGTATGTTTATGATAATTGATAATTTTCTTTACATATTATTATTAAACAATCATTAGATGATCCCAATCTAAATATTAAATGTTTACTTCACTAAAACATCTTATTTCTGGGTCGAGGTAAATTAAAGGTTGGTTACGTGACTTCAGACAGAAGCAAGTTATCTGATCTTAAATTTCATTTGAAAACCCTGTGAGTTTAGTAACATCAACAAGCCCATCTTTTTACCTGGATGACTTTATTATTCTACTAACATAATAGCGCTTATTGATTTGAAAATCAAACATTTGCTTAATGCTCTGAAATAAACCTTTTAACACGGCAATTCAATACTGTAAACTACTAAAAATACATTTCCTTCAACCTATTGAGTGTTACTTTAAAGATCCATTTTCATTATTTCAAAAGAATTTATATTTTTTTCCAATTCTTTCAAAAGAAAATTTGTTTTTGTTTCCAATTATTTTATTTTCCTTAATCCTTCAAACGTGATATTTTTGTCCAAACAAAAGTTACCAGAGGAGTAATGAATTCCCTTTACATGAGGAAACATGGTGTGTGAATTAAACCTGCAAAGCAAAATAAAACACAAGTCATCTTTTCAATTTTCAAACATTTGATACAGTTATATGAATATTCAACATAAAGTCTTCAGTAATCTTATATTACGTCCGCATACACCTTGAAACTTTACAAATTGAGGACCTTGTATTTTTCACGAATTTCAAATCAAGTGGAATAAATGCCAACAATATCTATGGGATCCCTTAGAGGCCACTTCCAAAAGCTTCCTGCCTTCTGCATTTACTTTTAACTACTGTTTTCTCACCTACAATGCATTACAACTTCTCCTGGATAGATATGTCTTGTCATCATACCTGACAACCAACCAACCCAATCACCCAACCTCAAGTGTGTACTCTTATTAGCAGATCTTATACTGGATGTTGAAATCCAGGGTCAGGAACACCTGATGTATGCTAAAACTTAAAGTACCTGAAGGACTGACTTTTGATTTTGTGGATCTTACTAATTCCAGGTACAGGAGACTGACATCTATCCAAGGTTGTGCATCTTTGACATAAGTTTTTAAATTTTATCCAGTATGTATATGTTTTAACCCTTGGGTTTGAGGCATTGGTTTGTTGGCTTGATACACAAAGTCATTGGGACTTTGTACAAAACCATCAACAACACCTTTACCATGTGGTAGGCAAAATACCTGCCACTCGTGTATTGTGCTCTATTGCTAGAATTAACAGGAGTTTGACAATGAAAGGGTAATGTTTGACCCCGATTATTTGTGACAGATTTTGACACTAAAATACTTCACAATGTACATGTAGTGTCCTTGCGCCTTGTCATTTGAATTTGAGACAATCACATGAGATTCCACAACTACCTCATTTTGAAGATAGCAGCTGTAAATAACTGGCTGATTCGGCCCAGAGAACCACAGTGCCATTTGGACTTCATTTGGTATTCACTGGAGTAACATTGGAAATATTTACATATTTACATTATACTACGACTGGTGATGATCAATTTATAGGCCACCATACTCAGTAAAATCACCCTTTTTACAGTAAATCGGTTTATCACTGGCTTTTGCCTTAATTATTTGGAATCGATTATCTCTTATCACCTGAGCCACTTCTAATAACTGGAGATTTTAACATCCATGTTGACGATTTCAATCCATGAACACAGACTTGCTACTTTTAAATGTAAAGATTAAAGCTTTTATTTTTAATGCTTAACATTCGTAAATTAATATTGGAACGCAATTTTTTAGTGTGTGAATTAATGTGTGATTGTAAGATTAAAATGTATTGACTTGGTTTGTGCCTTTCTCTCTATATTTCTACCTTCTAGGGTCGCCGCATGTCAGGTAGTTAGACATGTATAAATTACCTAGGTAGGGTTAGGGTCTCTACCTGTCCTCCTGAAAAGGTCGAGACATTATCGATGTCAGCAACTGGGGTAGGCTTAAGTAATTATATTAATCCCCTGTCGGCGGGATAGACATCTATACTGCAGTTTGAGCTCCTGGCCCCAATGACCTGACTTTATCTCAAACTTTTTCACAAATCTTGTGTTTTCTTTCATGTATGTTTTTAACTCTGTTTCAAGTCATTGTTATGCTGGCTTTTGCAGTCATCTCCATGTAAAGAGCGCCAATACATTTTTAATTATTATTATTATTGAGTATTCTGTGTAACTAGACATGTCACAAATAATTCAGTTGCGCTTTTGCTACATACGGACCAGTCTTCTATCTCTGCATTTCATTGGATATGAATGTTGCACGTAATGATTACATAGTGAGAGCTTCAAAATGTGTACTCTATTAGTTGTATGCATGTTTGTACATGCAAGGTTCATACATGTTACATGTATGCATGTCAGTAATGACCATTTAGAATGCATTAGATATACTATTACATGTACAGTGTATTCATCACACAAGTAACCAACAGTGTCCACACACTTAACCAGAATGTCACACACGTACATGTAACCGCCTGGTTACGATGACCGTAATTAATAACTACTGCTAATTAATTGTTGGGAAACATAATGGTTGAACCCTAACCACCCCAAATCCTGCAAAAATCGCCTCCAAGGGGCACTTTTGCAGGAAAAATTCAGCACTGTTGCTTGAAACTGGTACTTTCACCACTTCCAGAAATGGAGCAAAAGTACTACACATGGCAAGTACAAACCACTAAGTGCTGAATATAAAAAAAAAAATCTACGAAAATGCATGGTGCATGTTTGAAAGATTAAGGCATGTTTCAAAAAAGCTGCACTGATGGATTTTTGAAGAGAGATTCAAGGAAGATTTCTAGCAGAATACCTAGAAGGGGTTAGGGTTATTTTTATATTTTTTTGGATGTAATGTGAGAGTCTACCCAAAGCTTCAGCTCTTGACACAAAATTAAAATATTATTAAAACCTCACTTTTCTTACGAAAATAAAACTTTTGTTATTCTTTTTCGGTTACGTGCATATGAACATACAATTATGTAAATGTTTTCAGGCTAATAGTACCATAAATTAATTGAATTAATTCCAGATTTTTTAAATATTTATAATTAATGAAGTTGTGTGAAAGTGTTGTTTAAATAAAAGACTCAATAATTTTTCTTAATTTTTAAACTTAATTTAATTAAATTTTTACCTACCATTAGCATGTTTACGATTTCAAAATAATGTTTATGCACTAATTTATACAGTGGGTATGACCAAATGGCTTATTTTGAAAAAAATAATAATCCGTGGTAAGTGGAGGTACTAATCAATGATAAAATAAAATAAAATAACAAATTACATTGGGGAAATTTTTCAAAAAACGTTCATCTTTCAGAGAATGGCCTTTATAGTATGCGCAAATAGTACTCATGCAGTAATGCCTTTTGACGAAGCCGATGTGGCTACAAGCTGGCTGGGTGTGACAGCAACGACTGTACCCTGCTAATAATGTTATATTGCCTTTTGCACTGCATTATAACTTGCAGTCATGAATTGTTTTGCTAACTATTCAGGAATACTATTCGCGAATACTATTCGCGGTAGTAACACCAATTGTACTGTTTTGTCCTGGGCACTGCGCTGGTAGTAGGTACGCGTTGTAGTATTCGCGAATAATGCTCGCATGAGTTAATGCCTTTGCGGAAGCCGACATGGCTATCTGTGAATGCAGCGACTGTTGCCTGCTGAAGGCTGATATTAGGCGGGGAGTCCTGCACACATTTAATGTTTGTGCGTAAATCATTCAAATGGATCTTAACGAAGGAAGCTTGATGAAAGAAACACAAATCTGGAGAAGAAACAAACAATGAAATCGTACCTACCATTCTTGAGTTATGGCAAAATTAATGAGGTCAAATTTAAATAGCGGGTTTTAGCCCATTTTGGTCACAAAAAAGAGGAAATTTGAATATTTGACATTTTACTTTTATATTTCAACATCAATTTAGCAGAATTTGGTCAGCGTCAAGTTTCGGTTAAATTTTATCTATGTTTGAGGCAGGAGAAATTAAATCAAACCAAAAAATAATACAACATTTCTTTTAGTTTTATGGACATAGGGCTCGTTAAATATATGGTCAGCATTATGCTATGGTCCTATCACGGGACAAGATGGATTTCGTGAAAAATGACTACATAAGGTCCAGCTAATTGAGAACAGTTCATCCTGATGACAAAGCCTGAAATTTGGCACCAAGTATTGTTTTGTACTAAAAGCTAAATTTGGAACTCCTTGCCAGTGATCTGTTGAAAATAAAAAAATTAAAGAAAACAAATTACAAAATTCCATTTTTCTCCAACTTCATAGAAGCCCCAACTTTATTCGTGTTTCCCATGATAGTAAAAGTAAAAAAAGTGGACGAGAGTTTTTTTCCAACAAATTGTGTAGTAAATTACAGAAATCTAAAAATTATTTAAGAACTGAGGGCGACTCTGTTTAGAAATTTTTAATAAGTCCAAGGTAATTACAGAAAAAGAAAATATCGTTTTTCCATAAGTTGAAAAATTCCTTTTAAATTTTAAACAATACATGTTGGAAACAAAAGCTAATTTTATGATGAAAAATTATGCTTTTACAAATTGGTAATTTTAATAACTCAGTATAAAAAAATCTAGAATTACGGGAGAGCAACACTACAGGATAGGAGACAGCCGACAAATCAGCCATGACAGTGTTGTATCATTACGTTTGTGGTTACAAGATCATCACGTGACTCCTTCCAAACATTTGCAGTTTCCGTTTTATTGCATAGCCCCTGCAAAGTATGAAAAACAACATACATTTTTTTTCTGATTTTGTTTTTTCCTCGTTTAATCTTATTTTCATAGTATATTAGACAGACTAGGATATATTTTACAAGATTGCAAGTAACTGCACACTTAAAACATACAAATTAACACTGGAAGCCGATATTCTGAGAACAGAAGCTCAAGTTCATCAACATCCCATCCCGACATGCGCTCGACCGCGTTACAAAATCCAACTCGGCGTCGTGGTCAGATCTTGGTTTCCCGAAACTGAAAAAAAAATTCACGCATTCCATGTTTGGCCTTTAGATTTCGTGGCGTTTCTTTCATTGAATTTTCTTTTCCACAAACTAAAAGAGGTAAAATAAAGTTTCAACTGCCTCTACTTTCCTCACATAATTATTCGGAAATGTTTATTTCGAGGTGATTTTTTCAGGGGAAAAAAAAGATTAATTCGTTATCAAATCGTCGTTTGCCACTCCGGTCGCTTGCACGGATTACCGCACGGGCAAACTGGGCACGTGCCCGGCCCAGGAGCCAATAAGGGCCCTGGTTTAAAAAAAAAAAAAGCATAGTACTAGTATAGTATTATGCGCGTGTATGGGCCGTGGTGAATTTGTGCCCAGGGCCTGTGCTCATGATGATCATCCATGACTCGGTACGCCATTTTGAAAATTCTCCGACCATACCCATGAAAGCTTGGGCTTTTCCGAGTCTATTTTTAGATTCTGGATCGCTTACGTTGACAGGAACGCATCGGAATCTACCATTTTCGAGGGCACAGGGGAACAAGAAAGCGCCCGGTGCTGAAGTCCCTCAACGATAAACGGCGCTTCCGATTCACGGTCGATCGGGTGTTTTCAAATGGTGTTTAGTACAAGATTTTCGGACCCAATCAGCCCCAAAACACGATGGAATGATAAAACAACGCACATCACTATACTGGTATTTATTTCTTCAATTTATTGATATTTCACATCGTAACAACATGTCAAAAGTTGGCAATATTTTCATACCAAATGTGTATTTACGAGGAACGTGCACACGGCAAGCTGCGCTGTGAGTGTTTGACCTGCTACATATTGATAACATCAAAGGCATGCCGTGTAATACATGTATGCAACAGTCTTGCCATTGTTCAGTTTGTTGTTTGTATTTTTGTGAACAACGAATAACGTCTAAAGAGTGGCCCTTACATGAGCACAAACACATGGGTGATTTTTTGTTTCGTCTGTAGGACTGATTGATTTGAAATAATACTAAGGGTGACCGTTAACATACTGGCATTACTCTTAATGACGACTTGAATACAACTCGATCGCGTTCATTTTATTACGTTTAGGTGGACTTCCCTCTGTCGATATGGGATGAACATAATCATGCACGTGAATTAGCATTCTGTATATATGTTCTAATTGTGCTGGAAGTTTCCCATGCTGTCAAAGCAATAACAAACTTATATAACGTGACGACCATTGGATTTTCACTTACAAATTATATTATTTTGGTACAATTTTACAAGAAATAAAGGCATTCAACAACAGGCATTCAAGGACTCAATGTTTGTATTTTCTATTGTCTGAAGATTACATATAGGCCAGAAGTTACCATCAAAGCACATGTTTTCGTGTTAATAGTTTATAAACTGCAGGAAAATTTTTTGCCAACTATTCGCGAATAGTCGAATATTAGCGAAATGTTGCCACGCGATTAATTGAATAGTAAATTTCACTATTCGCCCAGGCCTAATCATCATCCATATGTTCTCTACCTTAACTAGGTAGGTAAGATTACATTATTGGTTATATTGAATGAGAAACGGTGGGGTCCGGATACATTCTACCCATAACTTAGCACAAGGGTCATTCCGTAACAACTCACCTGGTGGTTGACGGTAACCGTCTCAGATTTTGTTGATGTTTTTAACAATCCTCTGGGGATGTACATGTAATGAACACCCACAAAATTTCAGCTCCCAAATCCTTGTCATTTTAAAGATATGACCCCTTGAACAATTTAGCCCCTCCTTTTTCACCTCCTATACTGGGTCAGTTTGGGCAAATTCAGAGCAATTGTTTTCAGTTTGTGACATGTTCATTCATCAACATAGAACTTACTCGTGAGTGCTAGTAACTTGAAGATCTATATACTGGTATACGAACAATCATTTAATCATGTTTTAACACTTTTACAATCCGCCATCTTGAAACTAAGCGTAACTGATCACAAAGTTCGGTTTATGTTTGGTCAGAACCATGATGTCATCCGGCACAACTGTGAACTGGCGAAAACGCTTTTAACCAATGACCAAAGCCAAACATGTTTCTGGTTATGGTCGCAAAAACGCACCATCGCCATTGTCAAATCGTTTGCATAATAATTATGTGGGACAGTTACTGCGTCATGCATCCCGAATCAAATCATCAGCCCGAGTTCACGTAGTTCGCATTCAACATTGACTGGGTCATAGTATAAACACGTGACTGGTTTATTCCTGCAAAAAGTACTATGGAGAATAAATATAACCATGTGACTGTGAACGTCATTTGCACTTCAGAAAATGTGGATTGTAGTCACACTATTTTTAAATAAACGTTACATGGTTTATCAAGAGTACGTGGCCATGTGTTTTATCACACTAGACAAGAGTCCCAGTATGGTATAATAGAATAGTGTCCTAATCCTCAACTTTGATCGAGCCGCTGCTGATCATGCTTTGATTTAATTCATGACTAATGTAGATTTTAAGGTAATGCCCATATTCTGCATACATGTATGTTTAAATATGTATGATATAATGTACTCGTCTGTGGCGTGCCAGCCAGAGTCACAGACCACCATGGATGAACAGTGAGACGTAAACATTGTCTACACATTGTTGGATCAAATACCCCATTCAATCCCAACATAAATCAGTCTGTTTGGATTGGATGGAGGGCACTCAAATACAGCGGAGACCATAACGATCAGTATTGCTGTCAAAAAGCCGGTTACTAGCTTATTAGTAATATTTTTACGCCTTTAAGCTTTGTTTACAACTTCTATTAACTTCTTGGAGCACCTTTAAGTGTCTCTTTTTTTATATATTTCGTCGCGGCTTACTGTTCCGTTGAGTTCAGTGAGCCGTTGACCTCCTGTTTTCTTCTTTGTTCTTTTCTGAATATTTACATAAGGGCGAAACTGGCCCTTTGTGTGTGTGTGTGCGTGTGTGTTTCCCTATGCGACCACGGCCGAAGGGTTGGTGGTTGCATGAAAATACCATTCGTCGCTGAGGAAACAGAGCACAAAGAATTAGCTTTGTTCTCTTGGTGCTCTTTTCTTTTTGATAGAATTTGTAGGGGCTGAGCTAGCCCTTTTTCTTTGGTGTTCCTTGTGCGACCACAACCGAAAGGTCGGTGGTTGCACAGGGTACCAATTATTCATAACAGGAAACAAAACGTAAAGATTTGGTTTTGTTTCCACGGGGTTCTGTTATCTATTTTTGTAGTACGCAATACCAGACCGACAAATAACGGCCTGGGTGTACATTTTGAATAACACTACTACAAGTTGTGGTAGTGTTATTGTACCAGAATAGGGTATTTGTATTCACAGTAGTATAACACCACTACAAGTTGTAGTGGTGTGTGTGTGTGTGTAGATATATAGAATCAGCTATTTTCCCGAGTTGGGCATATACTCTTTTCTATTTCTAACACCACTACAAGTTGTAGTGGTGAAGAATAACATTTGAGTTATCTTAACTGTATTTCCTTTTTCTTTTCTTTTCTACACAGGTAGTAGTGTGAGTCTTTATAGTGTAATAAATAAAATTATCCGAGAGGTAATTTTCCTACTTGTCTTTAACCCTTCAAATAGAAGAGTTGTAATTATCATGCCTCCAAGATGGGAAGGCCTTCGACGTGACTGCGCTGCCGAACGGTTCGACAGCAAAGTCACTAAAATCAACTCTTTATAGAGCTTGAGAAATTGGGATTGATATCAGTGACCATATGGTCGCTGCTCAACCCACTGGGAGGGCGATTTGGTTTTGACTTTCAAATCGCCCTCCATTAAAATCGTTTTCTGCCGGGATTGAAGCTCCATCCCCGGTAGTAGACTTTTCACATATGGTGGCTATACAATAGTCACCATATTTTCTCTACGCATGCAACTGGACGATAACATCATCAGGTCCAGACTTGCGAAGTATGGGGAGGTTCTGTCGGCCAGGAATGCACCTTCGCCGAGAGACCCTCCTTTAATAGCACTCGCCAATACAAGATGAGGGTGAAGGAGAACATCCTCGGTGCTCCGCTTTGGGGCGAAAATTCCTGGGTGTCCTATACTGGACAGACCAGGACTTGCATAATGGGGAGCACCCGGTCATGTACGGAATGTAACATTATGAAATGTTACAAATGTTTAGGTTTGGGGCACGCGGCTGCCAAAGTGTCCCAACCAGTAGTTTGCACGATTTGTGAGGAGGAGGGCATAGCTTTAAAGCGTGCCTAAATTCCTTTGCAAATCGTGCAAACCCTCATCAAAGGTGGACAAACGTGGCGGTCGCGGAGAAGGTTAATCCTTCTTCGCAACCTGTTAATAAGGGAAGGAGTCCCCCTCACCGGTTTTGGTGGTGGGGACTCCCTCCTTCTCCGTCTGGAGCTTCGGCCCCAGTAGAGGCTGTGAAGGGGGATGTTCCCCCTTCGCAGTCTATTTCTTCTAAGAGGGGGGAAGCCTCTTCCCCAGCCGGTTTCGGTTGGAGAGGAGTCTTCTCCTATGCAGTCTGAGGTTTCGGCCCCAGTAGAGGCTGTGAAGGGGATGTCCCCCTGCCGGTCTGTTTCTTCTGAGAAGGAGGGTCTCCCCTCACCGGTTTCGGTGGAGGGGACTCCTCTCCTTCTCCGTCTGGAGCTTCGGCTCCTGTAGAGGCTGTGAGGGGATGTTCCCTTCGCAGTCTATTTCTTCTAGAAGGAAGCCTCTTCCTCAGCCGGTTTCGGTTGAAGAGGTCTTCTCCTATGCAGTCTGGGGTTTCGGCCCCAGTGGTGGAAACTCCTCCTCTCGGTCCGAATCTTCGGACACGAGCGGAACAAGGGAGTTCTTCTTCTTTGTTGTCTGGGTCTTCGGACTCAGACACAGTTTCTGGGGCTGAAACCCCCATTACTTTTGTTATAGCCTGCCACCTGCATCCTGCTTGGGATGCAAGAAGGTGGCAGGTCGCTAAGGTGACTCGCCGTGAAATGTTTCCCACTGCAGTGTACCTAATTTAAAATCCTGTTATAGCCTTGTCGGATGCGCAGGCTGCACTGGCGTGAACGCTCGCCCAACAGGGCTGCGACAAGCCAGATTGCCACGCAACAGCATTCGACAGGGTTCGCCCGTTTAAGGTCGCGGGTGGAAAAGGAAAGAAGAAGAAGAGGAATCGTTCCTCTTCGGTTCGGACTCTTCCACCGGGCCTAGAATCCCAGCAAACGGGCCACCCTGTAAGGAAGAATTTATCCGACTCTTCTTCGGGTCGGAAATGGACAGGAGGTTAAGGACACTTGTCCTAAAACCAACTCCTGCTCAAAAACCTAGGGCCACCCAGGTCTCCGGAGAATGCCCCACGTAATGTGTTTTTTGTTTTATTTTTAAACACCAATATTATGGTCGCTATTTTTCACTAAATGTTAATGGGATGCGCGACTCTGTCTAAAGAGATCACGCATTTTAAACTTTAAAGTAGTATGACATTTCTTGCTTGCAAGAGTGTCATATTAGTTCAGATAATGATTGTAGCTTCGTGGAGGCAGAATGGAAGGGAAGATGTTTGCCAGTTTTGGCACATCTTTTTCCTGTGGTACCATCATCCTTCTGTCCCACGTTGTATTATATGATTTTATTCACCCTTCGTTTTGATAACGAAGGAGAATTATATGGTGTTCTTGAAAGGCCCATTAGGTAGTATTAAGTTGTGTACGGCTTATGCTCCCAATGACCCCAAGTCCATAAACGTTTCATTTTAAATTTAGCATTTCATTTGGCGGGAATATTCCCATTATTTTAACCAGGGATTTTAATTGTATTACTGATATTAATTTGGATAGACGTTGCTCTGTTTCCACCTTGTGTGATATTGGAGCCGCTGAGTTACTCCAACTCATATCAGATTTTCTTCAATTGACTGTTGGCGGTTTTTTACCCGTCTGACATTTCTTTACGTGGCGTAATGCGTCAAACACTGCGTCCAGTAGACTTGACCGTTTTATGTGTCGAGTTCTCTGGACGTGGTGTCTTGTCTGCATTCGCCATGCCATTAGCGAATCATGACGGTGTTCTTTAAATTTTAATTGCCCTGAGTTGGAGTGTTGGTGAGGGGTTTGGAAATGTAATGTTTCCACTCTTTCCGATACCTACTTTCAAGGGAAATTTCGTAAAGTTTACGCTGGTTGGCGGACTCTCAAGGAGGTTTGACAATGAACTCCTCTGGTGGGAGGACGTCAGCAGCGTATTAAACTTTTATTTCTAGCCACTCGCGGAGGTTATCTAGAAAACGGGGACAGAGAAGTTCTCTTCAAAAGTCCTTAAATGTTATTGTTTCTAAACTTAACGCTGGTATCACAGATCCTGATCTCTTGCTCCAGCATGAGTCTTTAAAGAAAGAGTTGGAGAAGTTGGATAGCTTTGAAGCAGAGGATGCACGGATTAGTTCGCGAGCCCGTGAACTCGAAGGGGAGAAGCCGTCCAAGCACACTTCTTCCGGCTCGAAACAGCTCGTTTTAAAACTCGTTTGATTTCATCAGTGCGTGCCCAGGGCGGAAACGTCTATGACACCACTGATGATATCATCGATGTTTATAAAACTTTTATTTCGACCTTTGTGAGGATCCTACCGAAAGGGATCTACAGTCATTTTTTCTAGATAACCTCAATGTGAGTGTAGCTGAGGACCTCCGTGTTGAACTCAGCTCACTTGAGCTTTCGGAGATTGATGCGGCGGTTCGCAGCATGGCCAACAGTAAGACGCCGGGTGAGGACGGTCTGCCAAGGAATTTTACATCTGTTTCTTGGATTTAATTGGGCCAGACCTCCTCGACGTCTTTAATTGTGCTTTTTAAGTTAATTCATGGGTTTTTCCCAGCGAATGCGTATTAATACCCTTTTGGAAAAAAAGGGGATCATTTAGATCCCCAAAATAAACGTCCTATTTCTCTTTTGAATGTGGACTATAAAAATTCTGTCAAAGGTCTTGTGTACTAGGCTCGGCAAAGTTTTGCCAGATATAATTTGTCCTTTTCAGACTTGTGGGGTCAGGAGATCCATCCATGATAACATCAGGCTCCTTCAGGGACTCAGTGGCTTTCGCGGATGAGAAGAACCTTGACTCCCTCGTCATTTCTCTGGACCAGAGCAAGGGCCTTTGACAGAGTCAATTGGTCTTTTTATTTAGGGTCTTGGAGCGTTTGGCTTTTGGGCCCTAAGTTTATCCACTGGATAAACATTTTATACTAATATTTTCAGTAAAGTTTTGATTAATGGTCCTTGTCTGACCCTTTTTATTATCTAAAGGGTGAGACAAAGGTTGTCCCCTTTCTCCTCTCCTTTATGTTTTATTTATAGAACCTTTTGTGGTTTCTGTCATGAAGGACAGTCGCATCAGTGGCCTTACTGTCCCTGGATCGGGTGGTTTGCAATGCAAAGTCGTTCAGTACGCTGACGACACCACCTGTATCGTAAGGGACCATAGGTCGCTGGTGCGACTGTTCAATATTAACTTGTTCGAACGAGCGAGGTGGGTCTCAGCTGAGACAAGTCTCAGAACTTAGTTTTGGGGACTTGGCCTGAGTCAATTTTGTCTGCGGTTCCTATTAAATGGACTGGAACCTATAAAATTAACGGTGTTCTGGTTGGTAGGGGCGACATGGCTCTGATCAATTGGAATCAACGTGTTTTCTTCTGTCATTTCTACTATTAATATGTGGAAAGATAGAACATTAACCCTCTTAGGGAAGGTTTTAATCGTAAATACATTGGTTCTTTCACCTTTGTTTTATTTAGCTCCTATTTGTCCTTCCTGCTTCTGTAGAGAAGGTGATAACCAGAGCAGTTTTTAATTATGTTTGGTCGGGTAAAACCGAATTGGTTAGCAGGTCAGTTTTGTACCAGCCACTCGATAAAGGTGGACTTGGTCTCACTGATCTGCGGATAAAATCTGATCTCTCGTTTTGTCAAGGGAGATAGGGTGTCTGTGGGATGATGATGGCCCGCCATGGAGGTTTTTTTGGCCTTTACTGGTCGGCGTTATCGCTTCGCGCAAGTTTTCCAGCTGGCTTCTTTAGTAACTGTACGCCTCATTCGCTTTGAGCCTGTTTGTTTTATGTATTTTGCAGCTTAGTCCTGCTTGTTTTTAATCTAATGCCGGATGTTGACTGGTCTTCTGTGACGGTAAACGTCTTTATGATGTCTTTCTCGACCAGAGGGCAGTCAAGCTTCCGGCATTTTCGTCTGTAACCTCAATGAGGTTTTAAAAATATTCACAACTCCAATTTAGATCACCGACTTCGGGATCTGAATTGGAGAATAGTTAAAGGTAAAACAGCGCACCGTGTTTTTAAATGGGGCATTGGGAACTGGAAATGCCCGCGAACCAATTGTGGCAATCGGGAGTGTGTTTCTCATGTTTTCTGGTGTTCTTTCCTTTCCCAACTTTGTGTTTGGGTGGAGCATGTGGGGGTAAAAAATCAAGGGAAAACCATTTTCCCTTACAGAAAATTAATGTGCTTTATGGTTCCGGGTCTGGACACTTGTCCAGATTCCGTGCTAATTTTGTATTTGGTCAGCGTGGTCAGGTGGCTTGTTTGGTCTTCACGGTGTGAAGCCTTGTTCGACAAGTCACACGCTACCGCTGACCAGTTACTTTTACGGATTAAAGGTGCCCTAAGGAACGTATTAGGGCTGATTTTCTAGATTAAATAGGATAAATTCTGCAACACTTGGTGTGTTCGCAGAGTACTGTGTTTCGTAGAAAATGACCGGCTTTTTTCCGGCATTTGTAATTTTGTAAAGATTTTTTCTTTTTGGTTGCACCGGATTCTTTAGGGCAGTTTGCTCTATAATCGGGGTTCAAGTTTGATGTGTAGTTTTAGATGATCTAGTACTTTACTGTATTTTAAGGAATGAAATTTGCAAACATGTATCTGTTCTTTTCAGATACTCACTTTTTGCTATGCATGTTCTTTTCGAACATTGTTGTTAGGTAACTTTTAGTTTGGTGAGCAGGGGTGGGTCGTACCACCTTATGTCTAGGTATAAGTAGCAGGGTGCTACACTGCTGGCCATGCTGCTTAGCTCTGTGTTTGTTTATTGACGTGTACTTTTTAAGTTAGTGGGTAGGGAGGTCATTGCCCTCACGCACTAAGGTATAGCGTGGCTATCCTATCCCCGGTGTTATATTCACTTCCAAAACCCCAAAAAATTAGTCTGTTTGGATTGGATGGAGGCGCCGATACAGCGGAGACCGCCCAACGATCAGTATTGCTGTCAAAAAGCCGGTTACTAGCTTATTAGATAATTTTTTACGCCTTTAAGCTTTGTTACAAGCTTCTATTGCTTCTTGGAGCACTCCTTTAAGTGTCTCTTTTTTCGTATATATTTCGTCGGCTTACTGTTCCGTTGAGTTCAGTGAGCCGTTGACCTCTTTTTCTTCTTTGTTCTTTTCTGAATATTTACATAAGGGCGAAACTAGCCCTTTGTGTGTGTGTGTGTGTGTGTGTTTCCTGTGCGACCGCGGCCGAAGGGTTGGTGGTTGCACAGGTATTTCATACTCGTCGCCCGGGAAACAGAGCACAAAGATTAGCTTTGTTCCCCTTGGGTTTTTGTACGGGCTGAGCTAGCCTTTTTTCTTTGTGTGTTCCTTGTGTGACCACAGCCGAAAAGGTCAGGTGGTTGCACAGGAAATTACATTATTGTTTGGGAAACAAAACGCAAAGATTTGGTTTTGTTTCCTTGGGGTTCTAATTATCTATTGTACACAATACCAGACCGGCAAGTAACGGCCTGGAATTGTACATTTTTGTATAACACTACTACAAGTCGTGGTAGTGTATTTGTATGTAATTTACGAGTAGGGTGTTGTACACCACAAGTTGTAGTGGTGTGTGTGTAAATATATTTATATATTAGCTATTTGCCCGAGTTGGGCACTTTCTCTTTTCTTAACACCACTACAAGTTGTAGTGGTGAAGATGCTAAGATTATCTTAACTGTAATCTCTTTTCTTTCCTTTTTGCTACTACAGGTTGTAGTGGTGTGAATCTTCTTGTTTCATAAATAAAATTATCCGAGAGGGTAATTTGTCCCTATTTTGTTCTTTAACCCTTCATATAGAAGAGTTATTTATTATAATTATGCCTCCAAGATGGGAGGCCTTCGGCGTGACTGTGCTGCCGAACTTAAGTTCGACAGCAAAGTCACGCCAAGTCAACTCTTTATAGAGCTTGAGAAAATTGGAATTGAGATCAGCGACCACATGGTCGCTGCTCAACTCCCCACTTTCGGGAGGGCGATTTGATTTGACTTTCGTCGCCCTCCATTAAGATCGTTTTCTGCCGGGGTTGGAGGACATCCCCGGTAGTAGACTTTACATATGGTGGCTATAAATAGTCACCATATTTTCTATACGCATGGAACTGGACGATAACATCATCGGGTCCAGACTTGCGAAGTATGAGGAGGTTCTGTCGGCGAGGGAATGTACCTTCGCCGAGAGCCCTCCTGATTCAATGGCACTCGCCAGTATAAGATGAGGGTGAAGAAGAACATCCCCTCGGTGTTCCGTTTTGGGGCGAAAATTCCGGGTGTCCTATACTGGACAGACCAGGACTTGCACCAATGCGGAGCACCAGGTCATGGCCGCGGAATGTAACATTATGAAATGTTACAAATGTTTAGGTTGGGGCGCGGCTGCCAGTGTCCCAACCGAGTGGTTTGCACGATTTGTGAGGAGGAGGGGCATAGCTTTAAAGCGTGCCTGAATTCCTTCTGCAAATCGTGCAAACCCATCAAAAGGTGGACAAACGTGGCGGTCGCGGAAGGTTAATCCTTCTTCGCAACCTGTTAATAAGAAGGAGTCTCCCCTCACACCGGTGTTGGTGGTGGGGGACTCCTTCTCCGTCTGGAGCTTCGGCCCCAGTAGAGGCTGTGAGGGGATGTTCCCCTTCGCAGTCTATTTCTTCTAAGAAGGAAGCCTCTTCCCAGCCGGTTTCGGTTGGAGGAGTCTTCTCCTATACGAGCACTGGGGTTTCGGCCCCAGTAGAGGCTGTGAAGGGGATGTCCCCCTTGCAGTCTGTTTCTTCTGAGAAGGAGGTCTCCCCTCACCGGTTTCGGTGGAGGGACTCTCTCCTTCTCCGTCTGGGCTTCGGCTCCTGTAGAGGCTGTGAGGGGATGTTCCCCCTTCGCAGTCTATTTCTTCTAAGAAGGAAGCCTCTTCCTCAAGCCGGTTTCGGTTGAAGAGAGTCTTCTCCTATGCAGGTCTGGGGTTTGGCAGCCCCAGTGGTAGTAAAACTCCCTCCTCTTGGTCCGCCAGAATCTCGGACACAGCGGAACAGGGAGTTCTTCTTCTTTGTCGCTGTCTGGGTCTTCGGACTCCAGACACAGTTTCTGGAGGCTGAAACCCCATTACTTTTTGTTATAGCCTCGCCACCTGCATCCTGCTTGGGATGCAAGGAAGGTGGCAGGTCCTTTTCTAAAGCTGGGTGACTCGCCGTGGAAATGTTTCCACTGCGAGTGTACACTCCTGATTTAAAATCCTGTTATAGCCTTTGTCCGGATGCGCAGGCTGCACTGGCGTGAACGCTCGCCCAACGCCTTTGGGCTGCGACAAACCAGATTGCCACGCAGCAGCATTCGACAGGGTTCGCCCGTTCAAAGGTCGCGGGTGAAAGGGAAAGAAGAAGAAGAGGAATCGTTCCTCTTTCGGATTCGGACTCTTCCACCAGGCCCTAGAATCCCAGCGAAACGGGCCACCCACCTGTAAAGGTGAAGAATTTATCCTCGACTCTTAACGGGTCTGAAAGTCGGAAATGGAGCAGAGAGGAGGTTAAGGACACTTGTCTAAACCAACTCTGCTCCAGGAAAACTCAGGGGCCACCCCGGGAGTCTCCGGAGAATGCCCCCACGTAATGTGTTTTGTTTTTTTATTTTAAACACCAATAATTATGGTCGCTATTTTTTCACTAACAGTTAATGGGATGGCGCGACTCATGGTAAAGAGACACGCATTTTTTTAAACTTTGTCGCCAGCCAGTATGACATTTTCTTGCTTGCAAGAGTGTCATTGGGTTCAGATAATGATTTTAGCTTCGTGGAGGCAAGAATGGAAGGGGAAGATGTTTGCCAGTTTTGGCATCTTTTCCTGTGGTGAGCCACCACTTCATCCTTCCTGTCCCCATGTTGTACTTATGATTTTATTCACCCTTCCGTTTTGATAACGAAGGAGGAATTATTGTGCGGTGTTCTTGAAGGCCCATTGGGTAGTATTAAGTTGTGTACGGCTTATGCTCCTAATGACCCCAAATCCTGTAAACGTTTCATTTTAAATTTAGCATTTTCATTTGGCGGGGAATATTCCCATTATTTTAACAGGGATTTAAATTTGTGTTACTGATATTGATTTGGATAAGACAATGGCTCCTTGTTTCCACCTTGTGTGATATTGGAGCCGCTGAGGTTACTCAACTCATATCAGTATTTTGCTTTAAATTGACTGTTGGCGGTTTTTACACCCGTCTGGCATTTTCTTTTACGTGGCGTAATGCGTCCAAACACTGCGTCCAGTAGAGCTTTGACCGTTTTATGTATGTGTCGAGTTCTCTGGACGTGGTGTTTAATGTCTGCATTCGCCATGCCGATTGTTAGCGATCATGACGGTGTTCTTTTTAAATTTTTTAATTGCCCTGAGATTGTGAGTGTTGGTGAGGGGTTTTGGAAATGTAATGTTTCCACTCTTTCCGATACCTACTTTCAACAGGAATTTCGTGCATCGAAGTTTACGCTGGTTGCGCGGACTCTCAAGGAGGGTTTGACAATGAACTCTCTGGTGTGGAGGACGTCCAAGCAGCCCGTATTAAAATTTTATTTCTACGCCACCGGAGGTTATCTAGAAAACGGCAGGACAGAAGAGAAGTTCTCTTCAAAAGTCCTTAAATTTTATTGTTTCTAAACTTAACGCTGGTATCACAGATCTTGATCTGTTGCTCCAACATGAGTCTTTAAAGAAAGAGCTTGGAGAAAGTTGGATGGCTTTGAAGCAGAGGGTGCACGGGTTCGTTCATGAGCCCGTGAACTCGAGGGTGAAGGAGAAAGCCGTCCAAGCACTTCTTCCGGCTCGAAACAGCTCGTTTTAAAACTTCGTTTGATTTCATCAGTGCAGGTGCCCGGGCGGGAAACGTCTATGACACCACTGATGATATCATCGATGTTATAGAAACTTTTATTCTCTGACCTTTTCTGTGAGGATCCTACCGGAAGAAGGGATCTGCAGTCATTTTTTCTAGATAACCTCAATGTGAGTGTAGCTGAGGACCTCCGTGTAAGAACTCGAAAGCTCACTGAGCTTTTGGAGATTGATGCGGCGGTTCGCAGCATGGCCAACGGTAAGACGCCGGGTGAGGACGGTCTACAAGAATTTTACATCTGTTTCTTGGATTGTTAATTGGGCCAGACCTCCTCGACGTCTTTTAATTGTGTGCTTTTAAAGTTAATTCGCTGGGATTTTCCCAGCGAATGGATATTAATACCCTTTTAGGAAAAAGGGGATCATTTAGATCCCCAAAATAAACGTCCTTTTCTCTTTGAATGTGGACTATAAAATTCTGTCAAAGGTCTTGTGTACTCAGGCTCGGCAAAGTTTTTGCACAGATACTAATTTGTCCTTTTCAGGACTTGTGGGGTCAGGGGAGATCCATCCTATGATAACATCAGGCTCCTTCGGGACTCATTGTGGCTTTCGCGTGGATGAGAGAACCTTGAGCTCACCGTCATTTCATTCTGGACCAGAGCAAGGCCTTTGACGGAGTCAATTGGTCTTTTATTTAGGGTCTTGGAGCGTTTTGGCTTTTTGGCCCTAAGTTTATCCACTGGATAAACATTTTACAATACTGTTATTTTTCAGTAAAGTTTTGATTAATGGTCACTTGTCTGACCCACTTTTTTATTATCTTCCAAAGGAGTGGAGACAAGGTTGTCCCCTTTCTCCTCTCCTTATATGTTTTATGTTATAGAACCTTTTGTGGGTTTCTTGTCATGAGAGGACAGTCGCATCAGTGGCCTATACTGTCCCTGGATCGGGTGGTTTTCAATGCAGGAAGTCGTTCAGTACCGCTGACGGCACACCACCTGTATCGTAAGGGACCATAAGGTCCGTTGCGTGCGACTGTTTCGAATGATAACTTGTTCGAACGAGCGAGTGCAGGTCTCGGCTCCAATATGAACAAGTCCTCTCAGGAAGCTAGATTTTAGGGACTTGGCCTGAGTCAGATTTTGTCTGCGGTTCCTATTACAATGGACTGCAGAACCTATAAAAAATTAACGGTAAGTTCTAGGTTGGTAGGGGGTTACATGGTTCTCTGATCAATTGGAATCAACGTGTTTCTTCTGTCATTTCTTACTTTATTAATATATGTGTGAAAGATGAGAACATTAACCCTCTTAGGAAGAAGGTTTTAATCGTAAATACATTGGTTCTTTTCACCTTTTGTTTTATTTAGGTCCTATTTATCCTTCGCACTGCTTCTGTGGAGAAGGTGATAACAGAGCGAGATTTTAATTATGTTTGGTCGGGTAAAACCGAATTGGTTAGCAGGTCAGTTTTGTACCAGCCACTCGGATAAAGGTGGACTTGGTCTCACTGATCTGCGGATAAAATCTGATGCTCTTTTTGTCCAAGGGAATGAGGTTGTCTGTGGATGATGATGATGCCCGCCTGGGAGTTTTTGGCCTTTACTGGTCCGGCGTTATCGTTCGCAGGAGTTTTCCCAGCTGGCTTCTTTTAGTCAACCGTGCATACGCTCCATTCCTTTGAGCCTGTTTGTTTTATGTGTATTTTTTGCAGCTTTAGTCCTGCCTTGTTTTTAATCTAATGCCGGATGTTGACTGGTCTTCTGTGACAGTAAAACATCTTTATGATGTCTTCTCGGACCAGAGGGCAGTCAAGCTTCCCCGGCATTTTCGTCTGTAACCTCAATGAGTAGTTTTTAAAATATTCACACTCCAATTGGATCACCGACTTCGGGATCTGGTGGAGAATTGGAGACTTTGGGGTGCTGTGAAAACAGCGCACCGGGTTTTTTAAATGGGGTATTGGGAATGAGGAAATGCCTGAGGGGCCAATTGTGGCAATCAGGGAGTGCATTTCTCATGTTTTCTGGGGTTGTTCCCTTCCTTTCCCAACTTTGGGTTTGGATGGAGCATGGGAGAGAAAATCACGGGAAAACCTTTTTTCCCTTACAGAAGAATTGTGTACTTTATGGTTTCGGGTCTGGACACTTGTCCAGATTCCGTGCTAATTTTTGTATTTAAGGTCAGCGTGGTCAGGTTGGCTTTTGGTCTTCACGGTGTGAAGCCTTGTTCGACAAGTCAGTCACGCTACCGCTGACCAGTTACTTTTACGGATTAAAGAATTGCCCTAAGGGAACGTATGTAGAGGCTGGGATTTTCTTCTAGATTAAATAGGATAAATTCTGCAACACTCTGTGGTGTTGTTCGCATGAGTACTGTGTTCGTGAAATATTGACCGGCTTTTTTCCGGCATTTGTAATTTGTGTAAAATTTTTTTCTTTTGGTGCACCGATTCTTTAGGGCAGTTTGCTCTATAATCGGGGTTCAAGTTTGATGTGTATTTTTAGATGATCGTAGTACTGCTGTATTTTAAGGAATGAAATTTGCAAACAAGTATCTGTTCTTTCAGATACTCACTTTTGCTAATGCATGTTCTTTTGAACATTGTTGTTAGGTAACTTTTAGTTTTGAGTGAGCAGGGGTGGGTCGTACCATATATATGTCTAGGTATAAGTAGCGGGTGCTACACTGGCCGCCATGCTGTTAGCTCTGTGTTTGTTTATTGACGTGTACTTTTTAAGTTGAGTGGGGTAGGAGGTCGTGCCCCTCACGCACTATGGTATAAGCGTGGCAATATTATCCTATCCCCGGAGTGTTATATTCACTTCCAAACCCCAAAAAAATTAGTCTGAATAGATTTCTTTGAGTGGCGGTGGATATTAAACAACACCTGTCAGGGGCTCTTTTGTGATCTGACAGTCGGTTGAAGTACATGTGCCATGTGCCGTTCGATTTTGTGTTTCTCACGAAAGCTGAAAAGACTTCCTTAAGTTTTTCCTATGGAATTTCTGACCCATGACTGACAATCGAGATTTTGTATAATCGCGATATAGGCCTATTTTTGTCTTTACGATAATTTTTTCATCGCGATCGCGATGATTTAAAACTTCTCGATATCATAATCGAGTAAAAAATTGCGATATTCGATATTATCGTGTCAATCGCCAAGCCTCAACTGGCACCCAAATTACTCATTGGGGAATATATTGTCAAAAGTGGTAATACAACGCTTGTTTACTTTTTATGTTACAGGTCCTCAGAAACCTACATTTGTACTGTACATGACGCGGGACTTATTGTCATTTAGCCCCCCTTTGTGCCCATACATGAAATGTCGAGTTTGCTTTAATATTATACATGGGTAATGTCCAGGTAAATATTAGCCTTGACTCAAGGCTGTTGTAGTGCACATTTGCCATGGTATTCCCTCCTGGCCCATACTGATGCTAGCCCGCAAATACAAATGTACACACACACACACACACACACGGTGCGTCGGCCCCGGACACGTACACTGTATGTCAGCAAGATAACCTTAAGTTTGTGCAGATACTGTTGTGCATTATGCGTTCGAACTCAAACAACAACGCCTTTGATCTGAGGTCTTGGGCGGTTTCTAAATTTTGCGCTTAAGTGTTACTGCAACATGGAAAAAACAGCGGTTTTCGGTTTTACCGTGATTTTTATTTTAAGAAAAGAAAATAATTAATTTTAAATGCATACTGATGTTGTTTTCACCATATAATCAGAGTGCAATACAAATCTTATTTATTCCACTGTTGCGTATTAATTTGTTATGAATAAAAATAATTCTAAATTTTTTTGTTATTTTGAAACATAAACCAAGGTTTGACCTATTATTACAGTAGTAGTAGTTCACTGGCCTAGCCTAAAATGGCAGATTAAAATGGCGGCGGACGGGTTGAAACACGCCTTTCCAAAGTAGTCCGGCGGGCTAGTCAAATCATAAAAATTGTACTAAACTCCTAGTTATTATTACTTTATTTACAAATATTATTCCACTGGGCCATAATGTTCTTCATTTTAAAATATATCGGGAAATTCAACTCATAAAGATTTATCAACACGAAAAATAAATTGAAAGGGAAGAATTTTTCCCGAGTGAAAGAACTACCAATACGCTACACGTTACATGTACAAATGTATACACATAGATACTATACTAACATGTACATGTCATTGATCTCTATACTGTATGTAATATAGAGATCAGTGGTACATGTTTTATACACAAGTACATGTACATACCACGATGCGACACCACGAATTGCAACCAAGAGTGTTGCTGAATCATGGCTGTGTGGATGAAATTTCTAAGGAGTTTGGTGACTATCACATCAATTTCATGCACCCTCATGGATCAGCCAAGCAATTCAGTTGGCCATCGAAAAACAGATGAATGCTGGGTTGCAGAAGATAACATTTTGTGCAAGATCAACACTCCATCTCTGACGTCATCCTATCTTCTAGAAAGTAGTTCATCTCAGGAAATGATGCAGCAAGGATTTCACAAGTGTGCCCAGACTGGATCATTGACAGTCAAATGGTTAATTAATACAATTTTCAGGATCATTTAGATTGCTATCATGGTTGTTGCCACTTTAAATAATACATGTAGTTACATTTCGATTTCTCAATCAGGCTGCAACAAAAGACAACGAACTTGGCTGGAACTTGATCTTTTACATATATGTTACAATGTAGATTTACACATGTATGTAAGCATTGTATAGGATTCTGTACATTTTGCATCAAGTATGCAAATCTTTGAAAGAAGAGCTGCAA
The DNA here is from genome assembly GCA_029582265.1 of Zoroaster sp. YZ-2022. Taxonomy (NCBI): domain Eukaryota; kingdom Metazoa; phylum Echinodermata; class Asteroidea; order Forcipulatida; family Zoroasteridae; genus Zoroaster; species Zoroaster sp. YZ-2022. The sequence goes on along the minus strand of CM055824.1, from coordinate 34,224,405 downwards.
AGCAAACTTGAAAATATAATATACCTCCAATTTTTGATATTTTGCAAGATACATGTAACATAAGTTGGGTTCATAATTTTCACCTCCAAGTTCAACTCAAGGTCATGTGATCCACAAGGGTCCAAATTCAAGGTCAAAGTAAAGGTCAAAAGGTCATCAAACTTCAAATTGCTCCTTACATAAAAAATAATGGCAAATTTGGATTCCTTACACAATTACCTTTCCAAATATACCAATATCAACAAATTTCGCAATAAAAAAATGGTGTGGAGCCGTAAGACGAAAACTGTTGGTCCGAACAGGAGCTAAAACTTTAAATTTCTAGCTTTTTCAATACAAATACCCCATAAACCAAAAAATGAACCAATTTGGAAGGGAGTCGGGTTTAAATTTCCCATTTTGGGGGTGATTTGACATGGAATGACCAGGGGGAGATACTGTGGCCCCCTTGAATTTTTGCAAACAAAACTGCCCACCTCCCCAAAAAAAATAAAAATTATAATATAATAAAAGAATTTTCAAAGTACATTTTCTACTTTTTAAATAATTTTTTTCTTGAAAAGTAGACTAATGAAGCTTTCAGGGAAACAGTCGAGTGTTTTTCTCTTCTACTGCACTTTTGATTTAATTTTATCAAGGCTTGAAGTTTGGGAAACAGGAAGAGTAGCGTTTTCCCCTATTTTGTGATAGGAAATTTGAGTTTCCCATCAGTTACAGTTCTTATGCTTACAAAGATAATAATTATTATTGGTTGACTATGATCTGATACGCTTCCCCTATCCACCACTAGAGAATTTTAACCCAAAAGATGAAATATGACAGTCTTGTAACATTTTTAAATAATCACGTTGCAAATGTTCCGTCTGCAAAAGTTGAATTCCTATCTTCTATCAAGGTTACCACACCTAGAAAGTAAAATACCAAATAGCTTTTCGATGTTTAGTTGATCTGATATTCCATCCCAAAAATCTGTTCTGTCTGTCACAATTTACCCAGACTTTGTTATTCTTTTGTCCTGTCTGTCACATTGTTTTATCTTTAGGTTTGAAAAAGGTAAAATAGACTGTTTTACAGCATTTTAATACTACATGTACATAACTAACACCAAATAATATAATTGATAAATTTATCAATAAAAAACATAAACTAAGTGTGTTGTAAAATACCCATGTAGTGTACATACACACTACATGAGATTAATTAACACATTCATTGTGTGAATTTGCATAAAGTACTGACTAACAAATCAACTGTTAGAGATACATGTACATGTATAGAATACTCATGAAGGTAGATAGACTAAAACTTCTGCAGTACATGGTTTGAAGTTACTACATATACAGTGTAGTATAGTGAATCTATAAGTTAGAAAGAGAAAACTCTTGTTTGCCCAAGTTACATTTTCGAAGAAGGAAACAAGAAAAATTAATTGATTTTAATACAAAATTGCCAAAATTTTAATGATCATAATCCAGCAGAGATGAGTTAATTTCGACGTGGACACTTCTACCGTCGTTGGTCGCTCATCCAGCAGCTCTCTCCCAAGGAAAACCCTAATATTAAATCTAGCGAAGCTCCCAGTCTGTAAAAAAAAATCCCACCACGTGAAATTGGGCTACCGTTTCAACCATGCGCAGTATATCCAAAACTGTCAAAAGAAAATATGTCAAAAACATACGTTTACTAAAACTTACAGATCGGCCAATCCTGGATTTCAACTGTTAATGGCCAGAAGAGCTCTCAATAGCTCAGATTTGAGCTTAGGTTCTCACGAATGTGCTATCTAAAGCATCACACAAGTGCCCTCAGCTCTCATTATTGTGCAAACTCATCAACATTGAGGCTGGCAAACATAGCCCTCTCCTTCATGTGAATTTCTTATCTCGAGTACCGTATCTAACTGCGAAATACAGCAGGCCCAGGAAAGGGACGAGTGGTAAGAAAAAAATTCTGATAGAGTAATCCGTGCGTACAGATTAATGGCGTCCGTTCGCGGATTTAGATAATCCGTTCCTTTTTGGATTAGGAAACCGTTCGCACGGATTGAAAAGCCGTTCGCACGGTTAAGATCCGTTCGCGCGGATTCAGGAATCCGTGCGAACAGATTCCTAAGCCGTGCGAACAATTCCTAATCCGTGCGAAATACCTGATATATATGTATTGGAAAATATTGTTGCGTATGACCATAAAGGAGAAAAGATACTTAAACTGAATTTTCTTCATACATGTGCATGTACATAGATAGGATAAAATATGTAACGGACACAATTACATGAGTGTTATTGTAGCTGGTCAGCCATCCGTTAGGGAGGGGATTTTTGACATTTTGCCTCCAACCTGTCTTTAGAACCCAGCCAATGACCTCCAGTGAGGTATGATTTGGTTGCTACAAAATATTTTTTGCTGCCCTGGGTGTAACCCCTTCAAACAGTTACATGGTGGTTCTTCAACCGCTTGAATTTTAGCTGCAAATTATGATTTTTCCACAATTTCTGATTTGTTTTAAATATTTGCTGGAATAGCATATAAATACTTCAATACACTTACTGAACACTTTTGAGTAACTTCGTCAAACACTTTGTATCGTCCTTAAATATAATTAATTGGTTATTGCAAACTGCTTAACAACCTAAAAGGCCTCTGGTATGCAAAATAGTAGCTATTGGCTTTACGTTTTAATCTGGCAGTTTCGTTCTCAAAGACATTAATAAATTTTAAATAGTCTACATAAGAAACTACTATATTAATAAATATTACAAATAATATTTTATTATTCAGCTCAGTATGTTCTTACATGATAATACTGCCCTAATCATCTCACATCTTTGAAATTTATATCAAATCTTAAAGGAAGTAAAATATCTCACAGCATGTTGCACCCTTCTAACTATGAATCACTGTAATTACACGGGTACATTAATAACTCAATGGTCGATGACCTGGAAAGAATGAAGATGAACAATCGAAGTTGAATCATAGAAGACTTCTCAGAGCTATTGTCTAAGTGTTGGTCAGTGGTCATCTGAAATATATATAATAATGATCAATAGTATTCTATAAAATCTTAAATCTAAATTAAATACCAATGAAAAGACGAATACTGTACTAAATAACCTGTATATCAAAGTAACCTACTCCATTTCTTTTCCTGGCTTAAATGACAGAAAAATACATGTAACATCCTATATGGTCACTGATGACATGTTCTAAAACAAAAGATAAATCAAGTGTGCCTGCTTAACTCTTATGTTTGCTACACTCAATGGTGTAAATAACCTCATTAAATATTCACAATAAAAAATAATTGTTCTTGTCTGAACTACTGTGGGTCTGACAAGGCTTTGAAGCAGATTGCTCTAAAACATAACATCAATGAACCATAACCCCTGTAACCATGGAGGTAGTCCTGGTTCTGCAACTTAATACTACACACCTGTGGGTTCCTTGGTTAATAAACAATTCCACCCAACCTTGCTGCAGTGACCAGCTGGACTTAATCAACTTCCTTAATCCTCCCAACAACTCATTACATAAGCATGGGTGGTTTACTGCCTACCACATGGACACACCTATTAGTGTACTGTATGTGGTGGACTTAACTTACATCAAACTTATTGTTCTGTACTCAAGCATCCTTAGTACAGGAGCTGTACAACCTGCAAAGTCTTGAAGAGTGCTTTCGAATCCAGCTACATGTGTGCTAAAACTATACAAATCTAGCACTTCTCAGATCTTGGGACAATCCACTAAATGATCAAAATAATAATACACGTAATCCAAAATAATAGTATATGAAACCTATTTTTTTAGACGTACTTATGCAAAGTGGAAATATAAATGGAACATTGATAAAATAACTTGATTGTCAGTCTAAAACACAAACCTGGAAGAACTTGACCAATAATTATAAAATAAAGAGACAGGAATTCTAAGGATTTACTGACAGACCTTGAGAAAAAAGAACTGTGAGAATTGAACCTTCCTTTTCTTTGCACTCTCCTAAATCTCGTAAAATCTTAAAGCAATGCAAAACAATACTAACTAAATTATTACAATATCAACAGTTGTATAAATAATAAAAGTAGCCAGTAATGGCAAAGTAATTCTTATACCTGGAAAGAGTAAAGATGAACAATCGAAGTTGAATCATAGAACTTCTCAGAAACTTTTATTCTAAGTGTTGGTCAGTGGTCATCACAGGAAATATATATAATGACCTTCAAATACATCTTGATGCTTAGTTGGCTATTGGGGTGTTCCATTTATCAAGATAGGTAAATATGTATAGGGGAATGGGTCTAAGCCAAATTTTAAAAGGGGTGCTTAATTTTATACACATTTAGAAGGTTATCAACTTTGCTATCTCTGCAAACATACATGTACAAGTTCTCAACTGACAACAAGTTTTTTGCTTGAAGTGGTGGTCTTTGCGCCTGACCGAACAGTAGGCAGGCGATGACATGATAATATCGAATATCGCGATATTTTTTTTATTCGATTATGATATCAAGGCTTTTCAAGTCTCGAGATATCAGCAAATCATATGACAAAAATATATATTGAGATGAAAAAATATATAAACTTAAGAAGTCTTTGTGGCTTTCGGGCGGATGTAGAGGCGAAATCAAACTACGCCTGTGCATCTGTGGTAAAGCCGACTGTCATTATCACAAAGGACCCGCCTAACAAAGGCGTTGTTTGCGTCTACCTCCACTCAAAGAAATATATTCTATACGAATTAAGTGTTGAGGATTGAATGGGGTATTTGATCCAATAATGTGTGAACATTGTTAACATCTCACTATCTTTTCCATGGTGGTCTGTGACTCAGGCTGGCACGATGCGACGACGTTATATGCATATTTAAATATGTGACATAAAAAACTTACGCAATAAAGAGGCCGCACCTACCACAAATCACGTTAGTGTTTTCTAATGGTTGTGATTCTTTTGCATCTATCTGAGCCACCAAAAGAATTTCAACATTTGAATAGACGCCATACTTATCGTAAAGATAATTTCAGGTTGATTATTACTATTATTTTGAGCACCTAAAATTTCAATGTACAAATGGGCGGAAAAGTGAGTAACACCGTCCAATATTTATCAATTTGAATATAAAAAATAAGTGAAAACATTTAAAATAAAATAAATCAACTCAAATTCGTTCTAATTATAAACCCTGTGTGTCCATTCCATGTTGAAACACTTTTTGGTCCGGTTTCAGGTACTTAAAATAAATAACAACCACTGGAAAAACTGCTTCAATGTGACGGATGCCGAAAGTGGCCCCTTGTTGTGTTATATCATAAAGAATATGGGCGTTACTCTCGTTAAATCGACAACAAAATAACATTTTGCAGTAATTGCAGGTGCTCTGTGCTCACGTGGTCATGTAATAAATCAAAAGCATGGATCGGCAGCAGCTCAGTCTGATTGAGGATTAGTACACTATTCTTTATACCATGCTGGGGACTCTTGTCTAGTGACAAAACACGCCACATGTACACTACTCTTGATAAACCGCATGACGTTTATTTCAAATGGTGCGAGTGTGTTTAAACTCGGTCACTTTTTCCCGGAAGTGCAAATGACGTATCACAATCACATGATTTTGTTCTCCTCGGTACTATGCAAGAATAAACCTAGTCTACGTGTTTATAGTACTATGACATGATGCACGTGTTTATACTAAACGAGTCATGAACATTTGGGGCTAATGATTTGATTGAGTTTGACGTGCTTATCTCCAATAATGGTGTTATGCAATAGGTGCCAATGTATGGTGCACTCATAGATGGCGTGATTCCACGTGTCCTCTCAAATTAAGCACTGTAATTTATTGTGACGCGTGTTATGTGAACATTCTAACTCTAAGTACTCATGCAAGCAGAAAAATAATCGCGATATTATTGAGAATTGCGACCATATATGCTCTTTGACGATATATACGTGGATGAAAAAACTATCGATATCATAAGCTACCGAACAGGGAAGAGGAAAATGCTAAACATAGTATGATAACGTTTGTCAAGCTCTGAAAGGAAGATGATCAGAACATGCGATCAGATATGGCCGATATTCAAAAAGTATCGGCTCAAATCCGGTTATGGTTTGAAAATATTGAAAATATCGCCGTATCGACGATATTCCAAAAATACAATGCTGATATCATATGTGTATTTACATTATATCGCTCTTTTAGTTAAAAATATAGCTGGCGGCTGATAAATTGTCTCAATTTTATGTGTCATCGCCGATGATAACGCCGTGAATGAATACAGCGGCATATGTTCGACAAACGACTCACATGTACATTTGAGCTCCCAGAATGATAGAAATGTACATTTATGCAACTGTAGCTTCATGTACGAGTTTGTTCTTATGGTTCATGTGAAACCTATGGATTACAAAATTCAAGCATGTCAAACACATGTGTTAAGTTCAAACATGTTTCGTGTGCTTTAAACATGCAGTTAGATAAACATCTAAACTCTAATAATGAAAAGGCAGATTTCAATCAGTGAAATCTGCTTTTGAATCAAAATAAAAGTGATAAATTCTACATGTTCGTCATGTATATCAACCAACATGACCAAGACACGTGTAATATGTACACATGTACAAAAGTACATTGTACTGGGGTATAAAATAAAAGATCATAACATTAACTAGTGGGTTATCACTATAGTGTTTCTGTTGAAATATTTTTGCAGTATATTTTATTCAGCATCGAAACAACAATTCAATGAAATGTACATTTTTGCAGACATACATATTATGTATCTTCTGAGACAATTTTATACCTAATAGACCAAATTTGCACTCAGTAAGATCAAAGCCTAATTTGCATATTTGATTACGTGCCCATCTTGCAAAGTTTGCCACACTGGTAGAAAAAATGGCATCGAGATATTCGTCAACTGGTAAAGCAGATTTCAAAAACTAATTTGACTGAATTCAACCTGTAGCACTTCAGTCACAAAGAAGGGGTTTTATCTGTACCAACCGATAACCCGGGAATTATATTTTCAAGTTTGTTGGGTTTTGTAGCCCAAAATGATGACAAATTTTGTGTTTGTATAGTTGAGTATGAGTATGTTTGTCTTCAATTAGTGAAAGTGCATTTTGAGTAATTGCCCGGTGTCATACAGTCATTGACTTCAACTGTTTTTTTATTGCTTTCAAGTTTAGTAGACTTGGTGTAATTAATTCCGAACTTCATGATCGCTCGTTCCTGTTTGTGATATTCGGCCCTGTAATGCCATGGTCTATTGTAGTTTTAAATGTCCTGAAATCTGACCCAAAATTTAAATTAATTATGTAGGGGATACAATGATCATACCAATAGAACTGTGATGATGTGTAATTTACATGTTTCTTTTACCATTGATGGAGTAAAAGCTGTCGGACGGGTTTTTTTCAAACTTACCAACATAATTGTTTATTGCCATGCTTTTTAAAGAAATGACATCATAATCTAGTTCAGTGATTTTTGTTTTGTTTTGGTCAACATTATGATTCCGTCCGACATGTTCCATTCCGTCCGACATGGTGTTAATTCTACTGTGCATATTTAATTAGCAAACTATACAACATATAATTTGTGATATGTTTACATGAAGAATGATTGTTACCCTTACTCACATGTATGTAACCAAGTAAAAAAAGTACTTCAATTTTTGAAAAAATTTCAATTTGTTCTTCAAATTGTGGAAGACCCATTTTATCTTTCCCGTCCGACATGTTGTTTTCCCCAATTAAAAAAAAACTGTTAAAAAAAAAAAATGTTTTGTGTATTACGACAGTCGTTTTAAAACTAAATACAAAATTTTTTTAAAAAAATTCCTCAACAAAAAGTTGTATCGTTTTTCTTAAATTCTTTCCCAACATGATTTTGAGACTTTTGAAACAAGCCCATATGTAGCTACTTTTTAACAGGGAATCACCCATCATTTTAGTATGCCCAGGCTCTAGTCTCAGTGTTTGGGGGTCAGTGGTGACAGGAAATAAATCAGAACAGTAAACGTGGCCCTGTGTGGAGGGGAATTAAAACACTGCTGTACATGTAGCAAAAGGGATTTGAAATTCTAAAGGTAATACTTTTTTTAAAGTGATAGATGTGTGTATGTTTGGACGGTGAAACAGACATCTGTTTGTTTTGAAACGCTTGGTACCTATTGCATTGAGCCCACTATCCCGGGGGCCAAAATTTTTTGTATGGCCAGCCCGGTAACTTGTTGGTGAAAGGTTGGTTTTTGACCAAAGAATTTGGACATGGCCAAAGCTTCCATATTATGACCCTTTAGCCAAACTTAATAAAAAAAAATAGTCTAAACATCCATTAGTGGGCGTTTTTTTTGTAGTCGATTTCGGCGGTTTCATACAACCATGAAAAAAATTTGGGACACCAAAATAAAAATTTACATGGTTCTACGGGGAAGTTGCAATGGTAAAAAAAGTTTTGTCGCTCCAAAACGGCGAGTTCTAGTTTTTTTCCTCCGTGCGAAAAACATTTCAAAAAAAGAACTCACCGTGACTTCCATTTTAAAAAAAAACCTGTGGTTTATAAATGCAAAACCCCATCCCAGGCAGAATGAAGGGGCCTTGATCGATCCCCGCATTTCATCATCCATGTTTTATCCTGGCCCACATCTGCTGAAGTCAAAAACCCTCACAATATTCACCAGGAGGTGTCCCCGGATCCTGGGATCCCCTTTTTTTCTTCTGTTTTTTGGGGAAACCCAGGGGATAACACACGAAAAAGACCACACACGCAAGTGGGAAAAAATGAGCGGCGCCTCGTCATGATTTTGGAAACTTTTTTCACCCTTTTCCCGATACTGTATGACAACCGTTGATATTACCGTATGAATAAAATTTGGAACAATTTATCACCTGGCGATATTTTAACAAAAGGGTATACATGAAAATTCGTAAATTTTTTAAATATGGGGAAAATTTTTGGAAATCGGCAATATTTGGGAATATGTGTACGGGGGAAAACCCTTCACAGGGGAATTTTGCATTTTGTGTTAATGATATGGGCCTACATCAAATTAACGAGGGCACTGTGTTTTTCAAAACTTTTTATTCAGATTTAGGTTTTATAACTTGGGGCCCTGGAATTTACCATCGTTTCCCAAAAAAACAATGGCAAAACGAAAAAAAAGACGATTTTTAAAATATCTGTCATCATAACCTTTTTTTACAAAAAACGGAATTTTTTTTAAAATTTTTAAGAATGATCATTTAGATATTAAAATTTAAAATGTAAAAAAACTAAAATTGTCAAACAAAAATTGGGGGACTATTTTGCCATTATCTTAAAAAAAGTTCGCCGACACCCGACGGTTTTTTCCCAGATCATCACATATTGTAAATTTGGGGTTTTTAAAACCAAAGTTTCTGATAATTTGTTTGAAAATCGCGTACGATATTATCTGATATCGACCACCGTAGCGTGCATTAATATTGAGTTTAAATTTTAAAGCCCGTTTTGTTGACAAACTGAATCCAAAACTTTTCTTTGCGTCAGACGCCGCTACATTTTTGGTTTCATCTTTTGGGAATTAACTTTTTTAACAGGTTGAATTTTTTCCTACGTTTTAATTGTTTTAAATAAAAATTTTTTTCTCTGTTTCTGCTTACACGTGCTTATTTTTTCCCAGTTACTGGAAAAATTGGCTATGCGGTAAAATTTCCCTTTATCATCAACCCTTGGAACCTAACGTCTTTTTGGGGTAAAACTCAAAAAATTTACATTGGGTTTCATTTGTTCAGTACTTTATGGGAAAAATGTCTTTTGGATTAGGTGTAGATACCCCCTCCCTTTTTTGATGAAGTTCCCTTAAAGTGTTTCAGTTATTCTGAATGATGAAGGGGAAAAACTGGTGTCGTCAGATTTCTGGATATGCAGATAAAGTCCCAAAACGATTGCCAAATTTGGGGGCCCTTTATGGCAGTGAATATCATTTGCTTTTAAAATGAATAAAAAGGGTATCTCTTTATGATGGGTTTGGTACCCATCTTGAAAAGAAAAGGGTCACCATGCCAACTCACGTAAAGTTGACAGGGCCGACTCAGATTTTTTTATAATTTCTTTAACAATCCACTGTGGGTTAATGAACCACAAAATATTTGCTCAAAATTTTTTCTTAAAAATGACCCCTTAAACATTTTTGACCCGCCCCCTTTTTTACCCCCCATATTGGGGCGGTGATTTTTTGGGAATTTCAGAGGCCAGAATTTTCTTTAGAAGGGGTTAAGTTTTTAAGATGTAAAAGTTTCAGTTACATGGTGTGCCCCTGGTCAACCACCCCCAAGGGGGGAGATTTTGACACTTTTCCCAACCTATCTTCGTCCTCGAAAAATCAATGAAAGTATGATTGGTCCCTCATTGTTTGGGGGCAGAATACATTAATTACCGGTTTTTTCATATAGCAATCGCTTTCCTGTGGTCCAGGGGCCCAAAAAAGGCAAAAAATAACCATTGAGTCTGCCAATTTGGGGTTTTAAGGACCCCTAATTTGAAAAAGATATCTACTTTTTACAGTTAGATTCTGCAGATTGGGGGGCATTCACCCTGTTTAAAAATTTTCACAAAATACCTTTTCTTCACCCCAAATTTTTAGATACAGGCCCCTAAAATCCAAAAAAATCACCGCCCCAAAGGGGAAAAAGGGCATGGGTACATTTGGGTTTGGGCCGACAAAAATTTGGGGTTTTGGGATGGGAAAGACCCCCACAAATAAGGAAAAAACCCATTTCACAAAATAATTTTTCCCTGTACCAGAAGAGTCAGAAGCCCCCTAATTTTCTTATAGACATACCTAATACAATGTTTCCAGATTTCAAACCATGAGTAATTACGTCCCAAAAAACCCTAGAATGAAGGGTTTTTGGGCATTTTCCTTTAAAATTCCCCCCCCCAATCACCCGTAAAAAAATTGGTCTTTCTTTGGGGGGAACTATTAACCTAGACTACCCATGTTAAATATTAAAACAAATCATTTCATGTGGGCCGGGGGGGTAAGAATAAAAATTAATCCCCCATGTCAGACAAATGTGGTTTTTAGGACCTGTAACATAAAAAAGTTTATACATTAACTTTTGACAATGGTTCTGATAAATTTTATAGTCATACATCTCAAATTTCGGGGAATATCTTTTGGGTTTTGAGAAAACATTGGCCCCTAAATTTAAACTCCCGACCCAAAAGGGGCCAAAAGGGGGGGGCAAAATTTTTCAAAGGGTTCATGTATCTTAAAACGACAAAAATTTGGGAGCCTAAATTTTTAGGGTTAACATCCCCCGAGGTTGTTGAAAAAAAAATTTAACAAAAACTGGGGGTCACCAACCCCAGGGGGTTGGCGGGAAAGACCCCAAAGTTTTCTTTTAAATTGAAAAAAAATTCATTATGTATGTACATATCACCATTTTCTTAAAAACCAATTTCTGTTCTTCGGTAACAGAAAACAATATATGGGGAAATTTTAACGGGATGACAGCATTCTGACCCCGCCAACATTTGCCCATCATAAAAAAAATGTTTTTAAACCGAAAATTTATCTGTATATGAAATGGGGGAAAGATCAACAAATTTATTGGGTTAAAACACTTTCTGGGTCACTTTGGGGGGCTTTTTTAAGAATTGGCGAAAAACAAGCAGTTTTCTTGTAAATTGATAAATTTTGTGGTTTAAGGGTTTTTCTACTGCAAAATAAAATTTAAAATTTTTTTGCCCTTTATTAAGTTTTGGAAAATTTAATTTTTTTGGGGTCTAAAGTAGCACTAAATGAAAGGTAAAAACAGAAATAACTAGATGTGCAGTGTTTGTCGATAAACAAACACGCAGGTGTTCAGGTTTGACGTTAAAATGATACGTCATCAATTCAAAAGTGTTTGAGAAAGTAAAACGTTAATGTCTGTTGGTGCAAAACTGAATTTACCTCTTGGGTTGTTGAGATATGATTTTTAAATATTAAACTTTGATTTCCCGGTTTGGACAGGAAGAAAAGGGAAAATGGGGCCCAGACACTTTTTCACAGACACTCGGAAAGCACTGAGTATACAGTGCTATACACACGTCGGTGTTGGGCAAATTTAAATCAATTGTTTATCCCCCCGACGCAAGAATTTACCAACTACGATCTGTACAATGGTAAACAATTGTAAAATTTTACCTCTTGTGGTTGAGATATGATTTTAAATATTAAACTTTGACTTCGTTTGGACAGGAAGTAAGGTCAAGTGGGTCATTTTTTTTTTGTAAATAGTTTGAAATATTAACAATCAAACAATGGTGCAAAATTTCAATTTACCTCTTGTGGTTGTTGAGATATGATTTTTAATATTAAACTTTGACTCTGGTTTGGACAGGAAGTAGGTCAAATTAGGTCACCTTTGTGTAAATTTTTCAACAATTAACAATCTATCAATGGTGCAAAATTTCAATTTACCTCTTGTGGTTGTTGAGATATGATTTTTTAATTATTGAACTTGACTTCGGTTTGGACAGGAAGTAAGGTCAAGTGGGTCCCTCACAACTCTGTTTCATCTACTTAATTTCAAGTACATCCAAGTTTCAAGTTCTGAGAGTTTGCAAGTATGTGTTTTTTTGGGACTGTCATGGGGAGAAGAAGAAAAATTTAAAAAAAAATTAAAAAAAAACGTACAAAACAATGGTGTTTGCACATGCCCGAACCCCCTAAAAAAAATTTTTTACAATTTCTATATTTAGGCATATCCATTTTGTGTTTTTATGATATGCAATAATGTTCTCAACAAAATACTGAACATACATTCATTATCAATTAAATCCAACTTAACAACAATTTCCAAGCAAATTAATGAGGTTTACTACAAGTACTGAAAGATGTCAAAAGTCATTGTAACAGTAATACATACTTGAGTATACAGTAAGTAATGAATTCCGTTACCATATATTAAAGTACTTTAGAAGCAAATGTCCGAAAGTGAAAGTTTTCTTATAACACTTGTAGGGAGGTACATGTATGTATATTTAGAAAAAAACAATGTTGGGATTTTTATTTTTATTTTCTTTGCCCCAAAAAAATTACTTTTGTGCAATATTTTGGTAATGGAATTACGTGTGATTTTCTCATTTTTATTTTTAAATTTTTGGAGAACACGAAAAATAATTTAAATTTTTTACATACAAAAGTAATATTTGGTACAGTGGCTATCTAGACACACAAACGATTGTTTCCCAAGGCCTCCCCTAATCCTTTTCCAAGAGAATTAAATTTTGAGACTTACCCAAAAACCTAAAGTTTTTCAATTTTAACCACTTGGATTCCCCATGAAATTCGGTCTAGAATCAATGAAATATTCCTCTATTGCTAATGTAAAAATTTTACGTCACAGCAATTCGTAATACAACACAATACATGTTAACATGACATGTACATCACTTTTGTATACACAGGTTTATGTTCCTAGTCCTAGTGTATGTTCAGTACAGATTTCATGTAACATCTCAGACATATAAAACTGTTTACTTTCCCTTTAAATAATGAGTAAACTACATAGTGTTTGTAAAAACTTTTATGGCAGTATAACCTGTAAACTTTTAATTTGACAGTTCTGCCAGCTGTCAACTCCATGGGGAATCAGTATGAATGGAAAAACATCAGTGGCTCAACAATTGAAGTGGAAGAGGAAGAAAAACATTTACCTGCAGTGCAATTGGTTTAGACCTTCAGCCATATTTAAAATGGACACCGGCACCTAAACCCATCTGCTCCTAAAAGTGTAGGAAATAAACATGATGAAAGACTGAATGACAGCTCAAGCAATATAACTATTGATATTGTGAAGCCCTTACTAAAACTACGCGAGTTGAAATGTTCTGCATTCAACACAGGTGATGGTTCTTCACCAACGAAATCAAAGTGCTTCTGCAATTAAAGGTAATGTATGCGGGTTTCAGGTTAACCCCACACATATCAGGATTAGTCATTTTGTTGAGTGTTTATTTAGGTGTTGAAATTGTTCCATTTGTTTTGGGTGTTTGTGCGACAGTGTAATACCTTGAAATAAAAAATAAAAATAAAATTATTTAGAGGTTTATAAAAAGTGCGAACTCCTTGAAATTGTTTTTTTTTTTAAATGTTTCTTCTCCTTCTCGGTGAATTTGAACAAAAACAGAACATTGTTGCAAAGTTCACAGAATCGTTAAACTTTTCAAATATTTAGACCTTATCATGTGGGTTTACGTATCAGATGTTAGATACACCAAAGCAAAGTTTAATATTTAAAACATCATATTAAAAACATATCTCAAGAACCCCAAAAAATAGTTCACATTGTTTGCATCACTTACAGATCTTGAATTTGTAACATTTCGTACAGACATGACCCCAATCTGACCTCTCCTTCCGGTCGAAATTGGAAGTTTACAAATAAGTGAAAAATATTCTTAACCAGTTCGCTTCGAGCCAGTGTATAAATTTTTTGTCAGCGGATCGGAGGCGTCTAAACAGCATTCCGTTTTTGTGTGTTACCGGAGACTTGTCAACACACCACACGTGGCGTGCCTCGTGGCGCTGATTGTATACACACAATCGTTTCTCGGAGTCCATGGGGTCACGGTTCGGTGGCCCCAGACAAAAGTCACTCTTTTTGTTGATTTTTTCTTAATCCCTTTATCCAAGACCTGTTCCTTTGACGTACCAGCCAAGAATTTGTAAAGACGGATTTATATCCATTGTTTACGAGGCCTTTCCTCTCTCTCACGGTATGCCGTCTGTTCGACCGGGCGCTGGTCGCTAATAGCCGCTGCATCGAGCTTGCAACTCTAGTGTGCTGAACAAACACAACCGTAATTAATATCTAGACATTTAATTCTAGATATTTCAATGAGTAAAGGTTAATTATTTGGGTGTCGGACTTAGTTTCATTGACAAAAAATTATTAATGGCTGAAATGTTTTGATTTTCACTGAAAATAAACCAGCACAGGACCGGAAAAAATATATTCCCGACGTGAACTGGTTAATTAAGCACTATTATAGGACTAATTGCGATGACACCATGTGTACAGGGTGACAGCCAATATAATAATTTCTGTATCAAAAACAAAGGAAATTTGAATTGACTTAGACCTGTAACCAAAGTGACTCGTGACATCTATCTTTTCAAAAATATGTTTGATGATGCCCTAGTGGCAGTTTTAAAAGAGATGTTTCAATCTCAGAAATTTAACCAAAGCAGATACAATGTATTTTCTGTCATGATTGTGACCTTCAAATGATCTGATCTGACCTTTACCTCTGGTCCAAAGGAAGTTCAAATTAACACATCAATGCAAATTGATGGGCTTTTGAATATAAAATTTGATATTGTTATAAAAATTGATGATCAATACACCTTTGAAAAATTTGAATGTACATCATGATGATAATTCTTAGTAATGCTTCTCGAAAGACAGACATATTCCAGTTCACAACCCTTTCCCAAACTTGACAATGTATTTAGACCATCACATGTAAGTTTTCAGTAAAGTTGTAACATCATGGTGATGTTGATCGATATCAAACATAAATCAATGTTTAATATCATCTTTGCGTCATTTTAAAAAGCTCTTAATTAAATGTGACATTTCGTACACAAACATGACCCCAGTCTAAACCCCTCCTTCTTGTCGAAACTGGAATTTTAAGTGAAAATCTTCTAAAGTACTTTTGCAGCCAATATGATGGGATTTGGACATGCCTTCAGTGCACGAAATTATTGACATGTGATTTTAAAAAATTACGGATATCTTCATCACCTGTCAGCACCTCTGACAGCAGGTTTAGAAAATAATAAATCTCAAAAACCATACATGTTGACAGAATTACACCAATCTTTGCAGAATAATAGACCACACAATAAGAAAAACATTTGTGAAGTTTAAAAAGTAAATTTGATACTATTTCAAGTGGCAATAATCTATTTGTACATGATTATTTTTTAATTTTATGAAAATTTATTACTGTTGAAATGATAATAACTCTGACATCACACATAGTACATGTACATGTATCGCATGAACCACAACAGATAAATTAACCATCTTTTTATCTTACAGACCTCAAATTATGTGACATTTAAACTTTTTGAAATACATTAAAAACCGTCTCTGTCAAAGTTGGTTTATTGATCCCATTGTACAATGTTCTATTTTCGATGTTGAAAATATTTTTTAAATTACAGGTTCTTGATGTTTAAATTCTGCAACAAATTTCTAGATTAAGTACTGTACTTTGAAGGATTTGTACGATGATTAATTCACTGTACTTGTACCAACCTTTAACCAAGTAATTAATGTTTTAGATACACAGTACGGGACAACCAAATGTGAGGGTCAAATAAAACGTAAATCTTTTCCTGTAATTCCTTTGCGTTTAATGACTTTCATACCAAATAATAGAATATCAATGGCACATTTACATTTAAATACAAAATCATTCATCTTGCATTACAACGTAATGTGTACATGCCCCAAAATGGACAGACATTTTGTTTTAAGATGACAGGAAAATGATAATAGATTAAACTAGAGCTCAAGTGTTTGTTGGAATAAACACACGGTGTTCAGTGAACTTCCGGGTTCAGTCAAATTATCATGATGATGTCAATTCATATTTTGCAAGGTGTATCATCTTTTTTAATAACAATATCAATTTCATATTCAAGAAACAAAATGTATCAATTAAAAATTGTTGAATTTGAATGTCCTATTTGTACAGGAGTAAGGTCAGATCAGGTGATTTGAGGTCTATACAGTACATAGACCTCTTTATGATCATGAGCATACTTTTGGGTTTTGAGTTGGAAAGTAATCCCTTTTAAAACTGCCGTTAGGGAACTCTGAACTTTGAAGATGTCATCAAACATATTTTTGGAAAGATAACATTTACTAGTCATTTTTCAAATTTCAAATTATTCATATTCAAATTTCCTGGTTTTCAAAAAAAAATTATTTTTTTATAAATCTGTCGCCAGAGGCCCCGTGTCGGTAATGACATCATCAGTAAATTTTTTAAATGGTCTTTATTCAATAAAAATTCCCCACTAAAACATGTTCTATAAGGATATAAGTTTTGAATTTTTTCATTAACCCCGTTTTGCCCAAAGGAGGTCGATTGGGTTTTGGGGGTTTTCCCAAATTGGATTTTGGGGGCCCCCGCTAACCGTTAAAAAACGTCAATTTTAAATAAAGCGTTGTCAAACAATTGATTTAAAATGGGGGAAGAAGACAACCACATTTCCTTTTAAAATCTTTAACCCCCAGATGAAGAATTTTGGTGATAAAAATTAAAAAAAAAGGGTGGTTTGTGCCTTGTGCCATTATTCTTCTGATATTTTTGCAGGAAAATGTCACCATTGGACACCCGGATCCTTTGACGATTGAAAAAAAATGAAGGAGGGTTTTTGATCTTGTTAATCATATCCTAAAAAGATAAAACATGTTAAGGGTTTTTTATTTGATTCGTGCCCCTGACGCCCCTTTTCCAAACAAATTTTAAAATTTTTTGACCTCATATTATGGTTAAGTTTGTCAGTTTAAAGGGCTCGGAATTTTGGAACTGTTTGTTCAAAGGGACAACATTACATTGTGGGGTTTGGGACACTATTCTTTATACCATACTTGGACTTTGTCTAGTGACAAAACATACATTTCCATAACGTTGACATTTATTTAAAATAGTGCAAGTACAATCCCTGCAAATGACGTGTCCAATAAATGGTAAAAATACATGTGCCCCGTTTTACTATGCCCCAGTCACGGGAATGCAATCCCAAAACTCGGGTGATGTTTTTGAGGGGGCCGCACGACGGTATTTCCCCCAATTATTATGAAAAACGAACGCCCCCCAAGACGAACCCCCTAATTTTATAAATTTTTTTCTTTTTCATCTTTACTCCAACCCCTTTGGATGGTTATGATCCAGAATGTAGACAAGCGTCTTCTTTTTTTTGATGAATTAAAAACATGTCCCAACTTTTGTAACGTGGATGGAAAATTTTTGGACTAATGGGTGCCACAGTTTTAAAAACATTTTTTTTTAAAATGACCCCCTTTTTTTTTAAAACCCCTATGAATGTATTCACAGGGAGTCCCGATCACTAAGCCGATACACTGTATGGGACCCACTGTGACGAATTACGGTTTTACAAATTTGAATTAAAACGCTCTGATGTCTGAAAAATTTACCCAGCTGCCATGTTTGGCGGGGGGGTCTGGACCTAAAACACAATACATGTTCGCTTTTTCGACGGGGGGATGTTTTTGCCGTCATGACTTAAAAAAACGCCCAACCAAAAATTAAACATGTTTTAAAAATTTCTCTTGTTAAAAGTGCTGCAGATCTAAAACCATATGAACATTATAGCTCATTGTAAATGGGTAGGTAACCTGCATGTATAAGTGGGAAAAACTCGATGAATTTTTTAACAATATGAAATTACCCTTGACTGCATTACCGTGACTGACATTACATTAGATTAAACCCCCGTTAACAGTAAAAAAATTTTAACACTAACAATAAATGTTCTGTCAAAAAGTATCAATAACTATTTATGCTCTTTTAAACAAAAATTATAATTTTAAGATTTTAAAAAAAGGGTTTGAACACCCTTTAAAATGTCTAAATGTTAAAAAACAATTAGGCATTTTCATTGAAGAAAATGGATGGGAAGATATGCTCCTTTTAATAAAACAGTTTTTCCAAAAAATAAAAGATGTGTTGCTTTTCCATGCATGAAATAATTAAAGAAGACAAGACATGTCTGTTTCAAAATTTTCAACATTTTGTAACTTGAAAGTTGTATTTGGATATATTGCTAAATACATCCCTACATTTTTTTAAAATACTCCCACCCTAGCCGGTGAGCAATATTCAACGTGGTGGTAAAAGATTCTGTTTTGTTTTTGTTTTTAATTTGCGACACCATGGTATCTACTATCCAAAAAAAGGGTATCTAGTTCGGGAACCGATCTACATATGTAAAAAATTACTTTGACGGTTTAAAAAAAGGGGCCACATGATGTACAGCAAACGAACACCAAATTGTCAGATTGTGGTCGGTTCAAGAAATTATGTTACCACATTTTATTAAATCACCAAAATTGGTTGAAAACCCCAACACACACCCGAAATTACAGCTTGGGTGGGGGATTTTTTACATTTTTTTAAAGTTTTACTGTATCGTCCATGTACGTATTTGGCCTCGGAAATACGCCCCTACCTTTGGCTTAGCTTTTCTGAAAACTTAAAAAACTACATGCATGGGGGATTACTGGTTGCATAAACTTATCTAAATCGTGCTTGTTGAAATAAAAAATTTTGTGAAATTGATGATTTACTGGAAAGTTGTGTTGTGAAAAGGGAAAAGGTTTAACCACTGATTTTACGTACAAATATAAGAGATTTCTGACCTCAATTTTTTTTTCCCCGAACACTGTGATTTTATTGTTCAATGCCGTCAAAAGTGTTTTCCGGGGAAAAAAATATATGAATGCTTTGCATTTTCAATGATTTTTTTAAAAAATACGTCCTCAAATTGGGAAAATTCCTTATAGAAGAAGCGAACGAAACTACTTAAATTTGTTGGTGTTTATTTCGACGTGTGGAAAATTATTGAGAAAATTAAACATTTAAAATCATGGTTTGAAAAAAAAATTTTATTTGACAAAAAGTTAACACAATTTTTCACATTTCAAAGTTTTAAAAATACTTTTGAAAAATTTAACCCCCTTTTATTGGTCTTTCAAAAATATTATTAAAAAATTTTTAACTTTCCAAATTATACCATTTTTTTAAATAAATCAAAACAATATTTTTTTTTTCGTTTAAAAAAATTTTTTTCCCCCCGGGAAAAAGATGAAACATGATTTCAACTTTTTTTTTCTTGGACATTTTTTGTGCCCCATCCTTTAACAGTTTGGGGTGAGTAATTATACCAACATCAATTTTTTGATAACCTGCATTCAAAAACCGGGGCAATTCCGCATATGATCATGCATTGAAATTGCATTTTAAAAAAATCCCTTTATTGAAACAAACTGAACACCAAAAAATTTCATTAGTTTGCGTCCCGTTGATTGTATAACCCAGGTGCGTCATTTGGGGGAAATTAGGTACTAAACAATTTAAAAAACAACATGTACAAGTAAAAAATTCCCCAAAAAAAGTCTCGTTTTATCAAAACCCGCACTCATACAAAAAACTCCGTATTTTTTCACTTAAGATGAATGATGGTGGTTAAAAACAATTTATGGATCGAGCATTGTTTCAGGATTACATGTATATATTTATTAAATTGAGTTGTGGGTAAAGACATTTTCGTCCCTCAACTGTTGAAAAATTTTTTCCATTGACTTTGTAATAATTGACTGACAAAATTTTTCGTGACGACTTTTTCCGTGACGACATTACACTTTTGTTCAATTGACCAAACTTTAAATAACAATTTTGCCCCTTGATAACATTTTCCCCCCCCAGAATCAAGGGAAAAAAAAAAGGGGGATTTTAATTTATCCTGTTTCTTTTATGGGAAAAAACTCGTTTTTTTTGACTGACATTAAATAAGCCTAAGCGTTATTTGACGGGACATCCTGGGTACCCCCATTAATTTAATAAAAGTTATTTTCCCAAAAAAAAGACACTGAGGTTATTTTTAAAACAAAATATATTAAATATCATTGATTAATGAAAATATCAAAGAAATAAGTTTGTGTTCTTACCTGATTGGTGGTATAAACATATGTCAACTTCAAGTCTGTAACTCACAAAAAATTGGGCTAAACTTTTTTTTTTTATTTTGAAACTTGTATACCTATTTAAATTTTCAAAAAATATTTGGAAAAAGCAAAATTTGACCCCCTGTCCCCTTGCATGGAAATTTCAGTTCTTCACCAACCCTTTCATACATGCGCCCCTGGGTCATTCCCGACGTCTCCACACTTTGGGTCAATCTCTCTTTTTTTTAATTTCTGGGGTTTTTTTTGACATTTTTGGTCATTTGGTTTGGTTTGATGTTGAACTTTTCCTTCCGTTTGACCCTAAAAATTTGGAAATTTAAATGGTTAAAAATATCGTAAGAAATGATTTTTTAAAATTGTTTTTTTTTTTTAATAAACAAGCAAAGTGTATCCTTTTACCCTTTTTGGGAAATTAAAATTTTAAAATTTTTAAACAGGGCCCCAAAATATACTCTTTTATACCAAAAAAAAAAGGTGTAGGTAATTAAGATGGGGGGTTTTTTAAAATGTGCAGGGCACCCATTGATGATTGTGTAAAATGTACATACAAAATATGTATATATCGTCGTGAGAAACAAAGTTGACCAACAAAAATTTTACAAATTTAAAGTGTAAAATTTAATTGTGTGAAAAATTGGTCGTTTTTTCTGCCATTTAAAAAATTTAGGAAATTAAAATTTCCCTATGGAATAGAAAACATGTTTGGGGTTTTAAAATATACAGTTATGGCCCCTTTTTTTTAAAGGAGTTTGTTTTCGACCTTCTGCTGGGACACTTTGTGCCAAGAAATAAGAGCAAAAAATGATCCAAGGCCACTGTAAAAAAGCCCATTTCTTACCAACAACACGTTGCCCTTCAAACCAGTCTTTTGTGGTTTTGTACAATGTTTTGTTTTCAGTTTACAGTTTCAAGGGAAAATTTTTTATGGGAGCACCCCCTATATCGAGATCTCCGCGAATGATTAAACAATAGGATTTTTAAAAACCCCGTAAAAAACTATAACATTTTTTCGGACCACCGTCAATTTTAAAGAAAAAAATTCCATTTTATCAACTTTTATCGGGATTTGAAAATTTCCCACCGCTGAACCAAAGTCGTCAAAAATTTAAAGCACATAGAAAATGCTTAAACCACCACGTTTGGGAAAACTATATTACCCATTCGTTGACATCGTCCAAAAACAGTGAAAAACTTTTATTTTTAGAATCATTATTGGGTTGATTGTCTGATGTCAAATACCCGTACCCATCCCAAACAAAAACCAAATCTCAACGGGGAAAA
Organism: Zoroaster sp. YZ-2022; assembly: GCA_029582265.1. Lineage (NCBI taxonomy): Eukaryota > Metazoa > Echinodermata > Asteroidea > Forcipulatida > Zoroasteridae > Zoroaster > Zoroaster sp. YZ-2022. The sequence goes on along the minus strand of CM055824.1, from coordinate 34,202,349 downwards.
AGGTCTTGAATAATGATGAGTTGTGCGGACGAAATCATTATTTTAGTGGGGTATACATAGTTTTATTTTAAAACATTTAAAAACACTGTTGAACATCCCGGAGGTTATATACATTTTACAAACTGTTTGTGGTTATATTTAACTCAAGGATCAAGGCCCAGAATGGTCCTGTTTGTAAAATGGGCCTCAAATAACATAAAAAAATAGAAACGTGTACAATGTGTACGTACTACATGTACAGTATGTGGCTGAGTTCTGATACAGATGTATTTGGGGGCCCATTTCAAGTCGACAGTTACAGAGGACAATGTTTCATAAAAAGTCCTAATGTTCCAATGCAAAAGTAATGTAATTTAAAAAGGTGAAGGGGGGCTTTATAGGATGTCGAACAGTTGTGTCGTTCATGTTGTGTTTTACATGTAATGGATTGCGTTTTTTTTTTGAAGTTTTTCTGTATGAATACATGGTCAACCATCGAACATGACATTTAAGTCGATCAGGTACTGCTTTTGAATCATTTGGGAAAAATTTAAATTTGACGGTGTCAATGTTTTTTTAAAAAAAAATTTGAGATGAACTTACTTCAGTTTATTGTAAATTTTATACATTTTATATACATGTCCCATAGTGTATTTCCAGTATAGTGATGTTAAAAATTTTTTTTTTGTAGATTTACGAAAAATTTGGGTTTTTTTTTTTTAAAAGTATGATGAAAACCTTTTTCCAAAGGGTACATGTACATTTTTTACATGCTTTTGGACCGGGGGTTCAAAAACCCTAAAACAAAATTTTAAAACATGCAGACACTGGTTCAAACAAAATTAAAAGTTCAAAACAAATTTTGCATTTAATTTGTTTATGAACGAAAATGTCTTAAAAATTCGATTTTTTTAAATTTAATTAAAAAAAATCTGGTTATTTTTTTTTAATTTCTTTTATATAAATTTTTTTGTTAAAAATTACAATGTATATTCAAAAACATAAAAAAATTGTTTAAACCGGCCCCATGAATACTGTCCACAATCAAATCAATTTGTTTCCCAAAAATTAAAAATTTAAATGAACATACACACCCCCATTTAATGTACAAAAATCACTATTTTCCCAAAAATATGGTTTCTATTTGAATCCTTTCGTTTGGGATTCCTATAATGAAATTCATATTTGATTCAAAAATAAATATGAAATATTCCAAAATTTAAAATTTTAAAACTTTTTGAAAATGTTTCTCCATGGAAATTGCCCAAAGTTCAAAGCCACACCACTTTTAAACTAGATGGAAGGTTTTGAAAACAAACACAGGTGTTCGAGTTTTTGGGGCAGTGTTGATGACGTCAGAATGTTTTAAAAGAAACTTTGATTATTATTTTTTCATTTTAAAAAATACCCAAAAATATGATGTGGTTCCAACGATGATTTGTTTAAGTCCTTTTCAATGATTTGAACTTAATCACATTATTTTTCTTGAAAAAAAAGTTCAAATTGAAAAAAACTGTTCTGCTACATAAGGGGCAATTTTGGGACCGAAATTTTTGAGAGAAGCACTTTCGAGTTTTTCAACCCCGTTTTCGTGTAGTTCCCGATACGGGGAATTTTTTAAACCTTTGTCCTCCCTTTTTTTTTGTTTTTTTAAATATTAAAAATTTTACTCGGTTGGACAAAATCGGGCATCTTTTTTTAAATATTATTTTAAATTAACAATTTTATTTGTTTAAAACTGTGAATTTACCTCTTGTGGTTATTGGAAAGATTTCTTTTAATATTAAACTTTTACTTCCCGGTTTGGACAAAGTAAAGGGGCAAAATTGGGGGATGTTTTTTATTTTGAAAACAATCTGTACAATGGTACAAAAAATTAATTACCTCTTTGGGGTTTTTGAATATTTTTTTAAATATTAACTTTGACTTCCGGTTTTGGGCGGAAAGGTCAAAAAAATTCCCCTTTGTAAATATTTTCGTTTTCAATCTATTGGTGGAAAGATTTGAATTTTCCCTTTTGGGTTTTTGAGATATGATATTTTTAATATTAACATTTGTTTTGGGTTTGGGAAGAAATAAAGGTCAAATTGGGGTGTTTTTCAATATTTTGCTTTAAATAAATCAAAGGGGAAAAAAAAAGAATTTACCCCCTTTCGGTTGTTGGGAAAGTTTTTTTTAAACATTAAACTTTTATTTCCCGTTTGGACAGGAAGTAAAGGTCAAATTAGGGTCATGTTTTTGTAAATTGTTTAAATTAACAATCTTAAAGGGTAAAAACTTTTATCTTGCGGTTGTTGAGATATGATTGTTTTTTTAAAACCCTTTGATTTCGTTTGGACGGGAAGTAAGGTAAAATTGGGGTCACCTTTGGAAAATTTTTTTCGACAATTAATCTATCAATGGTGCAAAATAATTTTACCCTTGTTGTTGAATATGTTTTTTTTAAATATTAAACTTTGTTCCGGTTTGGACGGAAGCAAGGTCAATTAGAAATCTGTGTGAAAAATCACATAATTCAAGACTAAAAAATTTTAAATTTTTGGGAAAAAATGGGGTTCATGACATAATTTTTAAATATTAAATTTTGATTAGTGAAATTCATATCTAGCCCCCACTATGACGCCCAAACAAGATAAAGACATTTAAGGTCTAACTATGGGGAAATTTTGGTTCTGTGAACCTCCTTTGTTTTTTGCTCGGATTTCAACGAAAAAGAAGAAGAAAAGAAGGGAAGAAAAAAAACAAAAAACCGAAATATCAAATATTCGCTGTGGGTCGAAAACCCCAAAAAAAACCTTTATCAACAGCCCGACCGGGGGTGTTATCTGCGAAATTACCAATATTCCCCCTAGCCAAACCGACAGAAAACACGGTGCCTTTCTCGGCACCGGTCACCGGCACCCCCTATACAGCTCAATGGGGCAAATTATGACCAAACCGTTAATTTGCCTTGTAAACTATTATCAACCTCATGAAAAAGCAAATTTTCGGAAAAATTAATAAAAATTTTTTTGGGTCGGGGAACTTTCCCTTCCATTATAAACATAATGTCATTTAATTCAAGATTTAGACTACGGAGGGGGGGGGTTAAATCTTGCAACAGTTTGCAGACATGGGATTTGAAAAGGGTTTTATGTGATGTTGTGGAAATCAATTCAGTTGAAACATACACTGATCAGTTCAAATTGCAAGAAAGATTCAAAATTTCTGAAATTTTCCATTAATTTTTAAAGTACATGTACAAGAGGGTAAATGTTGTCCCCTGGGAGTCCCCCTAATGGTACCCCGACAATCTAAACCTTTCCTGGGGCCCGATCAAACGTCAGTTGTTCAGTTCTTTTTAGAAAAATTTCTACTCAATTTAGAATTTCCCTGGTGTCCCCAATTAGTCTTCTTTTTTCCTCACCATGCAAAGCTTTGTAATTTAAGTTTTCTAATCTAAATCCACAGTGCTGTCCCCAATATGATTGAATCCCGGGGGACAACGACCCTTCACATTGAAGTTCTTACAATCCCTATTCCTGTAAAACCACACTGTACATTTACATGTATGAATGTACAGCATAACTGCATGTAACAGTTCCTGCACATAAACCCAACTCCACCTTAATTACCAGGTACCTTCGTCAACCCATAATCCTCCAAAAGTGTTTTGAGAAACTCCCGCCCCAATCCTTCATAATCCTCCCAAATTTGGGTTTTTGCATGAAGCTCACTGCCTCAATCATTCTAAACCACTATCAAAAGCACGACCTTATCAATTCCCTAACCTCAATTGGTGATTTTCGCGTGTCTTTTCCAAAAAACCCCAAATCCTCCGGAGGTTTTAGAGGATTTTTAAAGGGAGGGGTTTAAATTTCATGTGTTTTATGGTGTTACATGTACATGTGTTTCATTCTGTGTATTGGGGCCCTATAAAAACATGCTGTTAAAAAAAACTTGGATTGTCCTCCCAAACCCCATTTCCCCCATTTAAAAAAAAGAAAATGTTTGGTCTAATAGTGTACATGTTTTCGAAAAATACATTTGGTTCATTTTTAAAACACGTCCCCGATTCAATGAAGCAATACCCGAAAAAGATTAGGTGGTCACGGAAATCCCCAATAAATAATGGTAAATTTATAGTGATGGGGGCGAGGGGGGGGGAGGGGCATACTTCCCTTTACCCTTCCCTTCCTGGATCTGCCCTTGATGCTAAAAAACAATTTGTGTGACCTGAACCAAAAAAGCTAAAAGTTTGTTTTAAATTTTTTTTATCACTACATATATTCACTGACACAATTCTGTTCTTCTGCAAAAGGGAAAAAAAAATCGAAAAAATACACGTTCATTTTAATAACATAGGTCCCCCGTTTCAATGAACAATCCCCGAATAATGATTGGTGGACTAGAAATAGCACATGAAACTTTCTTTTGTACATGTATGTAAATGTACACTACATTTCTTCCCTAAAGTCGTGACGTGCATGTGGGTTTGTAAAATGGATACCAGGTTAACAAAACCTTTTATCCTCAAGGCCAAAAAGGCAACCCCCAAAGGTTTGACCCCCAAAAAACCTTAAAGT
>CM055824.1:34164184-34197305 GCA_029582265.1 Zoroaster sp. YZ-2022 | reverse complement strand
TCACCACGTTCCCAAAACAATCCTACCCCAAACAAAGTTATATTACCTCGCTCTACCCGCAGCTAGCTGTCGGCGACTCAGGGAGTTCCGCAGTTCCAGCCTACACACTGAACGCACACAATCCCACACACGGCCCAGCCAGTCAAGCGACAAATCACAGCGATAAACGCATCAATATAGCGCGGTTCCCCTATTGAACTCTAATCTCCGACTGCCCTCCGACGCCGCCAGTGCTGCTGCTTAACTGCCCGGCGCAGACCCCACGCGACGCAGTCCGGCGCATAGCGTCGCTGGCCAAAGACGCAGTAAACTCGCAACAGTCCACTAGGCTGGACTAGACTTGCCCCTGTTCCGTCACACTACTTTCATCATTCTTTTCCCCATGAATTTTTGCCCCGTCTTCATCTTTGTCTTCATCTTTGTCGTCATCTGTGTCTTCCATGCCGTCATTTTCGCTACTTTCATCATTCTTTTCTCCATGAATTTCTGCCCCGTCTTCATATTTGTCGTCATCTGTGCCGTCACTTTCACTACTTTCAACATTCCCCTTTTCTCTGTGAATTTCTGCCCCGTCTTCATCTTTGTCGTCTCCTGTGTCTTCCATGCCGTCACTTTCGCTACTTTCAACATTCCCCTTTTCTCTGTGAATTTCTGCCCCGTCTTCATGTTTGTCGTCTCCTGTGTCTTCCATGCCGTCACTTTCGCTACTTTCAACATTCTCCTTTTCTCTGTGAATATCTGTCCCGTCATCATCTTTGTTGTCATCTGTGTCGTCATCTGTGTCTTCCGTGCCGTCACTTTTGATACTTTCAACATTCTCCTTTTCTCCTTGAATTTCTGCCCCGTCGTCATCTTTGCCGTCATCTGTGTCTTTCGTGCCATCATTTTCGCTACCTTCATCATTCTCCTTTTCTCCATGAATTTCTGCCCCGTCTTTGTCTCTGTCGTCGTGTTCGTCATTGTTATGTGCACTTCCCCTAGATAACACAAAAGCTTTTTTCGTTTTTTCTTTGTGCCTTTTTGCTCATCAGTGTTACCACGCTGAAAACAGGAAACAAAAGGGCAGCATCTTAGTTCATATGTCAAGAGTTGATAATATACATTGTATGCATTTTTAAAATACAAATATTGTTTAATTTTTATTTAAAACTTAAAGGGGCAGTATCGCCACGATAAGAGCAGACTTTTGACATGGCATATGCCTTTAATTAATGTAATGTTGGTAATTATCTTCCACATTATTAGGAAAATTTGTAATTACTGCTGCCAAACATCACTTTGGCATAATTGATAAAGGTTATCAATGCATGTTTCAACATGTAGCTGAAACCTTCACACATCGGTTGTTGCTTCAAAGAAAGTAAGAATATTTAAGAAAGAAATTACATTTTTGTTCAAGCATGTACATTAACAGTATTAGCCAGCAATACTATTGGGTGTCTTTTGGATGCCTTGTTTGCTATATGGTCACCCTGTTTGTTTTTGTAAAACACATGCAAAAGTTAAACTTACAAAGAATTGCAAATCTAGACGCACTATTTCCAAATCCCAGCTTATACTCTGTACATTTATTTTGAAACATGCATTACAGTCTTCATGTTGGCACTAAATCTTTTAAAAGCAACATAGCTTCACAAATTATGCTTGTATTTTATGAAAAATTGTTACTCGTTTTTCTTTCTATTGTGGTATAGACAATCTGGCAAATAATTATTGGTTTTGTAAATTACCAATGATATTAATAACTACTTTTTTTTTTAATCATTACTTTTTCCCCTTTCCGGCCGTAGGTGGGCCTTAAATCCCTGTCATGTGCGTTAAGCACCGTCCTGTCATCTAAGTGCCACCAAAAGAAAAAAAATATGAAAGTAATGAACACATTATCAGCAACAAGTGCAAAAGTAAGGGTAATACCGAAAATGCGGTCTGAGACCAAAACACACCTGTAGGTGATGATGAAAATGAAATTATAAAAAAAACTAAACTGTCATCATTTATACCATTCTATTATCAAACTTTCATCCTCTAAATTAATTACGGAAACAATGAAGGATTTTACAATATTGACAGTCTATTTCCAATTCAATGTACCCTTATTATTTATGGAATCCAGAAGTGAGAAGTCAACTTTTCACCAAAATGAGACAATAATGTCAAAGGAACACCTTAGGGGTAGCCCTAAGTTTAACAGAACATAGGGATATCCCTAAGTTTAACAGAATGTAGCAGTAAAGACCGACATAAAATGAGGTACTTAACTTCTGAATATGAAAGAATAAATAAAATTAGAGACAATCTTTGCAAGTAATGGTAAAATTAGTTCTTTATGATTGATGAATCATCATCTGTCTTTAAGGACAGCCATTTTTTGAAGGGCTATTTTCTTTCAATTTAAACTATTATCAAAATTTCAACCTCTACAGTGTTTAAAGGAATAATCAAAGATTTCAGAGTACAGACAGTCTATGAATCTGATTGGAATAGAGAAAAGTCAGTATCTACACCCATCTGCATACAAATATTATCTTTAAGGATGAGCAGAGTGCATTACATTTTCTTCAAGATTTGATTACTTACTTCTGACTGGCATCTCTCTGATATTGGTGCTCCTCATCACCTGTCTAAGGCCGAAACATACCTGTAGGTGATAATAAAAATGAAATTATAAAAGAGAACTATAGTTGTCAAGACCATTATAATATCAAACTTTTATCCTCTAAAGTAATTGCAGAAACAATAATGGATTTTACAATATTGACAGTCTATTTGCAATTCAATGTACCCTTATTATTTATGGAATCCAGAAGTGAGAAGTCAACTTTTCACCAAAATGAGACAATAATGTCAAAGGAACACCTTAGGGTAGCCCTAAGTTTAACAGAACATAGGGATATCCCTAAGTTTAACAGAATGTAGCAGTAAAGACCGACATAAAATGAGGTACTTAACTTCTGAATATGAAAGAATAAATAAAATTAGAGACAATCTTTGCAAGTAATGGTAAAATTAGTTCTTTATGATTGATGAATCATCATCTGTCTTTAAGGACAGCCATTTTTTGAAGGGCTATTTTCTTTCAATTTAAACTATTATCAAAATTTCAACCTCTACAGTGTTTAAAGGAATAATCAAAGATTTCAGAGTACAGACAGTCTATGAATCTGATTGGAATAGAGAAAAGTCAGTATCTACACCCATCTGCATACAAATATTATCTTTAAGGATGAGCAGAGTGCGTTACATTTTGTTCAAGATTTGATTACTTACTTCTGACTGGCATCTCTCTGATATTGGTGTTCCTCATCACTGTCTAAGGCCGAAACATTCCTGTAGGTGATGATAAAAATGAAATTATAAAAAGAGAACTAGCTGTCAAGACCATTTTAATACCAAACTTTCATCCTCTAAAGTAATTGCAGAAACAATAATGGATTTTACAATATTGACAGTCTATTTGCAATTCAATGTACCCTTATTATTTATGGAATCCAGAAGTGAGAAATCAACTTTTCACCAAAATGAGACAATAATGTCAAAGGAACACCTTAGGGGTAGCCCTAAGTTTAACAGAACATAGGGATATCCCTAAGTTTAACAGAATGTAGCAGTAAAGACCGACATAAAATGAGGTACTTAACTTCTGAATATGAAAGAATAAATAAAATTAGAGACAATCTTTGCAAGTAATGGTAAAATTAGTTCTTTATGATTGATGAATCATCATCTGACCTTAAGGACAGCCATTTTTTGAAGGGCTATTTTCTTTCAATTTAAACTATTATCAAAATTTCAACCTCTACAGTGTTATAAAGGAATAATCAAAGATTTCAGAGTACAGACAGTCTATGAATCTGATTGGAATAGAGAAAAGTCAGTATCTACACCCATCTGCATACAAATATTATCTTTAAGGATGAGCAGAGTGCATTACATTTTCTTCAAGATTTGATTACTTACTTCTGACTGGCATCTCTCTGATATTGGTGTTCCTCATCACTGTCTAAGGCCGAAACATTCCTGTAGGTGATGATAAAAATGAAGTCAAAAATATGAAATTTGATAAGTTCTGTTACTGACTTTAAATATTTTGGTTGTAACGTGTTCCATATCATTCAAGCTTTGTCTACTTACTGGTGAGGGACAGCTCTCTGAGATTGCTCTTCGTCACGGTCTGAGACCAAAACACACCTGTAGGTGATGATGAAAATGAAATTATAAAAAAACTAAACTGTCATCATTTATACCATTCTATTATCAAACTTTCATCCTCTAAATTAATTACAGAAACAATGAAGGATTTTACAATATTGAGTCTATTTCCAATTCAATGTACCCTTATTATTTATGGAATCCAGAAGTGAGAAGTCAACTTTTCACCAAAATGAGACAATAATGTCAAAGGAACACCTTAGGGGTAGCCCTAAGTTTAACAGAACATAGGGATATCCCTAAGTTTAACAGAATGTAGCAGTAAAGACCGACATAAAATGAGGTACTTAACTTCTGAATATGAAAGAATAAATAAAATTAGAGACAATCTTTGCAAGTAATGGTAAAATTAGTTCTTTATGATTGATGAATCATCATCTGTCTTTAAGGACAGCCATTTTTTGAAGGGCTATTTTCTTTCAATTTAAACTATTATCAAAATTTCAACCTCTACAGTGTTTAAAGGAATAATCAAAGATTTCAGAGTACAGACAGTCTATGAATCTGATTGGAATAGAGAAAAGTCAGTATCTACACCCATCTGCATACAAATATTATCTTTAAGGATGAGCAGAGTGCGTTACATTTTGTTCAAGATTTGATTACTTACTTGACTGGCATCTCTCTGATATTGGTGTTCCTCATCACTGTCTAAGGCCGAAACATTCCTGTAGGTGATGATAAAAATGAAATTATAAAAAGAGAACTAGCTGTCAAGACCATTTTAATACCAAACTTTCATCCTCTAAAGTAATTGCAGAAACAATAATGGATTTTACAATATTGACAGTCTATTTGCAATTCAATGTACCCTTATTATTTATGGAATCCAGAAGTGAGAAATCAACTTTTCACCAAAATGAGACAATAATGTCAAAGGAACACCTTAGGGTAGCCCTAAGTTTAACAGAACATAGGGATATCCCTAAGTTTAACAGAATGTAGCAGTAAAGACCGACATAAAATGAGGTACTTAACTTCTGAATATGAAAGAATAAATAAAATTAGAGACAATCTTTTGCAAGTAATGGTAAAATTAGTTCTTTATGATTGATGAATCATCATCTGACCTTAAGGACAGCCATTTTTTGAAGGGCTATTTTCTTTCAATTTAAACTATTATCAAAATTTCAACCTCTACAGTGTTATAAAGGAATAATCAAAGATTTCAGAGTACAGACAGTCTATGAATCTGATTGGAATAGAGAAAAGTCAGTATCTACACCCATCTGCATACAAATATTATCTTTAAGGATGAGCAGAGTGCATTACATTTTCTTCAAGATTTGATTACTTACTTCTGACTGGCATCTCTCTGATATTGGTGTTCCTCATCACTGTCTAAGGCCGAAACATTCCTGTAGGTGATGATAAAAATGAAGTCAAAAATATGAAATTTGATAAGTTCTGTTACTGACTTTAAATATTTTGGTTGTAACGTGTTCCATATCATTCAAGCTTTGTCTACTTACTGGTGAGGGACAGCTCTCTGAGATTGCTCTTCGTCACGGTCTGAGACCAAAACACACCTGTAGGTGATGATGAAAATGAAATTATAAAAACTAAACTGTCATCATTTATACCATTCTATTATCAAACTTTCATCCTCTAAATTAATTACAGAAACAATGAAGGATTTTACAATATTGAGTCTATTTCCAATTCAATGTACCCTTATTATTTATGGAATCCAGAAGTGAGAAGTCAACTTTTCACCAAAATGAGACAATAATGTCAAAGGAACACCTTAGGGTAGCCCTAAGTTTAACAGAACATAGGGATATCCCTAAGTTTAACAGAATGTAGCAGTAAAGACCGACATAAAATGAGGTACTTAACTTCTGAATATGAAAGAATAAATAAAATTAGAGACAATCTTTGCAAGTAATGGTAAAATTAGTTCTTTATGATTGATGAATCATCATCTGTCTTTAAGGACAGCCATTTTTTTGAAGGGCTATTTTCTTTCAATTTAAACTATTATCAAAATTTCAACCTCTACAGTGTTTAAAGGAATAATCAAAGATTTCAGAGTACAGACAGTCTATGAATCTGATTGAATAGAGAAAAGTCAGTATCTACACCCATCTGCATACAAATATTATCTTTAAGGATGAGCAGAGTGCATTACATTTTCTTCAAGATTTGATTACTTACTTCTGACTGGCATCTCTCTGATATTGGTGTTCCTCATCACTGTCTAAGGCCGAAACATTCCTGTAGGTGATGATAAAAATGAAGTCAAAAATATGAAATTTGATAAGTTCTGTTACTGACTTTAAATATTTTGGTTGTAACGTGTTCCATATCCTTCAAGCTTTGTCTACTTACTGGTGAGGGACAGCTCTCTGAGATTGCTCTTCGTCACAGTCTGAGACCAAAACACACCTGTAGGTGATGATGAAAATGAAATTATAAAAAAACTAAACTGTCATCATTTATACCATTCTATTATCAAACTTTCATCCTCTAAATTAATTACAGAAACAATGAAGGATTTTACAATATTGAGTCTATTTCCAATTCAATGTACCCTTATTATTTATGGAATCCAGAAGTGAGAAGTCAACTTTTCACCAAAATGAGACAATAATGTCAAAGGAACACCTTAGGGGTAGCCCTAAGTTTAACAGAACATAGGGATATCCCTAAGTTTAACAGAATGTAGCAGTAAAGACCGACATAAAATGAGGTACTTAACTTCTGAATATGAAAGAATAAATAAAATTAGAGACAATCTTTGCAAGTAATGGTAAAATTAGTTCTTTATGATTGATGAATCATCATCTGTCTTTAAGGACAGCCATTTTTTGAAGGGCTATTTTCTTTCAATTTAAACTATTATCAAAATTTCAACCTCTACAGTGTTTAAAGGAATAATCAAAGATTTCAGAGTACAGACAGTCTATGAATCTGATTGGAAAAGAGAAAAGTCAGTATCTACACCCATCTGCATACAAATATTATCTTTAAGGATGAGCAGAGTGCATTACATTTCCTTGAAGCTTTGATTACTTCTGACTGGCATCTCTCTGATATTGGTGCTCCTCATCACTGTCTAAGGCCGAAACATTCCTGTAGGTGATGATAAAATGAAATTATAAAGAGAACTAGCTGTCAAGACCATTTTAATACCAAACTTTCATCCTCTAAAGTAATTGCAGAAACAATAATGGATTTTACAGTATTGACAGTCTATTTGCAATTCAATGTACCCTTATTATTTATGGAATCCAGAAGTGAGAAGTCAACTTTTCACCAAAATGAGACAATAATGTCAAAGGAACACCTTAGGGGTAGCCCTAAGTTTAACAGAACATAGGGATATCCCTAAGTTTAACAGAATGTAGCAGTAAAGACCGACATAAAATGAGGTACTTAACTTCTGAATATGAAAGAATAAATAAAATTAGAGACAATCTTTGCAAGTAATGGTAAAATTAGTTCTTTATGATTGATGAATCATCATCTGTCTTTAAGGACAGCCATTTTTTGAAGGGCTATTTTCTTTCAATTTAAACTATTATCAAAATTTCAACCTCTACAGTGTTTAAAGGAATAATCAAAGATTTCAGAGTACAGACAGTCTATGAATCTGATTGGAATAGAGAAAAGTCAGTATCTACACCCATCTGCATACAAATATTATCTTTAAGGATGAGCAGAGTGCATTACATTTTCTTCAAGATTTGATTACTTACTTCTGACTGGCATCTCTCTGATATTGGTGTTCCTCATCACTGTCTAAGGCCGAAACATTCCTGTAGGTGATGATAAAAATGAAGTCAAAAATATGAAATTTGATAAGTTCTGTTACTGACTTTAAATATTTTGGTTGTAACGTGTTCCATATCATTCAAGCTTTGTCTACTTACTGGTGAGGGACAGCTCTCTGAGATTGCTCTTCGTCACGGTCTGAGACCAAAACACACCTGTAGGTGATGATGAAAATGAAATTATAAAAAAACTAAACTGTCATCATTTATACCATTCTATTATCAAACTTTCATCCTCTAAATTAATTACAGAAACAATGAAGGATTTTACAATATTGAGTCTATTTCCAATTCAATGTACCCTTATTATTTATGGAATCCAGAAGTGAGAAGTCAACTTTTCACCAAAATGAGACAATAATGTCAAAGGAACACCTTAGGGGTAGCCCTAAGTTTAACAGAACATAGGGATATCCCTAAGTTTAACAGAATGTAGCAGTAAAGACCGACATAAAATGAGGTACTTAACTTCTGAATATGAAAGAATAAATAAAATTAGAGACAATCTTTGCAAGTAATGGTAAAATTAGTTCTTTATGATTGATGAATCATCATCTGTCTTTAAGGACAGCCATTTTTTGAAGGGCTATTTTCTTTCAATTTAAACTATTATCAAAATTTCAACCTCTACAGTGTTTAAAGGAATAATCAAAGATTTCAGAGTACAGACAGTCTATGAATCTGATTGGAAAAGAGAAAAGTCAGTATCTACACCCATCTGCATACAAATATTATCTTTAAGGATGAGCAGAGTGCATTACATTTTCTTGAAGATTTGATTACTTACTTCTGACTGGCATCTCTCTGATATTGGTGCTCCTCATCACTGTCTAAGGCCGAAACATTCCTGTAGGTGATGATAAAAATGAAATTATAAAAAGAGAACTAGCTGTCAAGACCATTTTAATACCAAACTTTCATCCTCTAAAGTAATTGCAGAAACAATAATGGATTTTACAATATTGACAGTCTATTTGCAATTCAATGTACCCTTATTATTTATGGAATCCAGAAGTGAGAAGTCAACTTTTCACCAAAATGAGACAATAATGTCAAAGGAACACCTTAGGGGTAGCCCTAAGTTTAACAGAACATAGGGATATCCCTAAGTTTAACAGAATGTAGCAGTAAAGACCGACATAAAATGAGGTACTTAACTTCTGAATATGAAAGAATAAATAAAATTAGAGACAATCTTTGCAAGTAATGGTAAAATTAGTTCTTTATGATTGATGAATCATCATCTGTCTTTAAGGACAGCCATTTTTTGAAGGGCTATTTTCTTTCAATTTAAACTATTATCAAAATTTCAACCTCTACAGTGTTTAAAGGAATAATCAAAGATTTCAGAGTACAGACAGTCTATGAATCTGATTGGAATAGAGAAAAGTCAGTATCTACACCCATCTGCATACAAATATTATCTTTAAGGATGAGCAGAGTGCGTTACATTTTGTTCAAGATTTGATTACTTACTTCTGACTGGCATCTCTCTGATATTGGTGTTCCTCATCACTGTCTAAGGCCGAAACATTCCTGTAGGTGATGATAAAAATGAAATTATAAAAAGAGAACTAGCTGTCAAGACCATTTTAATACCAAACTTTCATCCTCTAAAGTAATTGCAGAAACAATAATGGATTTTACAATATTGACAGTCTATTTGCAATTCAATGTACCCTTATTATTTATGGAATCCAGAAGTGAGAAATCAACTTTTCACCAAAATGAGACAATAATGTCAAAGGAACACCTTAGGGGTAGCCCTAAGTTTAACAGAACATAGGGATATCCCTAAGTTTAACAGAATGTAGCAGTAAAGACCGACATAAAATGAGGTACTTAACTTCTGAATATGAAAGAATAAATAAAATTAGAGACAATCTTTGCAAGTAATGGTAAAATTAGTTCTTTATGATTGATGAATCATCATCTGACCTTAAGGACAGCCATTTTTGAAGGGCTATTTTCTTTCAATTTAAACTATTATCAAAATTTCAACCTCTACAGTGTTATAAAGGAATAATCAAAGATTTCAGAGTACAGACAGTCTATGAATCTGATTGGAATAGAGAAAAGTCAGTATCTACACCCATCTGCATACAAATATTATCTTTAAGGATGAGCAGAGTGCATTACATTTTCTTCAAGATTTGATTACTTACTTCTGACTGGCATCTCTCTGATATTGGTGTTCCTCATCACTGTCTAAGGCCGAAACATTCCTGTAGGTGATGATAAAATGAAGTCAAAAATATGAAATTTGATAAGTTCTGTTACTGACTTTAACTATTTTAGTTGTAACGTGTTCCATATCATTCAAGCTTTGTCTACTTACTGGTGAGGGACAGCTCTCTGAGATTGCTCTTCGTCACGGTCTGAGACCAAAACACACCTGTAGGTGATGATGAAAATGAAATTATAAAAAAACTAAACTGTCATCATTTATACCATTCTATTATCAAACTTTCATCCTCTAAATTAATTACAGAAACAATGAAGGATTTTACAATATTGAGTCTATTTCCAATTCAATGTACCCTTATTATTTATGGAATCCAGAAGTGAGAAGTCAACTTTTCACCAAAATGAGACAATAATGTCAAAGGAACACCTTAGGGTAGCCCTAAGTTTAACAGAACATAGGGATATCCCTAAGTTTAACAGAATGTAGCAGTAAAGACCGACATAAAATGAGGTACTTAACTTTGAATATGAAATAATAAATAAAATTAGAGACAATCTTTGCAAGTAATGGTAAAATTAGTTCTTTATGATTGATGAATCATCATCTGTCTTTAAGGACAGCCATTTTTGAAGGGCTATTTTCTTTCAATTTAAACTATTATCAAAATTTCAACCTCTACAGTGTTTAAAGGAATAATCAAAGATTTCAGAGTACAGACAGTCTATGAATCTGATTGGAATAGAGAAAAGTCAGTATCTACACCCATCTGCATACAAATATTATCTTTAAGGATGAGCAGAGTGCATTACATTTTCTTCAAGATTTGATTACTTACTTCTGACTGGCATCTCTCTGATATTGGTGTTCCTCATCACTGTCTAAGGCCGAAACATTCCTGTAGGTGATGATAAAAATGAAGTCAAAATATGAAATTTGATAAGTTCTGTTACTGACTTTAAATATTTTGGTTGTAACGTGTTCCATATCATTCAAGCTTTGTCTACTTACTGGTGAGGACAGCTCTCTGAGATTGCTCTTCGTCACGGTCTGAGACCAAAACACACCTGTAGGTGATGATGAAAATGAAATTATAAAAAAACTAAACTGTCATCATTTATACCATTCTATTATCAAACTTTCATCCTCTAAATTAATTACAGAAACAATGAAGGATTTTACAATATTGAGTCTATTTCCAATTCAATGTACCCTTATTATTTATGGAATCCAGAAGTGAGAAGTCAACTTTTCACCAAAATGAGACAATAATGTCAAAGGAACACCTTAGGGGTAGCCCTAAGTTTAACAGAACATAGGATATCCTAAGTTTAACAGAATGTAGCAGTAAAGACCGACATAAAATGAGGTACTTAACTTCTGAATATGAAATAATAAATAAAATTAGAGACAATCTTTGCAAGTAATGGTAAAATTAGTTCTTTATGATTGATGAATCATCATCTGTCTTTAAGGACAGCCATTTTTGAAGGGCTATTTTCTTTCAATTTAAACTATTATCAAAATTTCAACCTCTACAGTGTTTAAAGGAATAATCAAAGATTTCAGAGTACAGACAGTCTATGAATCTGATTGGAATAGAGAAAAGTCAGTATCTACACCCATCTGCATACAAATATTATCTTTAAGGATGAGCAGAGTGCATTACATTTTCTTCAAGATTTGATTACTTACTTCTGACTGGCATCTCTCTGATATTGGTGTTCCTCATCACTGTCTAAGGCCGAAACATTCCTGTAGGTGATGATAAAAATGAAGTCAAAAATATGAAATTTGATAAGTTCTGTTACTGACTTTAAATATTTTGGTTGTAACGTGTTCCATATCATTCAAGCTTTGTCTACTTACTGGTGAGGGACAGCTCTCTGAGATTGCTCTTCGTCACGGTCTGAGACCAAAACACACCTGTAGGTGATGATGAAAATGAAATTATAAAAACTAAACTGTCATCATTTATACCATTCTATTATCAAACTTTCATCCTCTAAATTAATTACAGAAACAATGAAGGATTTTACAATATTGAGTCTATTTCCAATTCAATGTACCCTTATTATTTATGGAATCCAGAAGTGAGAAGTCAACTTTTCACCAAAATGAGACAATAATGTCAAAGGAACACCTTAGGGGTAGCCCTAAGTTTAACAGAACATAGGGATATCCCTAAGTTTAACAGAATGTAGCAGTAAAGACCGACATAAAATGAGGTACTTAACTTCTGAATATGAAATAATAAATAAAATTAGAGACAATCTTTGCAAGTAATGGTAAAATTAGTTCTTTATGATTGATGAATCATCATCTGTCTTTAAGGACAGCCATTTTTTGAAGGGCTATTTTCTTTCAATTTAAACTATTATCAAAATTTCAACCTCTACAGTGTTTAAAGGAATAATCAAAGATTTCAGAGTACAGACAGTCTATGAATCTGATTGGAATAGAGAAAAGTCAGTATCTACACCCATCTGCATACAAATATTATCTTTAAGGATGAGCAGAGTGCATTACATTTTCTTCAAGATTTGATTACTTACTTCTGACTGGCATCTCTCTGATATTGGTGTTCCTCATCACTGTCTAAGGCCGAAACATTCCTGTAGGTGATGATAAAATGAAGTCAAAAATATGAAATTTGATAAGTTCTGTTACTGACTTTAAATATTTTGGTTGTAACGTGTTCCATATCATTCAAGCTTTGTCTACTTACTGGTGAGGGACAGCTCTCTGAGATTGCTCTTCGTCACGGTCTGAGACCAAAACACACCTGTAGGTGATGATGAAAATGAAATTATAAAAAAACTAAACTGTCATCATTTATACCATTCTATTATCAAACTTTCATCCTCTAAATTAATTACAGAAACAATGAAGGATTTTACAATATTGAGTCTATTTCCAATTCAATGTACCCTTATTATTTATGGAATCCAGAAGTGAGAAGTCAACTTTTCACCAAAATGAGACAATAATGTCAAAGGAACACCTTAGGGGTAGCCCTAAGTTTAACAGAACATAGGGATATCCCTAAGTTTAACAGAATGTAGCAGTAAAGACCGACATAAAATGAGGTACTTAACTTCTGAATATGAAATAATAAATAAAATTAGAGACAATCTTTGCAAGTAATGGTAAAATTAGTTCTTTATGATTGATGAATCATCATCTGTCTTTAAGGACAGCCATTTTTTGAAGGGCTATTTTCTTTCAATTTAAACTATTATCAAAATTTCAACCTCTACAGTGTTTAAAGGAATAATCAAAGATTTCAGAGTACAGACAGTCTATGAATCTGATTGGAATAGAGAAAAGTCAGTATCTACACCCATCTGCATACAAATATTATCTTTAAGGATGAGCAGAGTGCATTACATTTTCTTCAAGATTTGATTACTTACTTCTGACTGGCATCTCTCTGATATTGGTGTTCCTCATCACTGTCTAAGGCCGAAACATTCCTGTAGGTGATGATAAAAATGAAATTATAAAAAGAGAACTAGCTGTCAAGACCATTTTAATACCAAACTTTCATCCTCTAAAGTAATTGCAGAAACAATAATGGATTTTACAATATTGACAGTCTATTTGCAATTCAATGTACCCTTATTATTTATGGAATCCAGAAGTGAGAAATCAACTTTTCACCAAAATGAGACAATAATGTCAAAGGAACACCTTAGGGGTAGCCCTAAGTTTACCAGAACATAGGTATATCCCTAAGTTTAACAGAATGTAGCAGTAAAGACCGACATAAAATGAGGTACTTAACTTCTGAATATGAAAGAATAAATAAAATTAGAGACAATCTTTGCAAGTAATGGTAAAATTAGTTCTTTATGATTGATGAATCATCATCTGTCTTTAAGGACAGCCATTTTTTGAAGGGCTATTTTCTTTCAATTTAAACTATTATCAAAATTTCAACCTCTACAGTGTTTAAAGGAATAATCAAAGATTTCAGAGTACAGACAGTCTATGAATCTGATTGGAATAGAGAAAAGTCAGTATCTACACCCATCTGCATACAAATATTATCTTTAAGGATGAGCAGAGTGCATTACATTTTCTTCAAGATTTGATTACTTACTTCTGACTGGCATCTCTCTGATATTGGTGTTCCTCATCACTGTCTAAGGCCGAAACATTCCTGTAGGTGATGATAAAAATGAAGTCAAAAATATGAAATTTGATAAGTTCTGTTACTGACTTTAAATATTTTGGTTGTAACGTGTTCCATATCATTCAAGCTTTGTCTACTTACTGGTGAGGGACAGCTCTCTGAGATTGCTCTTCGTCACGGTCTGAGACCAAAACACACCTGTAGGTGATTATGAAAATTAAATTATAAAAAAACTAAACTGTCATCATTTATACCATTCTATTATCAAACTTTCATCCTCTAAATTAATTACAGAAACAATGAAGGATTTTACAATATTGAGTCTATTTCCAATTCAATGTACCCTTATTATTTATGGAATCCAGAAGTGAGAAGTCAACTTTTCACCAAAATGAGACAATAATGTCAAAGGAACACCTTAGGGGTAGCCCTAAGTTTAACAGAACATAGGGATATCCCTAAGTTTAACAGAATGTAGCAGTAAAGACCGACATAAAATGAGGTACTTAACTTCTGAATATGAAATAATAAATAAAATTAGAGACAATCTTTGCAAGTAATGGTAAAATTAGTTCTTTATGATTGATGAATCATCATCTGTCTTTAAGGACAGCCATTTTTTGAAGGGCTATTTTCTTTCAATTTAAACTATTATCAAAATTTCAACCTCTACAGTGTTTAAAGGAATAATCAAAGATTTCAGAGTACAGACAGTCTATGAATCTGATTGGAATAGAGAAAAGTCAGTATCTACACCCATCTGCATACAAATATTATCTTTAAGGATGAGCAGAGTGCATTACATTTTCTTCAAGATTTGATTACTTACTTCTGACTGGCATCTCTCTGATATTGGTGTTCCTCATCACTGTCTAAGGCCGAAACATTCCTGTAGGTGATGATAAAAATGAAGTCAAAAATATGAAATTTGATAAGTTCTGTTACTGACTTTAAATATTTTGGTTGTAACGTGTTCCATATCATTCAAGCTTTGTCTACTTACTGGTGAGGGACAGCTCTCTGAGATTGCTCTTCGTCACGGTCTGAGACCAAAACACACCTGTAGGTGATGATGAAAATGAAATTATAAAAACTAAACTGTCATCATTTATACCATTCTATTATCAAACTTTCATCCTCTAAATTAATTACAGAAACAATGAAGGATTTTACAATATTGAGTCTATTTCAATTCAATGTACCCTTATTATTTATGGAATCCAGAAGTGAGAAGTCAACTTTTCACCAAAATGAGACAATAATGTCAAAGGAACACCTTAGGGTAGCCCTAAGTTTAACAGAACATAGGATATCCCTAAGTTTAACAGAATGTAGCAGTAAAGACCGACATAAAATGAGGTACTTAACTTCTGAATATGAAATAATAAATAAAATTAGAGACAATCTTTGCAAGTAATGGTAAAATTAGTTCTTTATGATTGATGAATCATCATCTGTCTTTAAGGACAGCCATTTTTGAAGGGCTATTTTCTTTCAATTTAAACTATTATCAAAATTTCAACCTCTACAGTGTTTAAAGGAATAATCAAAGATTTCAGAGTACAGACAGTCTATGAATCTGATTGGAATAGAGAAAGTCAGTATCTACACCCATCTGCATACAAATATTATCTTTAAGGATGAGCAGAGTGCATTACATTTTCTTCAAGATTTGATTACTTACTTCTGACTGGCATCTCTGATATTGGTGTTCCTCATCACTGTCTAAGGCCGAAACATTCCTGTAGGTGATGATAAAAATGAAGTCAAAAATATGAAATTTGATAAGTTCTGTTACTGACTTTAAATATTTTGGTTGTAACGTGTTCCATATCATTCAAGCTTTGTCTACTTACTGGTGAGGGACAGCTCTCTGAGATTGCTCTTCGTCACGGTCTGAGACCAAAACACACCTGTAGGTGATGATGAAAATGAAATTATAAAAAAACTAAACTGTCATCATTTATACCATTCTATTATCAAACTTTCATCCTCTAAATTAATTACAGAAACAATGAAGGATTTTACAATATTGAGTCTATTTCCAATTCAATGTACCCTTATTATTTATGGAATCCAGAAGTGAGAAGTCAACTTTTCACCAAAATGAGACAATAATGTCAAAGGAACACCTTAGGGGTAGCCCTAAGTTTAACAGAACATAGGGATATCCCTAAGTTTAACAGAATGTAGCAGTAAAGACCGACATAAAATGAGGTACTTAACTTCTGAATATGAAATAATAAATAAAATTAGAGACAATCTTTGCAAGTAATGGTAAAATTAGTTCTTTATGATTGATGAATCATCATCTGTCTTTAAGGACAGCCATTTTTTGAAGGGCTATTTTCTTTCAATTTAAACTATTATCAAAATTTCAACCTCTACAGTGTTTAAAGGAATAATCAAAGATTTCAGAGTACAGACAGTCTATGAATCTGATTGGAATAGAGAAAAGTCAGTATCTACACCCATCTGCATACAAATATTATCTTTAAGGATGAGCAGAGTGCATTACATTTTCTTCAAGATTTGATTACTTACTTGACTGGCATCTCTCTGATATTGGTGTTCCTCATCACTGTCTAAGGCCGAAACATTCCTGTAGGTGATGATAAAAATGAAGTCAAAAATATGAAATTTGATAAGTTCTGTTACTGACTTTAAATATTTTGGTTGTAACGTGTTCCATATCATTCAAGCTTTGTCTACTTACTGGTGAGGGACAGCTCTCTGAGATTGCTCTTCGTCACGGTCTGAGACCAAAACACACCTGTAGGTGATGATGAAAATGAAATTATAAAAAAACTAAACTGTCATCATTTATACCATTCTATTATCAAACTTTCATCCTCTAAATTAATTACAGAAACAATGAAGGATTTTACAATATTGAGTCTATTTCCAATTCAATGTACCCTTATTATTTATGGAATCCAGAAGTGAGAAGTCAACTTTTCACCAAAATGAGACAATAATGTCAAAGGAACACCTTAGGGGTAGCCCTAAGTTTAACAGAACATAGGATATCCCTAAGTTTAACAGAATGTAGCAGTAAAGACCGACATAAAATGAGGTACTTAACTTCTGAATATGAAATAATAAATAAAATTAGAGACAATCTTTGCAAGTAATGGTAAAATTAGTTCTTTATGATTGATGAATCATCATCTGTCTTTAAGGACAGCCATTTTTTGAAGGGCTATTTTCTTTCAATTTAAACTATTATCAAAATTTCAACCTCTACAGTGTTTAAAGGAATAATCAAAGATTTCAGAGTACAGACAGTCTATGAATCTGATTGGAATAGAGAAAAGTCAGTATCTACACCCATCTGCATACAAATATTATCTTTAAGGATGAGCAGAGTGCATTACATTTTCTTCAAGATTTGATTACTTACTTCTGACTGGCATCTCTCTGATATTGGTGTTCCTCATCACTGTCTAAGGCCGAAACATTCCTGTAGGTGATGATAAAAATGAAATTATAAAAAGAGAACTAGCTGTCAAGACCATTTTAATACCAAACTTTCATCCTCTAAAGTAATTGCAGAAACAATAATGGATTTTACAATATTGACAGTCTATTTGCAATTCAATGTACCCTTATTATTTATGGAATCCATAAGTGAGAAATCAACTTTTCACCAAAATGAGACAATAATGTCAAAGGAACACCTTAGGGGTAGCCCTAAGTTTACCAGAACATAGGTATATCCCTAAGTTTAACAGAATGTAGCAGTAAAGACCGACATAAAATGAGGTACTTAACTTCTGAATATGAAAGAATAAATAAAATTAGAGACAATCTTTGCAAGTAATGGTAAAATTAGTTCTTTATGATTGATGAATCATCATCTGTCTTTAAGGACAGCCATTTTTGAAGGGCTATTTTCTTTCAATTTAAACTATTATCAAAATTTCAACCTCTACAGTGTTTAAAGGAATAATCAAAGATTTCAGAGTACAGACAGTCTATGAATCTGATTGGAATAGAGAAAGTCAGTATCTACACCCATCTGCATACAAATATTATCTTTAGGATGAGCAGAGTGCATTACATTTTCTTCAAGATTTGATTACTTACTTCTGACTGGCATCTCTCTGATATTGGTGTTCCTCATCACTGTCTAAGGCCGAAACATTCCTGTAGGTGATGATAAAAATGAAGTCAAAAATATGAAATTTGATAAGTTCTGTTACTGACTTTAAATATTTTGGTTGTAACGTGTTCCATATCATTCAAGCTTTGTCTACTTACTGGTGAGGGACAGCTCTCTGAGATTGCTCTTCGTCACGGTCTGAGACCAAAACACACCTGTAGGTGATGATGAAAATTAAATTATAAAAAAACTAAACTGTCATCATTTATACCATTCTATTATCAAACTTTCATCCTCTAAATTAATTACAGAAACAATGAAGGATTTTACAATATTGAGTCTATTTCCAATTCAATGTACCCTTATTATTTATGGAATCCAGAAGTGAGAAGTCAACTTTTCACCAAAATGAGACAATAATGTCAAAGGAACACCTTAGGGGTAGCCCTAAGTTTAACAGAACATAGGGATATCCTAAGTTTAACAGAATGTAGCAGTAAAGACCGACATAAAATGAGGTACTTAACTTCTGAATATGAAATAATAAATAAAATTAGAGACAATCTTTGCAAGTAATGGTAAAATTAGTTCTTTATGATTGATGAATCATCATCTGTCTTTAAGGACAGCCATTTTTTGAAGGGCTATTTTCTTTCAATTTAAACTATTATCAAAATTTCAACCTCTACAGTGTTTAAAGGAATAATCAAAGATTTCAGAGTACAGACAGTCTATGAATCTGATTGGAATAGAGAAAGTCAGTATTCACACCCATCTGCATACAAATATTATCTTTAAGGATGAGCAGAGTGCATTACATTTTCTTCAAGATTTGATTACTTACTTCTGACTGGCATCTCTCTGATATTGGTGTTCCTCATCACTGTCTAAGGCCGAAACATTCCTGTAGGTGATGATAAAAATGAAGTCAAAAATATGAAATTTGATAAGTTCTGTTACTGACTTTAAATATTTTGGTTGTAACGTGTTCCATATCATTCAAGCTTTGTCTACTTACTGGTGAGGGACAGCTCTGAGATTGCTCTTCGTCACGGTCTGAGACCAAAACACACCTGTAGGTGATGATGAAAATGAAATTATAAAAAAACTAAACTGTCATCATTTATACCATTCTATTATCAAACTTTCATCCTCTAAATTAATTACAGAAACAATGAAGGATTTTACAATATTGAGTCTATTTCCAATTCAATGTACCCTTATTATTTATGGAATCCAGAAGTGAGAAGTCAACTTTTCACCAAAATGAGACAATAATGTCAAAGGAACACCTTAGGGGTAGCCCTAAGTTTAACAGAACATAGGGATATCCCTAAGTTTAACAGAATGTAGCAGTAAAGACCGACATAAAATGAGGTACTTAACTTCTGAATATGAAATAATAAATAAAATTAGAGACAATCTTTGCAAGTAATGGTAAAATTAGTTCTTTATGATTGATGAATCATCATCTGTCTTTAAGGACAGCCATTTTTTGAAGGGCTATTTTCTTTCAATTTAAAATATAAAAATTTCAACCTCTACAGTGTTTAAAGGAATAATCAAAGATTTCAGAGTACAGACAGTCTATGAATCTGATTGGAATAGAGAAAAGTCAGTATCTACACCCATCTGCATACAAATATTATCTTTAAGGATGAGCAGAGTGCATTACATTTTCTTCAAGATTTGATTACTTACTTCTGACTGGCATCTCTCTGATATTGGTGTTCCTCATCACTGTCTAAGGCCGAAACATTCCTGTAGGTGATGATAAAAATGAAATTATAAAAAGAGAACTAGCTGTCAAGACCATTTTAATACCAAACTTTCATCCTCTAAAGTAATTGCAGAAACAATAATGGATTTTACAATATTGACAGTCTATTTGCAATTCAATGTACCCTTATTATTTATGGAATCCAGAAGTGAGAAATCAACTTTTCACCAAAATGAGACAATAATGTCAAAGGAACACCTTAGGGGTAGCCCTAAGTTTAACAGAACATAGGGATATCCCTAAAGTTAACAGAATGTAGCAGTAAAGACCGACATAAAATGAGGTACTTAACTTCTGAATATGAAAGAATAAATAAAATTAGAGACAATCTTTGCAAGTAATGGTAAAATTAATTTGTGGAACGTTGTAAAATGGCAAGTAAGAAATCTCATAGGAAAATACCATCCATATGTCATACACTAATTAAAAACACAATGTATGTGCTTTCACAAGTAATGGTCCAATTTCAGTCCAAAAACAGACAGGACTGATTAGTCAGACGGCCATCCTTTTTATAGCCACCCACATGTTAAACATTATCTGTGACTATATGAGGGGCAGATCAATCTTCTTCTTTTTTCAATTGGGGACACAGAATAAAAAGCAAAATATTAGCAGTTATTTTTTATGTTCTTTTTAATTTTTCCCCCTTATTGGTTTTATGTGTCTCCTACTTCCCCCAACCAAGTTTATTTCGTTGCCTTTCGTTAGGAGTATATATAAGTTGTGTATCCCCAACTGTATTAAAGCCTACTAGATGATTCAATAATGCAGATTTTTGTTTTACAGTACACTCGGTTCTATGTTCAGGAATAATTTGTATTTTAATGTTAGGGTTTTCTTTAACTGATACCTTCTGAGTGCTGTTTTTACTCTCATTTATTTGTACAAAGCCTTATTTTGTGTTTCACTTTAATATGGTTTACATGTATTTTACAGATTGTTTAAAGGAAAAGTATGTAACTGCAACAGTAATATTTGTGTATAACGGTCACCCATAAATTAATAATATTAAGGTCATAACTGTTTTGTGAATGTAATTTTCTCATTCCGGGATCCCACGCGTTGCTCTTACTTTCGCTCCTGAGTATAGCACTGAGTATACAGTGCTATACACACGTCGGTGTAGGGCAAAATTAAATCAATTACTTTCGCTCCCTTGTGTGCCCTCGTGTACAAGCGGTGCATTAGAAGTGTGGACTTCAGAACAAAGGATGTCCACACAGTGTAGGAAGTGTGTGCACTGTGTGGACTTACACACGTCCACACAGTGTTTTTGGACTTTGGAAAAGTACGAATATCTCGGAAATTAGAGATTTGTCTAGGCAGGTTCTTTGACTTAAATCGGAGGAGATTATTAAAAGGGAAAAATGGGACGAACACCGCTCTCAAAACAGTCTTCTGTGTGAAATGGGAACGATTTTAAGAATTTCCTATCCTTAATTACAGGAGAACAAAGGAATGTCCACACAGGGTATGCAACAAAGGTCTGTGTGTGTGTGTGTGTGGGGGGGGGGGGGGGCACGACCGCCGGCCGGATACATACACACACGTATTATCCCTAACCCACAAAAGATGACTGTAATGTTGGTGGTTTCAAGTGAACATTTTTGCACGTAGGGAATTCAAATAATAATAATAATAATAATAATGTGTGGACTTATATAGCGCACGTATCCACCAACTAAGTGGTGCTCAAGGCGCATTATATAATTACCCCTGCTCATAAGGCTTATAAGGCTCATAAATCATTCCTGAAACCATCTCAGCTCCCTGGGGAGTATACAGCTCAATTGCTGCCATTACAGCGCATATAGGGCTAATCAACCAACTCTGCCCTCACAGGTACCCATTTAACCCCTGGGTGGAGAGAAGCAATTATGGTTAAGTGTCTTGCTCAAGGACACAAGTGTCACAGCCGGGATTCGAACCCACATTCTGCTGCTAGCACCAGAACTTGAGTCCGGTCTTGAGTCACCAGAACTCTAGACCGCTCGGCCACGACACTCCACTAAATAGTCACAAATAAATAGTGCCCGCGGACATAATGGGTCGGACGTAATGGATCGGACATAATGGGCCCGCGGACGTAATGGGTCGGACGTAATGAGGCCCGCGGACGTAATGGGTCGGACGTAATGGGCCCAAATCGGTTTGCGGACATAATGGTACTTGCGGACATAATTGTCACATCCACCACCACTACCGACAAGTGACGTTTGAAACATCCCGTCTCCCTATAACAAAAATAAAATAAAAATCTCTGGCTGCGCGAATGTTGATGGATTCCAACGATTTAAGTTTTTTGTCAAATCAATACCGGTATGTAACAGAATTTGCTTGTAATTATTATTGACTATTATTTACAAACGTTTTTACCAAGTTTTAGGAATTTAAAACACCTGAAATGTTTAGGAAAATTGTACTTAAGTAAATAGGATTTAAAAAAAAAAATGTTTCTTAACTTTTGAGTCCCTCGACGGGAGGTACACGACATATTTTTATTTTAGGCCTAAGTTATTTTTTTTTGGGGGGGGTATTAAATTTAAGCTTTCTATGAGGAGAATATTTACAATCGTGAAAAAATAATCTCTCTTGAATTTTGTTGGTCCTGAAAAGGACCGTTTGTTTTGTTTTGAAGTGTGATGGGGAACCTAGTAGCCTGATGCTTGACCCTGCCTCCCCACGACTTTCGGGATAACTTTAAGAAGGTCTGAGATATATGTGACCTGCATTTTACCACTGTTACTTTGGTTCTCCAAAATTCCTCGATGCCATCTATGAGCTGCTGTTGGGTCATCGGCTTAATTCTTTCCAGGAGGAAGTGTTTCAGCTCCGCCCACAAATTTTCAATTGAGGTCATGTCTGGACTTTCAGGGGGTTTTCCACCAAGAAATGTCAAGGGCGACCATCTCTCTTTGTGCTCTGCCACTGGTATGTTTCGGGTCATTATCCTGTTGAAAACGACAGCCATCGGGGAAAACCCTTGTTATGAATGGGTGAAATGTGTTCCGTAGTATCCCGGTTGAGTACAACTCGCCGTCCATTATTCCTCCAAATATCAGCACTTGGGTTGCTCCTCGCTTAGATATCCCACCCCATACATGGACCTTACACAGATGCTTGGGTTTACCCCGAAGAGTTCGTGGCTGTCCCTGTTTCCTGAAAGAACGCTTGAGATGTCATCGAAGGTTTCGCCTCTCTCTGAGCAACCTTTGGCGAATTCTAGACGTTTCGGGCGATTAGCATCCCTGATTAGCTGACAGTATTGCGTCCCTGACCGTTTCCACCCAAGGTGCTTTCGGATGCGTTTGAGCGCTGATATCGAAAGAAATTCTCTTGTTTCATTCAGGATAATGGTTGGCAGCTCCTCTGCATTTAGCTCGTTGTTGGCGGCCTATAAGATTATAGCTGCGGTCTATAAGATTCTGAATTGCAGCAGTACACTTTGATTTTCTTCCAGATCTCGACCGATCTACTATACTCCTGTCCCGCCTGATCTTACGGGTGAATGAGTTCACCCCACTCTTAGAAACAATAACTCCATCATTTTGAAGATTTGTCTTAATGGTGTTGGCTGAAAACCCTTGTTGGTGCATGAGTGATGTTTTTTGTCGTATAAAAACGTCAAACCGACCCATAACTACACACGTTTTTATGTTTGCGTTCAACTCAATACAGCACATGCACGCGGTTTTACAGCTGACTATGACTGTGCAAATCCCTCGCGTGGAATTCGCGAGGGAAATGCGTGCCAATAAAATGAAATAGTATGCGGAATGGCTTACATTTTGTCCTAAACGAATAACACCAGTGATTAAAAAACTGTACACTGAACGGATTACAACGTATTTTGAATTAAGCAGAAGTGAATATTTTGAAAACTTTCATTCGTAACCAAATTTTCATTAAAATGAAAATTTAAATTTACTTCAAAATAATTATTAAAAGTGGACTTCTGATTAAACCTAAATACTTTTTAATCCGTTCATGTGCAATTTTCCTTTTCTTAATGAACACTTTATATGTAGATATATTTATAATTTTAAAAGTATTTTTTAAATATTGTTCTCTTACCCATTCATGTTCTTACGTTGTACAGTTCTCTTAAACTCGCTTAATACTTGCAAATTATGTTATTCTAGCATAGTGACACGCATCACACTACTTAATCCATACTGCTGCATTATTTGTTGATGTCAAAATCCTGTTGAAACGTATTATTCTAAACTCATATTTTGATTTTGAAATTATAAACATTTTACATAATTTATTATTCAAATGGTGTACAAGTTAAGTTTTTTGTGATTTTTCTTTCAAAATTAGTTTTTGCAATGTTTTTGATATCATGATAACATGAACCAGTCATTGGAACCTCACCAAATTTCCCATACACAAAGTATGTTGTCTGAAAGAGACTGCACAAATCGGGCAAACATTCATATCCCTATGAAAAAAGCCGTTTAAAAAACTGCGCGGCAGATTTCCAGTCTATGAATTTGGGATGCAGTTGAACATGTTTCAAAGCAACAAAAAGAAACATGGGGAAAAAAACTAAAAATGTCGACGCTTGGTTCTGAGGTGACGCCCGCACAAAAACCAGAAACCGGAGACTTTTTTATTTCTTTATTATTTGTTTTGCCTTATTCATGATTCAAATAATTACTTTTAATTACTGTATGATACAATGCTGTTTATATTTTGTTTTATTGTTGAAATAACATTGAAATAAATGTCATTGGAGAAATACGACAGTTATAGAAATGAATTAATGTGTTTGAAATTTAGAAGCTAATTTATCTTAATCTTATTAAGTGAGGGCTGTTCAGTGCCACCTTGATCGATGTACTCTCGACGCATATTTCTTCTAAAAATGTCAATATTAGCTTACGCTTAGGCCAAAATAATTGGGCTCCAGTTTCTGGTCTTATATGTCGATATAATCAGTGCGGTCATGCGTGTTTCGTATTTTTTTCTTTAGTAATCTTTTTGCCAACCAGTGAATGTGTGATACATGTATAATTATGTGGTTATTGAAACCAGACCCAGTTTCCCATAAACAAAGTATGGTGGCTAAATTAGACCACATTAATTGGGCAAAAGTTCACACCCGATATCAAGAAAGCAGTTTAAAAACAGCACGGCAGTATTTCATTCCCATCGGCAAAAACAAAACAAAAACAAAGTAAAATGGGATCCCATTGTAAATGTCTCAAATTCCATATTGGGTCCCATTGAATGGGATCCCATTAAGTCCCAATGATTATGATCCTGTTGGTCCCATTGAATGAAATCTCATTGGTCCCAATGTATGGGATCCAATGGGATCCCATACAATGGGACACAGTGGGATTCCATTGAATAACACCCCCTTTCTTGGCTTTGTGCAGCTTGGCCATGCATTCATGGTTGTCACCATTCATAGTGTTAGCTAACTTCTGACTAACTGGCTGGTCTCCTGATCTGAATTTTCTTTGCCTGCGTTACGTTTGTATAGCAGGCAAATTGTGTCTGTTCGTTTAATATTTGCATATTACGCAATGCTGTGTGTTTTGCAGGGTACAGGGTCTTTAGAGAAGGCATATTTTTGTTGTACCTGGGGGGGTATATAAGAAAAGGGCGTTGAGAATGTTACTATTCTAGCTTGCAGTCTCTTTCGACTACATCATTATGGAGCTGGCCGACATATCCGACCTTCTAGACACGAGAATCCAGGATTCTCAGTCAGTGTTGTTGAACCAACTGGACACGCTGATATCGAACAAGTTGAGCGGCTTTCAACAGCAGATCAAGAAAAATCAACAGGAATTGAGTGACGTACAAGTAGCAAAGATAGAAGAGCTAAGCAAAGACTCGTATAAGTTCCGAAAACGCGGAAACGAAGAACAATATAAAGTGAATGTTAAGGTGTTACGAAAAAAGAAGGAAGCGGGCGCCATCCTAGCGGTAGATAGCGGGGCAACAAATACTACAGACGTCAAAAGCAGGATATGTGAAGGTCTAGGTATCACTGTCGCCATATCCAGCGCAACGGAGGATGCGGGGGTCAAGTCGGTCAGGTTGACGGAGCTTTCCAGCAGTATGTCAAAGCAGCTAATTGGTTCGAGGAGTGACAGCACTATTAAAAAATATTTCTCAGCTTTTCAGAGATGGAAGTTATTTATAGAAAGGGAAGGTGCTAAAGCAATACCTGCCCAGCCAATTCACGTGGCTTTATACATTACGAGTTTGATTGACGGAAAAAGTTCACAAAGTGTTGTTCAATCGGCAGTATACTCGATAAAATGGGCCCATAGTATTCGGGGGTTGTCAGATCCTACGGATAATTCGTTTGTAAAGAACCTCTTAGAGTCTGTAAAGCGTCAGAAAACAAACCCAGTAAAGAAAAAAGATATTGTCACGGCTGACCAAATTATTGCACTGTGCAACAAATACAGCGAATCCAGTGACATTTTGGTGCTGCGAGATCTAGCTATTATTGTTTTGGGGTTCTCTGGTTTTTTGAGGTTCGATGAAATTCATTCATTGCAAGGTACAGATATCAAATTGTATGAGTCCTATTTATCGGTGCATTTAGGTAAATGTAAAACGGACCAGTATCGTAAGGGTGACACAGTGGTAATTGCTCAGGGGTCAACTTCAGCATGTCCAATAAAAATGTTAAGCAATTATATTTCAAAAGGTAGCATATCGTTAGAATCTGACGAGTATTTATTTCGTGCAGCATATAGCAATAGGGGCAAGAAGGCCTTAATTAAGAAAAACAAGCCGTTGAGCTATACAAGAGCTCGAGAAACAGTGTTGAGCCGTTTAAGGGAAGTTTGCCCTGACGGAGATTTAGGGCTTCATTCCTTAAGAGCAGGCGGAGCCACAGCCGCTGCGAGAGCCTCGGTACAGGATAGGCTCTGGAAAAGGCATGGTAGATGGAAAGGAGAAAGGGCAAAAGATGGTTATGTAGATGATAGTTTAGAGCATAAATTATCTGTTACGAAAGCGTTAAATTTGTAACTTAGAATGTGTACACTTAGCTAAGCATGGTAATAATTGGTTAAGGCTAACAATATTTGCACTGTAAACGAACGATTACATGTTTAAAACCAAAATTTTCCCGATCTTTTGGGTCTAGCCGTCTGGCAAGCGATACCAAAATTGTGTATTTGTGTACTTAGTAGGTTGTACAATGTGCATTAGGGCAAGTGTTGCCGTTATTAGAAAAGACTTTTCTTTGCCTGCGTTACGTTTGTATAGCAGGCAAATTGTGTCTGTTCGTTTAATATTTGCATATTACGCAATGCTGTGTGTTTTGCAGGGTACAGGGTCTTTAGAGAAGGCATATTTTTGTTGTACCTGGGGGTATATAAGAAAAGGGCGTTTGGAATGTTACTATTCTAGCTTGCAGTCTCTTTCGACTACATCATTTAAATAACTAGGAAGTGGTGAAAATGAAGAAAATAATGTTGCGAAAGTCATAGCTTAATTAGAGTTAATTTCGTTAAATGTGTTTTATTAACGGTTTTTTGTCACAAGGTTTTCCAGAGTGTTTTGCTCATAGAGTTTTATCTCTGGTTTTTAACCCTGGACGTAGGCCTATGTAAGTGTACTACTGGACGGAAAGTGTTTTAGGCAATTGTTCAGTCAAGTTATTAATATAATGTTCAGACATGTGGTGTTCAGAATAAATAGCCAGCTCAGCCGTAGCCGTCTGGCAAGCGATACCAAAATTGTGTATTTGTGTACTTAGTAGGTTGTACAATGTGCATTAGGTGAAGTGTTGCCGATATTAGAAAAGACCAGAGACGCTGACTTCTTCTTTGCCAAGTTTCCTTGATTATTGCCCTTAAGCTCTTTTGCTTAACCATGTCTTGGTCACGTCTTCTCCCTTTCTGCAATTTTAAGTAGAGGTACAGAGTACTTTTCGCCATTGTAAATGGTGTGACCTCATTATGTTGCCGGGGGGGGGGGGGGGGGGAGACTGGTGTCATGCATTGACCATAACCAACAAAGCATAATTAATGGCCCAAGTGCTCTTTGGACTTCAGTGGCTCTCCAGGACAAAGGCTCGGTTTCTGCCATGTTTAGTTTCACAAGTTTCACTTTAAAACTTATGACATGTTTGTTGATTACTTTTCTTCTGCATTGTTAATAATTTCAGCAATTATTGAGGTATACATTTTGAATTTAATTGAGGCATGTTACCGGTGCATTTTGCTATTCAGATTGACAAGAGCAATCACTTCTCTTAAAAAATAAAAGGAACTGCTCTCACAACATACAAAACAAGGTATAACTTACACGGCTCTTAGCAGTTTCTTTTTGTATGATTTCATGTTCATCTTCTGATGAAGAACTTTCCTCAACACTTGTATCCATAACTTTTGGAATCCTGACCCTGGAGACATCCTTTTTCATTTGGAGTTGCTCTCTACAAGCTTTATGTTTGAAGGAAAAAACATTAGATTTAAATCTAAATTTTAACAGAAGTCGATGTAGATTTAGGCTGATGGACGGACTGATGTTGGGGGTTTGACATCAGTGACATTGGGTTCACGTAGGGATGTAGCTTTTGCAGTAACTAAATCAATATGAGTTCACGAAAATCGTCAAAAAGAAAAATATGTCACACTAAAAAAGAACCTCCCACTTATTTTTTTTACTCAGTTTATCATTTTTATTTGACCATATTAAAAGCCTTTGATTTGGGTGAAAACACATTTCAAATGTATATTTTAATAAGACCAAGTAAAAAAAAAAAAAACTGTCTCATCAGTCCCAAAAATAACAGCAAAGCTGTCGAAACCCCCCATCGCGAATGAAAAGTATGCATGGGAACCCTTTGTCTGTGTTTCAGTGAGAAATATCAGTTAGAAGTGTGGATTTTGTGCAGAAAGTGTTTCTGTTTTGTTCCCCCTGTTTTGCAAAAACAACATCCGCAAACTGTTTTACTAATTCTCTCCGAGGTGACTTTGACCTTTTGACCCACAAACCAACACCAACCTGTATTTTCTTTTGGCCAAGTTTGATTTAAAAAATATTCTAAACGACAATTATTGTCTGAAAACCACTAGTGACCTTGACCTTTTGAAGTATAGAAATACCCCTTGGACCCTGAAGGGCTGAGCCAGAGGGGTTAAAAAGAACTTTGCGGCTCTTTTTGTCAGCATGTATTATACTAATATTTTCCCTTTTGATGATTTATGTATGTGACAGAAGGTCACATACATAAATTACATAAGGGTAATTATTTAATTTGAAGCACTAAAACCAAAAACCAGGAGAGGATGCGTAGGCTGTGATGAGAAAGTTTTTATTTTAATTTTTTCTATTATCAACAAATTGATGTTTGCAACAATAGGGCCTAGATATCTTGGTTGTTATTTAGCTAGCCTATTTGTTATTTAGGTTATTGCTAAGGTTTGAGTAATATTTCAAACGTTTTAAATTCTAGGCTTAGCTTACAATTTAGGCTTCATGATGTTGACTGTTGACAGCTTGAACTAGGCACTAGCTATAGCCTAAAGCTAAGCCTAGGTAATAAACTACTACAAGTGCAATACAGATATAGGCCTACAATATCGTCGCAGTGCTGACATACCGGCGAATCTCACATATTTTGGGATTTTAATTTTGTTTAAGTTTTTTTGTGTTGCTTTTTCATATTTTGCTATTAAATATTACAAATTATTCTTATTTTATGAAATTTGGAACTCCTTACTCCGGCGAATTCATCAAAACGGCACGATGTGAATCTGACATAGTGACGAATAGACGATTCGTCAGTTTATGAATGCATAAAATAACATCAAGATATGACAAACTAACGAATATACGCGATTCGTTGGTTACCATGTTATATACATGTGTACTAAAACTAATAACGAGTACTAGTACACATTTGGACAACTTTAGCGCCGGCAGTAGGCCTAGACATGTCACGTAAAAGGTAAGTACTTTAAAACAATAATTAATACACAAATAAATAAATGAAAATGACATTTGTATGTTATCTTTTTTGTACGATCATTGTGAAGCAATTATTAAAAATGCATGCGCAAGTTGCGCGTGGGCCTAACGATACACAAACTCAGTCTCAGTGGCCACTGCTGTGCACACACAGCACAGTGCTGTACGTTGCTAGGATACTTGCCTAACGTTGTTAATTGTCATTATACGTTTGCTTATAGACTTAATTAATGAGTAAAAGATAATTTATTATGGAAAGTTATAAAGAGAAAATAGCATTCAATGATGGGGTTCACAAGTTTTTTTTTAACGCTACCGGTAACCTGACGCTACGCTACGTTACCGTAGTCATAGACTAGTATTGGATTCTCACTAAAGCTTGGCCTGACTAAACTTTCCGTAATTCCAGGTTAGTGTTAGGGTTAGAAACAAGAACTGCACCTAACATAAGATAAGAAGGTCCATTTTATATTGCACCTTTGAACTGAATTTTTAGACATTGTTTTATATAATATTAATTCAACATCAACATCATTCATCTGTTGTGGCGTGCTATGATAAAGAATAACTTTTGCTTTAAAAGCACAAACAAATTAGCATAGGGGTTCGATTCCCAGGTCGGATAATTTTTTTCTTGAATTTTTGTTTCAAGCATTGTGGCAATTAAGTAATTTTTAAGAATAAGTCGTAGTGAATCAAATATATATGATCTGAATTTATGGTGTTTTCCTCTCCTCAGGATTCGACACCCTGTCCCAGGGACTGATGTGCTCGTCCAATGGCAAGATAATTCAACAAATGTAGTCCTTGTGAATGACCTGAAGTCCCCTACACCTGTCTTATCTAGAGGCAGCAAGGTCAGTATGTGGTGGAATCCACAGAAACGATGGTGGGATGGCACGGTCCTCAATTTTGAGGGCGAAGATGAGGATTTTGAAGTAGAAGACAACTTGCCACTAGCACACTTCATAAATAAGACAAATAACATACAGAGGAATGTGTGTGAAACATTTGACTGAAAACGAAATCTGGGCGGCGTGCATTAATAGCCAATGTTTGCTATGTTTCGATCACTTTGAGAAAACATCTCCATGTGAACTTCATAACCGAATGGTTCCATACTCGACCTTGTCCAACGTGGTTAATTCACCTGAGAGGAACAGAGAGAAAAGTGAAACTCTTCGTGAAGCTTTGGCTAAAGAACCAAAGAGTGACTCGCAAACCATTTATTTGGATGGACCAGCTGTTTATGAAATGTGTGGCATTAGCAGTGAAACTACCGCTGAAGAAGTTATTGGCCTTCTCTTACAAACTATGTGCCAACAACCATTTTTGTCAAATGGTAATGATAATTCTGAAGTGGCTGATGTTCCTGATCATGAAACGCCAAACATCCCTGATCCAGTTGCCTTTGAAGAAGCAGAGACAATGTAAATCAACACGTCACACATGAGACCCGAGGAGTTCCATGTTGAAGGTGAATGCCACATTGAAGAAACAACCAACGAAGAACAGTTTCCAAAGATAACAAAAGCGCAACTTGCAAAGCAAAGTCGTAATTCTGGACTTTCATATGTGAGTCTGCATTCCAAAAAGAACATGCCAGCAAGAAAAGGAGTAGGGCCACGGTGCAAAAGCACCATGTGTGAAAAGCGAGGTTATCAGTGTTCCATGTTTATTCAAAGTCAACGTGTGGAAATTCAAAATTCATTTTTTGATACAGGTTAGTTACATGAACAGAGGATGTGGTTATCTAGTCATGTAAAAGTTAAACCACCTAAAACTCATAAACTTAAAGGGAACCTTAAAACCAGAACCTTGGAATATTTCCTACCAGATGGACAGGGGGTCTTCAGCAAGTATGCTGATGTATGTTTCTGAATACAGTTGGGATCAGTGAAAGGCAAATTAGAACCGTATTAAGTAAAACAAATTCGTATGGAATGGTTGAGTCAGAAAAACGAGGGGGTGTGGACAAGATTCGAGCAGAGCTTGCCAAAATAAAGAAACAAGGTGTCAGAGATCACATTAATCGCTTTCCTCGAACAGAATCCCACTATTATAGAAAGAACAACAATCGGCAATACCTTGCTGAAGATTTAACAGTCAGAAGAATGTATGAGTTGTATAGTAGTGAGTGTAACGATCCAGCATCATAAACACTTTACCTTAGAGTCTTTAGGTCCATGAATCTCAAATTCCACAGACCAAAAAAAGACATGTGTGGATTATGCGATTCTTTCTATAAGGGGTCGAAACATGAACAGGAATACCTGCATGACAAATTCCAGCATCATGTACAGGAAAAAGATGAAGTCAGAAAAATCAAAGCTACGCTTAAGGTTGATGCTCAGCAAAATAAGAAATTACGTGAAGCAACATTTGATCTTGAACAGGTTATTTATCTGCCAAGAACCAACAGATCTGAAGTTTTCTATAAAAGAAGGTTTTCTTGCTACAATTACACAATATACGTCCTAGATACAAAATTGTGTACATGCTATTTATGGCACGAGGGAATCGCAGCTACACTGCAAATCTTGTTGGTAAAAACATTTTTGCCCAATGTTGGTTCAAATATCAACTGTCTGAATTATTGGGCATAGCTTAACCAACAGTAGTTGGGCAATAACTTTTATCCAATAGTTGGGTGAACACTTTAACAAAACAAGTTGGTCAAATCATTTTACCCAACGTTTGGGTGATGGCAATTGACTAAGAGTTGCGCAGGTTTGTTTACCAAAATGTTGGTTAAAATTTTACCCAATAATTTAGACAGTTGATATTTGAACCAACGTTGGGCAAAGGTGTTGGGCAAAGGTTGTTACCCAACAAAAGTAGCAATTGATTATCTGTTGGTTACTCCTTTAATCCAATTGTTGGGCATCATATGACCAACAATTTGTTAATAATAATTAAACAGCTGCAAACAACATCTTGGAGTTTGTAAATTCAATTTATTCAGCAT
>CM055824.1:34108993-34163684 GCA_029582265.1 Zoroaster sp. YZ-2022 | reverse complement strand
CACGCCCCCGCGACCCCCACCTCTTACCGCCCCCCTTTGTTCACAAAGGGTTTTAAATCCCCCCTTGCGCTCGCCTTGCCTTCACAAGCCATGAAATTTGCCCCCCTACGAATGTGGGCGCGGATTGAGGCAGGTAAAGTATAAAGGTGACATTCAAATTTTCAATTTATTCTTAGGACTATACGATCAGTGTTTACAGCTTGTCCTGAAAATTGGTGATGACCCTTTTTTTGCCTTCAACCCTCATAAAATTTGCCCATTTTCCCTAAAACCTTTTCCCTGGCCCTGTAATATTTCATTCCTCTATTATATAGTGTTTGTATTAGCCCTGAAAATGTGGGATAAACCCTGTTTTTTTGCCTTTAACCCTTGGAAATTTCCCCGTTTTCCCTCCCCAAAACATACTCATTTGTAAATATAGGTAGTATCTCATGTCAGTTTCGGGGTGCCCTATATAGGTATATATGCCTATTTGTTTGTTACTTGTCCTGAAAATGTGGGCCGATACCTCTTTACCTTTTGGGTTAAAATGTGGGCA
The DNA here is from genome assembly GCA_029582265.1 of Zoroaster sp. YZ-2022. NCBI lineage: Eukaryota > Metazoa > Echinodermata > Asteroidea > Forcipulatida > Zoroasteridae > Zoroaster > Zoroaster sp. YZ-2022. Next base: position 34,163,146 of record CM055824.1, on the reverse strand, counting down.
TGTGATTTAACCTTAAATTCTTGGAAATTTCCCCCTTTCCCCTTTTACATTTCCCAAAATATGGTCCTGAAAAAGGGGTGCAGGCCATATCGCGTAATTTGCCCCTGTAAATGTGGGGGATACCTTTTTGCCTGATCAATTCTTGGCATTTCCCCAGGGGCCCCTTTACACTTCTGTCAACATTGGTCCTGAAAATATGGTAAATATCCCCCATGCCCCTGTTTGTCACACGTCCTGAAAAGGGGGGCTTATCAACCCTCGGTATAATACTCACTGTTTACACTTCTTTTGGGGTTCGTAATATTTCCAAATTGTTTTTTGTTTCGACCCTTGGTATAATTCCCTAGTTGTATAAAACACTTTCAGTACAGGTTGTAAATTTTTCCCTATATTGTCAAAGTTAGGGGGCGTGGAAAGTAAAAATTTATGCCTACTTTTTCCGGAAACGAAGGTATGGGCCCTACATTTACAGGACAAGCTAACAAACAAATAGGATAATTTCCTCAGCACAGGACAACCTGAACACTTTACAATATTTAAAAGGAGGGGGGAATTCCCAAAGGTTAAAACGAAAAGGCCCTAATTTCAAACAAGACAAACCTAAAAAGGATTAAGAAAATTTACTGACCATCAAGTGTATATCAAAAAAATGGGCATCAGTAAGTAAACAATATTTTTACATTTAAACCCGGCTAAAATGTGACCTGTTCTGGGCTTTCCCACATTTACAGGACCTTATTTTGGGCAGAAATGAAAAGGCCGGGGGAACTACTAAGGATGAAGGCAAAACATTTCATCCTACTTCAACAGGAAAAGCTGACAAACACTGACTTTGGCTTGCCCTTATTTACAGGACCATATGTTTTCAGGGTGAAAAGGGGCCGGTAAATTCCCAAAGGATTGGGGGCAAAAGGGTATCCCCTACATTTCGGACAAGCTGATGACAAACATGCCCCTGGGCATACTACCTACATTTATGGATTGACAAAGAAAAGGGAAGTAGAACTAGGGTTAAAAGGCAAAACAAGACCTAAAAAATTTTCCGGACCGCTGACAAACATATAGTGGGGATGCAAAGAAAATTTACATGACCTGGGGGATATACAAATAATTTCATCAGGTTTAAAAGAAACGGGTGTACCCCTACATTTAAAACCCAAAGCTGACAAACTTTTGGGGGAATGCACCTACAGAATATTCCACAAGTGTTAATAGGACAGTCAGCATTATACCGAGTTTAAGGCATGTAAACGGGTGCGCCATCCCCATTTCAAAAAGCTGAAAAACGCGACGGGGCATGCAACATATATTTACATGAACATAATGATTTTTAAAAAAGTTTAAAAGCACCACGGGGTATGGGTTATAGTGGGGGTTTTTGGGTTCATCCCCTTTTTTCTGGACAAGGTCAAAACACTACATAGCTCCCCTATTTTTGGAACATTTTTTTACAGAAGGTTTTAAAGTCCCAATAAATTCAAGGATTGATCCAAAAAACCACCCCTACATTTACAGGAAAACCAAAACCGGGTGTAGCCTTTCCCTACACTAAAAGCCATAAGTATTGCAACACACAAATTTTTTGGAAACGTTTCAAAAATTTTTTTACCATAAGACTTTTGAAAGGGCCTGTGTTTTGAAGACAATTTTTTTTTACTGTTCTTGCAAAATTTTAATAAGTCGATGAAATCAGATTAAATGTCATCCCTGTTCTGAAATTTAGTTTTGAGCATGTTGCAATTTTTTGGCCCGTGAGTGTTATTAACGGGCCCATATCTTCAGGTGAAAAGGGGTTGCCCCAAATTAAAGCAAGTAAACATTATCCTACATTTACGGGAAAATCGAAAAACATGGCAAAATTTAAAACCTACAGTACAGGACAACCTGAACATGACATGGGCATTCCTATATTTACAAAGAAAAAATGTTTAAATGGTTAAAAAACCCAGTGTAAATTATCAAGCATTAAAGGGCAAAAAACAGGATTCATCCTACATTTCAGGCCCAGCACAAACACTATATGGTATTTGCAAAAAGTTACAGAGGACAGTGAGCATTATGAGATACCCTCTGTATAACGTGGCTGTGCATAGGGCTTTTGTTGTCCTGTAAATTGGGGATATTACCTGTATCATTCATTAAAATTTTTCCAATTTATTATGGGTACCATACGGTCATGTGAGCTTGTCCTGAAAATATAGGGCACCCCCGTTTCTTCCTTCAATCATCGTATAAAAGCCACTTTTTTTCCACTTCTGTATGGTCCTTTGTTAAAAATTCTCGGTGTTTGTCGCTGGCCCAAAATGTAGAGATGATACCTGTTTACTTGCCTTCAATTTTGCATTCCCCACTGGCCATTTTACATAGTGATGACCCTGTTTACCCTTTAATCATCAGTAAAAGCCACCATTCAAAATACTTTTTTGCATGTTCCTGTATATATAGTTAACATTCCTACTGGGTGTTTGTAAAATCCAAAATGTGTGATGATACCTTTTTGTCCCAGTCATCTGTAAAATTTCCCACTATTCCTCCTTCTGTGTCCAACTTGTTAGTATTCCTACGGGGTTTTTGCCAGTTTCCCAAAAAAAGGGGGATGCCTTTTTCTTTTAATCAATCTGGGGTTCCCATGGCTCTTTACGGTAAACATATCGTCTTTCAGTGCCGTGTATGTTCAAAATCAAAGGTCATTTACAGGGGTCGTCAATCTGCATCAATTTACATACAAAAAAAATTTTTTGTGCAACAACTTGTACCCCAGCCATTGCTTTGTGCATTCTGGGAACTTTTTCCGACCTTTTGCCACAGATTGGTCCTGTAAATAGGTGCATCCCGGGGCGGCGATATCGTTTTTCTCCGATATTCTCAAACATATATCGCGTTTTGATAATTCGCGATTTTTTTTATTTTCAGGGGGTACTTTGAGCCGGAAACGGGTGCCCGTCTAAAGCGTCACAATAAATCGCCGTGTTACCTGGAACCGTGCAATTGCGCGTTAGGGGTTCCATATGGGGCGGGTTTTCCTCCCCTAACCAGGCACACTACGCGAAAATCAAACGAAACCCAGACAATTGTTTTCGTTTGGACATGTTCGTCTAAACGTTTCTCTAGAACTTACTCGTGAGTGTATGAACGAAGATATCTGGTATACAAAATCCCATGTTTTAAAATTTTTTAATCCCCTCTTGAAACTAAGCGTAACCGATCACAAATTTTGGTGTATTTTTGGTCAAAAATGATGTCATCGCAGCATAACCGAACCAAAACCAACCTAAAACCGAAACTTTATCTGGTTACGGTCGAAAAAGGCACCATCGCCTTCAAATCGTTTGCATAAAATTATGGGACTTTTGCTTTGTGCGCCCCAATCAAATCATAAAACCCCTTTCCCGTGATTCCGCTTCCCGTGACTGGGTCATAGTAAAAACGTGATTCAGAAAATGTGGTTGTGGTCACCTTTTTCAAACGCCCATGGTTTTTCAAGGTACGTTTTGTGTTTGTCACACGAGACAAGATCCCAGTGGGTACAACAGATGTGCCCTAACCCCTCCTTTGATCAGCCGGCGTCCTGTTTTGATTTAATTCATGATTATGTTTTTTTAAGGAAACCCCCATTTCCCAAATTATTTAAAATATTTTGATATAATATACTCGCCTGGTCCCCAAGGCCCAAGCCACCATGGATGACGGTGGACAAAAACATTGTCTCCACATTGGAACAAATCCCCCATTCAATCCAACATAAATGGTCTGTTTGGTTTGGAGGGGCCAATCCCGGGGAACAAATATTGCTGTAAAAAAACCCGGTTACAAACTGTAATTTTTACGCCTTTAAGTTTTAACAACTTCTATTCCTTGCACTCCTTTGGTTCTCTTTTTCGTATATATTTGTCCCTGTTCTTGGTTCAGTGATTGCCCCTTTTTTCTTCTTTGTTTTTTTGAATATTTACAAAGGGCGAAACGCCCGTTTTTGTGGCGGGTGTTGTTTCCCAGGCCACGGCCGAAGGGTTGGGGTTGGGGTAACCTTCTTTCGTCCCAGGAAACAAACACAAAAAATTGCTTTTTCTCTTGGTGCTCTTTTTTTTGTAAATTTGTACGGGGGGCTCCCCTTTTTTTTTTGTGTTTTCCCTTGGGCGCCAAAACCGAAGGTCGGGGGTTCCCAAAGGGTATTTATGGGGAAAAAAAACGAAAAGATTTGGTTTTTTTTCCACGGGTTCTTTATTTTTTTTTGTGTACGCAATACCAGACCGACAAATAACGGCCTGGGTGTACATTTTTTGAATAACACTACTACAAGTTGTGGTAATTGTATTGTACCAATGAGAATATTTCTGATATAACACCACTACAAGTTTGTAGTGGGTGTGTGTGTGTGTAATAATGAATATATAGAATCGCCATTTTCCCGAGTTGGGCATATACTCTACTCTTTTTCTATTTCTTAACACCACTCAACACACCAAGGTTGTAGTGGTGAAGATAACATTTGAGTTATCTTAACTGTATTTCCTATTTTTCTCTTTTTTTTACTACAGGTAGCCAAATAGTGTGTGAGTCTTATAGTGTAATAAATAAAATTATCCGAGAAGGGTAATTTTCCTCTTTTGTCTTTAACCCTTCAAATAGAAGAGTTGTAACGTTATCAAGTTGCCTCCAAGATGGGAAGGCCTTCGACGTGACTGCGCGCTGCCGAACTTAAGGTTCGACAGCAAAGTCACGCCAAAAGGCAGCTCTTTATAGAGCGAGAGCTTGAGAATCTGGGATTGATATCAGTGACCATATGGTCGCTGCTCAACCACTTTTCGGAGGGGCGATTTGATTTGACCTTTCAACCGCCCTCCATTAAAAACGTGTTTTCGCCGGGGTTGGTTTTCCATCCCGGTAGTAGACTTTTCCACCTACATATGGTGGCTATACAACAGTCACCATATTTTCTCTACATGCAACTGGACGATGAAGCATCATCCAGACTTGCCAACACGTAGTGCCGGAGTTCTGTCGGCCAGGAATGCACCTTCATGCCGGGGCCCTCCCTGTTTATTTAATGGCACTCGCCAATACAAGATGAGGGTGAAGAGTACGCTATCCCCTCGGTGCTCCGCTTGGGGGCGAAAATTCCCTGGGTGTACCCTATACTGCGGACAGACCAGGACTCTGCACCCAATGCGGAGCAGAACACCCATGTGGCCGCAGGAATGCAACATTATGAATGTTACAAATGTTTAGGTTTGGGGCACAATGCGGCTGCCAAGTGTCTCCAACCGAGTAGTTTGCACGATTTGCCGAGGGAGGAGGCGCAGCATAGCTAGCTTAAAGAACGTGTGCCCTGAATTCCTTTGCAAATCGTGCAAAACCCATCAGAAGAGGTGGACAAACGTGGCGGTCGCGGAGAAGGTTAGATCCTTCTGCGCAACCTGTTAATAAAAGAGAGGAGTCTCCTCACCGGTTTTGTGGTGGTGGACTCCCCTCACCCGTCCTGAACGCTGGCCCCAAGTAGGAGGCTGTGAGGGGATGTTCCCCTTCGCAGTTCTTATCTTCTAGAAGGAGAGCCTCTTCCCAGCCGGTTTCGATTTGGAGAGGTCCTCCTCCATACAGTCTGGGGTTTTCGGCCCCAGTAGAGGGCTATGAGGGGATGTCCCCCTTCGGCAGGTCTGTTTCTTCTGAGAAGGAGAGGGTCTCCCCTCACCGGTTTCAGTGGAGGGACTCTCTCCTTCTCAAATCTGGAGCTTCGGCTCCTGTGGGGGCTGTGAGGGCGAGGATGTTCCCCTTGCCGCAGTCTATTTCTTCTAAGAGGAAGCCTCTTCCTCAGCCGGTTTCGGTTGAGAGAGGTCTTCTCCCATGCAGTCTGGGGTTTTCGGCCCCAGGTGGTAGTGAAAACTCTCCTCCTCTCGGTAGTCCGAATCTTCGGACACGAGCGGAACAGGGAGTTCTTCTTCTGTTGTCTGGGTCTTCGGACTCAGACACAGTTTCTGGGGAAACCCCCATTACTTTTTGTTATAGCCTGCCACCTGCATCCTGCTTGGGATGCAAGAAGTGTGAGTCCTTTTAAAGGTGACTCGCCGTGGAAATGTTTCCACTGCAGGTGTACCTTAGTTTAAAATCCTGTTATAGCCTTGTCGGATGCGCAGGCTGCACTGGCGTGAACGCTCGCCCAACCAGGCTGCGACAAGCCAGATTGCCACGCAGCATTCGACGAAGGTTCGCCCGTTGGGTCGCGGGTGGAAAGGGAAAGAAGAAGAGAATCGTTCCTCTTCAGTTCGGACTCTTCCACCGGGCCTGAATCCCAGCAGGGACCCCTGTAAAGGGAAGAATTTATCCGACTCTTCTTCAGAGTCGGAAATGCAGCAGGAGGAGGTTAAGGACGCTTGGTAAACCAACTCCTGCTCAAAAAACTTTCTAGGGCCACCCAGGTCTCGGAGAATGCCCCGTTTTGTTTTATTTTTAAACACCAATAATTATGGTCGCTATTTTTTTCACTAAATGTTAATGGGATGCGCGACTCTGTAAAGAGATCACGCATTTTTAAACTTTGTAGCCAGTATGACATTTCTTGCTTGCAAAGAGTGTCATATTGGTTCAGACAATAATTTAACTTCGTGGAGGCAGAATGGAAGGGAAGATGTTTGCCAGTTTGGCACATCTTTTTTCCTGTGGTACCATCATCCTTCTGTCCCCGTTGTACTTATGATTTTATTCACCCTTCGTTTTGATAACGAAGGGAATTGTGGTGTTCTTGAAGGCCCATTGGGTAGTATTAAGTTGTGTACGGCTTATGCTCCCCAATGACCCCAAGTCCGTAAACGTTTCATTTAAATTTGGCGGGAATATTCCCATTATTTTAACCGGGTTTTAATTGTTACTGATATTGATTTGGATAGACGTGGCTCTGTTTCACCCTTGTGTGATATTGGAGCCACTGAGTTACTCAACTCATATCAGATTTTTTAATTGACTGTTGGCGGTTTTACCCGTCTGGCATTTCTTTTACGTGGCGTAATGCGTCAAACACTGCGTCCAGTAGACTTGACCGTTTTATGTGTCGAGTTCTCTGGACGTGGTGTCTCTGCATTCGCCATGCCGATTTAGCGATCATGACGGTGTTCTTTTAAATTTTAATTGCCCTGAGATTGTGAGTGTTGGTGAGGGGTTTTGGAAATGTAATGTTTCACTCTTTCCGATACCTACTTTCAACAGGAATTTCGTAAAGTTTACGCTGGTTGGCGAAGACTCTCAAGGAGGGGTTTGACAATGAACTCCTCTGGTGGGAGGACGTCAAGCAGCGTATTAAAACTTTATTTCTAGCCACTCCCCGCGGAGGTTATCTAGAAACAGGGACAGAAGAGAAGTTCTCTTCAAAAGTCCATAAATTTTATTGTTTCTAAACTTTAACGCTGGTATCACAGATCTTGATCTGTTGCTCCAGCATGAGTCTTTAAAGAAGAGTTGGAGAAGTTGGATGGCTTTGAAGCAGAAGGTGCACGGGTTCGTTCGCGAGCCCGTGAACTCGAGGAAGGGGAGAAGCCGTCCAAGCACTTCTTCCGGCTCGAAACAGCTCGTTTTAAAACTCGTTTGATTTCATCAAGTGCGTGCCCCGGGCGGAAACGTCTATGACACCACTGATGATATCATCGATGTTTATAGAAACTTTATTTCGACCTTTTCTGTGAGGATCCTACCGAAAGGGATCTACAGTAATTTTTCTAGATAACCTCAATGTGAGTGTAGCTGAGGACCTCGTGTTGAACTCCGAAAGCTCACTTGAATGAGCTGGAGATTGATGCGGCGGTTCGCAGCATGTGTAACAGTAAGACGCCGGGTGAGGACGGTCTACCCAAGGAATTTTACATCTGTTTCTTGGATTTAATTGGGCCAGACCTCCTCGACGTCTTTAATTGTGCTAGTTAATTCGCTGGGATTTTCCAGCGAATGGGTATACCCTTTTAGAAAAAAGGGGATCATTTAGATCCCAAAATAAACGTCCTATTTCTCTTTTGAATGTGGACTATAAAAAATTCTGTCAAAGGTCTTGTGTACTAGGCTCGGCAAAGTTTTTGCCAGATATAATTTGTCCTTTTTCAGACTTGTGGGGTCAGGGGAGATCCATCCATGATAACATCAGGCTCCTTCGGGACTCGGTGGCTTTCGCGGATGAAGAAACCCTTGACTCCCTCGTCATTTCTCTGGACCAGAGCAAGGCCTTTGACAGAGTCAATTGGTCTTTATTATTAAGGGTCTTGGAGCGTTTTGGCTTTGGCCCTAAGTTTATCCACTGGATAAAACATTTTATACTGATATTTTCAGTAAAGTTTGATTAATGGTCACTTGTCTGACCCTTTTTATTATCTAAAGGGTGAGACAAGGTTGTCCCTTTCTCCCTCTCCTTTATGTTTTATTATAGAACCTTTTGTGGTTTCTGTCGAAGGACAGTCGCATCATCAGTGGCCTTACTGTCCCTGGATCGGGTGGTTTGCAGTGCAAAGTCGTTCAGTGCGCTGACGACACCACCTGTATCGTAAGGGACCATAGGTCGTTGGTGCGACTGTTCGAAGTAATTAGCTTGTTCGAACGAGCAGGTGGGTCTAGGCTCAATATGAACAAGTCTCAGGGCTTAGTTTAGGGACTTGGCCTGAGTCAATTTTGTCTGCGGTTCCTATTAAATGGACTGCAGAACCTATTAAAATCAATGGTGTTCTAGTTGGTAAGGGCGACATGGCTCTTATCAATTGGAATCAACATGTTTCTTCTGTCATTTCTACTATTAATATGTGGAAAGACAGAACATTAACCCTCGTAGGGAAAGTTTTAATTGTAAATACATTAGTTCTTTCACCTTTATTTTATTTAGCTCCTGTTTATCCCCTTCCTACTTCTGTAGAGAAGGCGATAACCAGAGCAGTTTTAATTATGTTTGGTCGGGTAAAACCAATTGGGTTGCAGGTCAGTTTGTACCAGCCACTCGATAAAGGTGGACTTGGTCTCACTGATCTGCGGATAAAATCTGATGCTCTTTTGTCAAAGGGGAATGAGGTGTCTGTGGGATGATGATGGCCCGCCATGGAGGTTTTGGCCTTTACTGGTCGGCGTTATCGCTTCGCAGAGTTTTTCCCAGCTGGCTTCTTTAGTAACTGTACGCCTCATTCCTTTGAGCCTGTTTGTTTTATGTGTATTTTGCAGCTTAGTCCTGCTTGTTTTTAATCTAATGCCGGATGTTGACTGGTCTTCTGTGACAGTAAAACGTCTTTATGATGTCTTTCTCGACCAGAGGGCAGTCAAGCTTCCCGGCATTTTCGTCTGTAACCTCAATGAGGTTTTAAAATATTCACAAACTCAAATTTAGATCACCGACTTCGGGATCTGAATTGGAGAATAGTTTGGGGTGCTGTGAAAACAGCGCACCGGGTTTTTAAATGGGTATTGGGGAATGGGGAAATGCCGAGGAGGCCATTGTGGCAATCAGTGCATTTCTCATGTTTTCTGGGTTGTTCCTTCCTTTCCCAACTTTGGGTTTGGATGGAGCATGTGGAGAAAAAATCAAGGAAAACCTTTTTCCCTTACAGAAAATTGTGTACTTTATGGTTCGGGTCTGGACACTTGTCCAGATTCCGTGCTAATTTTGTATTTGGTCAGCGTGGTCAGGTGGCTTGTTTGGTCTTCACGGTGTGAAGCCTTGTTCGACAAGTCACACTACCGCTGACCAGTTACTTTTACGGATTAAAGGTGCCCTAAGGGAACGTATTAGGGCTGATTTTCTCAGATTAAATAGGGATAAATTCTGCAACACTTGGTGTGTTCGCAGAGTACTGTGTTCGTAGAAAATGACCGGCTTTTTCCGGCATTTGTAATTTTGTAAAGATTTTTTCTTTTTGGTGCACCGATTCTTTAGGGCAGTTTGCTCTATAATCGGGGTTCAAGTTTGATGTGTATTTTTAGATGATCTAGTACTTTACTGTATTTTAAGGGAATGAAATTTGCAAACAAGTATCTGTTCTTTTCAGATACTCACTTTTGCTGTGCATGTTCTTTTCGAACATTGTTGTTAGGTAACTTTTAGTTTGGTGAGCAGGGGTGGGTCGTACCACCTTATGTCTAAGTATAAGTAGCGGGTGCTACACTGCTGGCCATGCTGCTTAGCTCTGTGTTTGTTTATTGACGTGTACTTTTTTAAGTTAGTGGGTAGGGAGGGTCGTACCCTCACGCACTAAGGTATAACGTGGCTATCCTATCCCAGGAGTGTTATATTCACTTCCAAAACCCCAAAAATTAGTCTTAATAGATTTCTTTGAGTGGCTGTGGATTATTAAACAACACCCTGTCAAGCGGATCCTTTGTGATCTGACAGTCGGTTTACAACAGAAGTAGTTAGATTTTGTTTCTCACGAAGCTGAAAAGATTTCTAAGTTTTCCCATGGAATTTCTGGCCCAAATCACAATCGAGGATTTTGTTTAATCGCGATATATTTTTTCATCGCGATCTGCCGATATCTCGATGATTTAAAAGTTCTCGATATCATAATCGCGTAAAACAAATATCGCGATATTCGATATTATCGTGTCATCGCCCAAGCCTAAGCATACCTACATGTCAGTGTTTAAACACTCCCTAAGAAAAAGAAGTATGAGGGATGTCCAAGTTCATATATTCTGAGCAGGTTGGAGAAAATATGATCAGATGGAACATCCACAACATATAGAGGCATGTAAAGAGTTCAGAAATTGGCATACGAAGCTAAAAAGGACCTCTGATGCTGTGAGGTACGAGATTTTAGAAAACAACTGTATCTTTATGGGATGCAGACGGCTGTGTGGTAGAACGGTATGCTTTAAGCTGAGGTAGTTTAAGACTGTCCAGTGGATACGGCAACAGAGAAAATTGCATTTTGCATTAGACTGAGCCCAGTAACTTGTCTACGATGCCTCAGAGATTGAATACCAAGTGCGTTGAATACCAAGATTCAGTGGAAGAGATGAGATGGCTTAATTTTAAGGCTAGCTAAAATCCTTAGGTTTATTAGGTTTCAAATGGTCCTGTAAATATAGTTATCATGCCTACATGTCAGTGTTTGTCAGCTTCTCCTGTAAATGTTGGGAGAATACACTGACATATAGACATGCCACCTATATTTACAGGACCACATGCTGTACACAAGTGTAGGCCTAAAGGTTAAGTGGACAAGTAAACAGGCATCATCTCTACATCTACAGGAAAAGCTGGCAAACACTGACCTGCAGGCATGCTACCTATATTTACAGGACCATCTTTTGTGCAGAACTGTTGTACAGAACTGTGGGCCAGTTGGAACTGCCAAGGATTGATGGCAAGGAAACAAGCATTATCCCTACATTTTCAGGACCACCCGACAAACAGTGTATTAGGAATATTACCTACAGAAACATGCATTGCACACAGAAGTGTATATAGGACAATGAGCATTATATCGAGGATTAAAGGCAAGTAAACAGGTGTCATGCATCCTGACATTTACAGGACAAGCTGACAAACACTGACATGTAGGCATGCTACCTATATTTACATAGCAATATGTTATATAGAAGTGTAAAGGGCTCATGGGAATTACCAAGGATTGATTAGGCAAGTAGGTATCAGAGTTTATTCTACACTGTAAAAACGGCGTTTAGGGTTCAAACACTTACAAAACACGTTTAAACGCAAACGTGTTTAGAAATATGTTTGTAAGCTAAATGGGTGTCTCTTTAACATGTCAAAAAGCTAAATGTGTTGAGATAATTGATGTTTGTAAACACATTCAAAACGTGTTTACATGTCAACGTGTTTGGAAATATGTTTATAACCGAAATGGGTGTCTCTTTAACATGTCAAAAAGCTAAATGTGTTGAGATAATTGATGTTTGTTTAAAGTGATGTTCATGATTGTAAACACATTCAAAACGTGTTTACATGTCAACGTGTTTGGAAATATGTTTATAACCTAAATGGGTGTCTCTTTAACATGTCAAAAAGCTAAATGTGTTGAGATAATTGATGTTTGTTTGAAGTGATGTTCATGATGTAAACACAATCAAAACGTGTTTACATGTGAACGTGTTTGGAAATATGTTTATAACCTAAATGGGTGTCTCTTTAACATGTCAAAAAGCTAAATGTGTTGAGATTTTTAATGTTTATTTGAATTTACGTTTATGATTTAAACGCATTCAAAACATGTTTACATGTCAACGTGTTCAGAAATATATTTGAAGCATAATGCCTTATGCTTATTTGAACTGGTGTTTAGTTTTTAACACATTCAAAATGTGTTCGGAGAGGAGGTGTTTAGGAATACGTTTACAAGCTAACCCTTTACTTGCCGCCATAAAGCTAAACGTGATAAGCTTTTTGAAACGCACTTTTGTAAAATGACCTTAACAAAATAAAATGCGAAATATCAAAGCTAAAATCCTTTTAAGTATGCGTTTATGCTAAACGCCCATAAACTGATACCTCAACTTTGTGATACCAGGACCCAAATTCATAAAGCTGCTAAACAGACGAACCGTTGCTTGATAATTATCATTGCGAAGTGAAAACTGACGGGGAACCAGTCAAGAGCATGCAATGGCTGGTATAATAGGCCACGTATATAATGCTCATGACATAGTAATGCTTTAATACTCATGACAAAGGTCACGGCTAGGGCAGTCCTGGAGTGGTTTCCCTTCGGTCGGTTAATTAAAGGCCGACTGAAAACGTGACGCGCGATCATAAAAAAAAACATTAAAAAAAAACATTAAAAAAAACATTTTATAGTCATGGCTGAGGCCGCGTCTTAGGGGATTTTGTCCCCGGTTGCATTTTATTTATTATTATTTTTTTTTTTTGGCAGTTCAAAATTGCCATTTTCATTTAAAACAATTTTGTTATGAAGGATTCCCTTTTTTGTTTCAAAATTAAAACACTTAATTTTCCCTATTGAAAATCATTACGACAATGGCATTTTCGGACCGCAGAAGAAGAAAAAAATGCTCCCCGGTGTGTCCCCCATACAGTAAATTAACATTGGCTGTCCCCCGGCTATGGAGTACTATGGGAAAGTTTGGGTTGTTTTTGCCAGTGCGTACACGGACTATACCATTATTACTAGGCCTATCGGTTGTGTGCACGCCCGCCGTACACACACACACACCCCCGCACACAGCCCCACTGAAAACAAAAACATGCTCAACAAGCTTTTTTTGTTTCGTCCTTTTGCAGTCGCTTTATCTTGAAAATATACAAACTTTACAACAACGTGTTCTTCATTAAATTCTTCTCCTAATAGTATATAATACAGGGTGAAATTCGGAGATGTTATACTTAAATTTACATGATAAACTTCGCCTGCACGCTCCATTGATGACACATAATGCAAGGCCTAGGCGGCGTTCCCCTGGCCCCTGCCAACCCACGCTATGTGGGGGATGATCAAAGCTTAGTTCTTATTGGCCATCAAGATATGAAGATGAATATTTTTTTTTCAGAATAATTCCGTTTGAACTGGGCTAAGACACTACGAAGATCGAAAGTATTTTAATTTTTTTTTGCGATTTAGGGAAAAGTTTACGGCGCGCGTTCATTTATAAAATTTGTATGGTGTTTTGACCGCAACGTTTCCATATTCGGAACAGTAAAGAGATGAGGAAGAACTCTCTATCCCTCAACTGTTGACTCCAGTGCGGGGGGGGGGGGGACAAAATTCGACTGAGTCAACCCTTGTGTGCACTTCACCGTGCGCGTACGTACGTACACACACGTCCGCAACAACCCACCAGCGCGGCCGCCCGCCGCCTCTCTGCTAGCTGCGCGCGCGGGAATTAACGATATACTGTATATCCATCACACATACAGCCAGCCGTGTCAGCTAGTACAGTAAACAGCTCGCCTCAACAGAAAACAGCTCGTTTTGGCATGTTTGGTAAGTAATTTCCAAGAAAAACTTTCATTAGAATGACGTACTTGGACCATAGGTCGTTATACTTATAGGTTTAACGTGAGGTGTGGAACTAGTACGTACATGTTGTGATTTACCGTTATTTTACACCGGCGCTAGGTAACGTTAGGCCGAGCGTAGCCGTGTGTAGCGTGAATGACAATGTTGCATCATGCACAGAATAATGCAGGCGGTTGTATGGACACGACATCGTCTGGATCCGTCATTTATCCCCCAAACGACCACGATCAATGTTGAATTGCATGATTATATGAAGTCACATCGCATAATATAATGTATCCTGACCTTTAAAATATGTTTATATAGGTTACAACACCGCTAATTTCAACATTTGTTGGTTCCCGCCTAAAAAAGTAAAAGTAGGCCTAAAACGTTCTAACGTATGCACAAAGCCACGAAGAAGGTCTGTGATTGGTTAACACTGACAACACTTTCCCGCTGAGTGTGCTGCCTAGTGCATTGATTGGCTGAATTACTGGCCTTTGATTGGCTGATTGATACAAACCTTGGATCCCACTTTGTCACAAATTTCTCAATGGAAAAAAAAACGTACACGGTAAATTGAAAAACATGGCCACTTTCATATCGTGGCCCCAATTTAAAAAACAAAACAAAACAAATTCAGATCTATACCGCGATCAATCCAAAAACCGAATACCACCCAAAGTTACTGTTATATACCCTTTTCATATTGATTAATGAAAACAATTTAGATAAAGATTTGTAGTTTCAAGGATACCCCTCGCCCCCAAGAGGGTTAATGCAATTTCCATGAGCAGTAGCTGTTGTAACAAAAACATTTTTCTCAATTTTATATAACCAAGTAAAACAGAAATTAAACATTTAAAAAAAAATCTTTAGTCAAATTGGGTGATGCATCTGTGAAAGGCAAAAGCATATTTTGGCACTAATTATCATGTTTTTTAAATGGATGAAATGATTGCATTGGGGATAATGAATTCTTATTTGGTTTACCCTACACCGATGTGTGCAGATGAGCACTGTATACTCAGTGCTTCCCGAGTCCTGCGAAAAACAAATGCACAGGCTAACTACTCGGGTGGGATTCGAACCCACGACCTCCCGCATTCTCGACACTGGGCACGCTTGGTGGTCTGTTAAGACATCTGCTCTATAAAATGCAGGAGGTCGGGGGTTGAATCCCACCCGAGTAGTTAGCCTGTGAATTTTCCGCAGGGCTCGGAAAGCACTGAGTATACAATTATCACACATCAGTGTAGGGTAAACCAAATTAATAACATGTGTTTATTGCATTATTAACTGTTTTGCTTAACCAAATCGTCTCGAAATTTACAAGATAATTTTCTAATACATTAAATAATTGCATCATGGATAGAGATTGTTATTTTGGTTTTACTTTTACACCGATGTGTGTGATTTAAAGCACTGTATACTCTCCGAGTCCTGCTGGAAAAATCCACAGGCATAGTCTTCGGCTGGGATTTGAACCCACAACTCCCGCATTCTAGAGCAGATGTCACTTGGCACGCTTGTTGGTGGTCGAGTGGATGCTCCCGAATGCGGGGGTCGTGGGTTCAAATCCCACCCGAGTACTATGTGGATTTTTCCAGCAGGACTTGAAAAGTATGAGTATGCAGTGCTTATAACACATCAGTGTAATGGTAAAAAATAAAATATTAAAGATGTAACTATAGTTACACATGTTTCTAATAAAATATTAAATAATGGTATTTCATTGTAATTTCAGGGGAAAAACTTCAAGGCAGCTTCTAAGCAAGGAGACCCCCCTCGACTAGTTGTACTGTCCGACATGAAGGATGACCTGTACACCAGCGGGTTTATTTTGGCTGACGGAAAAGTCATCGAATGCTTGCCACAGGATGATCTTCTTGCAATGATTTTACTTTTAGTTTTTACTTATTATGTATGGGATCTGTCATATCCAAAACAGTACCAAATCCTTGGCTTCATTCAAGAGTATGTTTTCAAGGACAGTGAAAATAAATTCTTGAAGAGCACAAACTTCAAGAATCTTGAAAAGAAATATGAAATTGTGGTGGCACAACAAACTGAAACTGAACAGTAAGTAAATAAAACACATCTCTAAAAGAGACAGTTAACTGTTTTCAAAAAAAATCTGTTTCATCTGAAGACTACAGAGATACTAAAGGGACAAGCAAAATTACAATTTTATCTCATGTGAATAAGATATTTAAGTTGTGTGCAAGACCTCCCAGAAAAGGAGTACAGCACACACAAGGGTGTCATGTGTAATTGTCACAATGTCATGGTCACCCCTTAAATGGCCACAGCCTTTTGTCAAATCTTAAAGGGAAACTGACATGGATTTAATTCAAGTAGTTAAATATGTGATAATTTTGTTTTGTATTTTTATTGATTTTGAGGGTGTTATTTCACCATTTACCACGCGCTGTTCATGACGTCATGTCGGGAATTAGAGAAACCCGATTTGCGTGCAGAACACACGCTAGACTGGCTATGTAACAAACATTGTTTTAAAATACTTGTACTCAGAAATCAATCATAAATAGACACGGGTGGGTTTACAAAGCAATATTTTATTACAAACATTTATTTTAAAAACATTAAAAAGGATGTCAGTGTCCCTTTAACTGTTTTTTTTCTTCTTCTGTGATTAGATTGCTATAGCATGTGAAGACCTACTGACCCTGTGACCTAGCTGGCTAGTATCTTTATGTGATTCTTGGTCAATGGCATATTGGGGGGAGGGGGGGGGGTGGGCAAGGAAGGCAATTGCTTTGCATTCTGGAAATGACGTTTTTCTGTGCAGAATTTTCTGAGAACTTTAAGCGCTGTTTTCTAGTTTAAGGTAAGCAGTGTCATGAAATGTGGTCCAAGGTGGAGTGGGAGGAATATTAACCACAAGTTTTACATCCTGATTGTTCATTTCATAAGTTGAAGCCAATTTTTCATGACAGATCCTTGTCATTAATTAATGTATTTTTCGATGATTTAAAATGTCTGTCAAATCAGACAATGTCTGTCAAATCAGACAATGTCTGTCAGATCGGACAAGGTTAGGAACACATTTAAGTTTGTGTGACGTTAGTTGCCATTGTTCTGGTTCATGTTCATGTGCATGTTCATGCGTTGTCTTTAAACGTTAGTTGTGCAGGTAATATACACTGCACTTCGCACTCGAGGATGGTCCTAACTATTATACAGTAATTCCTATTTTCCATGGGTGAATTACTTTTTCGGGTAATTGGGTTAAAAGCTAAAAACAAATAGTTTAAAAAACATTAGAAGCTCTATGAAATCGGGTCTAGATGTTGAGCTTATTTTTTCAATCAGTTGTGGTGTTTCAAAACCACTTTGAAGCACTGTTTACCTATACTGTATGTATACATGTCATGAATTTAAAGCTACAGTACAATTTACACTTGCTCTTTTATTGCCATCAATCTTTTGAGGCCAAAGGTCACAAAAGATTATAATATGGTTCTGATTATTGATATACAGACTAAATAAAGAAAAACAATTACATACAGCAACAAATTACTGAAAACTTACCCGGTAGAGGGGCGGATGGGGCTGTCATCACTGCTCGTTAAAGGGGCACATTGCCTACGGATTGGGTGCTTTGGGCTATTAAAAGCATTTGTTTAAATCAGGCATGATATTTTTTCCGACTTAAATCGGATTTCTGACTTTTTTACTTTCGAAAAAAAATGCAACCCCCCCAAAAAAATAAAAATAAAACAAACATTCATTATTGTTATTATTTTTTAAACATGTTATGATCAAATTCACAAAAGACATAAAATAAAACCAATTAAAATACCAGAAGACCCCCCAGTTTTGAAAAATCCTTCCTTTTTTTTCAATGTCGAATATCATGGAAAGATGTTTTGAAAGTAGAATATAATGATTCACATAAATATCCCTTGAAATTGTGTTATTTTGTTTAATTTCGTGACAAAACACGGTCCGCCATTTTGTTGAACCAAATTTTTGACTCCACAAAATGGCAGGCTGTATGTTCCACTGGTTGTATTTCCAGTGGCAATTTTTGTTTAATCACTACTCACTAATTACAACACATTGAGGTGTTTTATTGCATGAACAACTCTTTAAAAAGATAAGGAGCAATTCCAAACAGCAACATTTTTAGAGATTTAAAGGCAATGTGCCCATTTAACTTAAATGCATGGTAATGGTATAGAGAAAACTTCTGAACATAATTTTTTTAACGGTTAATTTTAAAGTATTGCAAAAAATCCTGTTTCACTATTGTTTGTTAATAAAATTGATGTTGAATTCAGAGAATTTAATAAATAATTAACTGTTAAAACAGAAGTAAGAAGTTTCTCAGTTGTGTTAGTTTGTACTTCAAAGTAAAATCTTGGCTGTTCATTACATGTTCCGTTATTCAAATGTCCTCTTCAAACAAAAATATAAAAAAATATAATCAATAACTAATCAATTATTATTTTTTTATTACAGGATACAGGATGTGTTCAGAGAGATGTCGGAGTAATGTACAGATGTACTTAACTTTTCAACATTTCCCCTTTTCTTTTTAATATAAAAGAAAATAGACAAATGTTTAAAAACTAAGCACATTCTCTGACATCTAAAACGCGTCTTGCATTCTAAACGTGTTTAGCACTCACTAAATATAGGAACCCTATAAACGTGTCACAGGCTAAACATGTCTCGGGGTAAACATGTCGCAGGCTAAACATGTCTCGGGGTAAACGTGTCGCAGGCTAAACATGTCTCGGGGTAAACATGTCTCGGGGTAAACATGTCACAGAAACGCAGAACCTAAACATGTCTTAGTGTAAACGTGAACAATCTAAACATGCTGAGGGCTAAACGTGTGAAAAAAGTGGGTACAAGCGAGGCGTTTAGAAATGTGTTTATATTCTAAACACCGTTTTTACAGTGTATGGAGTAGCTATATAGGTCAGTGTTTATCAGCTGGTCCTGAAAATGTAGGGATGACACCTGTTTACTTGCCTTCAATCATCAGTATAATGACCACTATTCTTATAATACATTTTTTGTATGGTCCTGTATATATAGTTAGTATTCCTACTGGAGTGTTTGTCAGCTTGTCCTGTAAATGTAGGGATGACACCTGTTTACTTGCCTTCAATCATCAGTATAATGACCACTATTCTTATAATACTTTTTTTGTATGGTCCTGTATACAGTGCGTATCAAAAAAAAGGTAATCCGAATTCAGGGGGTTAATATGCCAAGGTTATTTAGTTTGACAATTTACATGTAGTGTACCAAAGAAGAGGAACTCCTCAGCTTTCCATTGATACCTTTATTGACCCATTGCTGTCACACATGACCGAGTACATTGTTATTGAAAATGACAAATTCAAATCGCATTTTTGCAAGTTTGGGTAATCAGTGCAAAGCAGGATAATTAGTGAAAGTCAGTATGATAAACCAGATTTTCTTTAGGAATGACTGGACATTATTCAAGAAGAATCTCTTCTAACATTGCCCTTTTATGCACCCACACCTTCAACATGTCCACCTCCCCTTTCGACACAAAGCTGACAGCGACGGAGCATGTCCTGCACTGCTCGTCTCACCATAGCCGGATTATTGCGTAAAGCATCCACTTCATTTCGAATACGGCCCTGCAATTCATCAAGATCACGGGGAGGAGTTGCAAACACCTTGTTCTTCAAATGTCCCCAAAGGAAATAGTCACATGGTGTGAGGTCAGGTGATCTTGGTTGCCATTCCACCTCATGGTTGACGGCGATGACTCGTTCGCCAAAGAGTTCCCTCAGACGATCTCGGACAGCGATAAGGCGATGTGCTGGGGCGCCATCTTGGGCCCACCACAGTTGTCTGAAGACCCCACGAACCTGTCGCTCAAAGTGTTCCTGCAGCTGCGGTAAAACGTTATCATTGAGCATCTGCAGATACATGTTACCATTGACATTCCTTTGAAAGAAAAACGGTCCGATCAGCTGACCACTTCCACAAAGTCCTAACCAAACAGTCCACTTTTGTCGACTCATGTTAACCTCAAAATTGAATTCTGGGGGGTGTCTTGCTGGTGCATATTCAAGAACATTATACGTATTGACCTTGCCGTTCATGGAGAAAGCAGCTTCGTCGCCGATTACGAGATTCCGCAGAAAATTGACCTCTCGGTACGGGCTATCAACCATCTGGCAAACGCCAGCCTTCTAGCAAAATCTCCTGGCGTAAGTTGATGTCGGATGTGAATCCGATATGGATGCTGGTGGAGGTCCAATCTCGTGATTCTGTTGAATGTCGCCGAAGGCAATCTCAGCCCATTTCGCCTTGCGCTGGTGTCCCTAGGATGCTCCAAAAGTTGCTGCCTTACTGCTGCAATGTTCCCTTCTGATCGCCCGGTGCGCCTCCTGCCAGAATTCCCCTTGTTGCGGTTGAGGCTAGTGCCATACTCTTGATATTTTCTAACATTCGCCCAGATGGTTTTGGCTGCTGGGGCTCCCGTTCTGGGAAACGTTCCTGAAAGCATCGCGAGTTTGCTGCAAACTGTGAGTTTGGTGAAATGTTGTAATCACGAAAACTCGCTGTTCAGTCGTTAGTTGTACCATCTTTCCAACTACCTGTCCCTAAACCCAGGCCCTTCTTAAATACCCAACTTGAAGAAAAGGATGTCGTAACAGACGATTACCGCACCAGCTTAAAAATCTTACATAATCATCTAGGCAGTCAAGTGATTCATCCATTTCAGACTGCCTTGAACTGATTACCCAAACTTGCAAAAATGCGATTTGAATTTGCCATTTTCAATAACAATGTACTCGGCCATGTGTGACAGCAATGGATCGACACAGGTATCAATGGAAAGCTGAGGAGTTCCTCTTCTTTGGTACACTACATGTAAATTGTCAAACTAAATAACCTTGGCATATTAACGCCCTGAATTCGGATTACCTTTTTTTTGATACGCACTGTATATAGTTAGTATTTCTACTGGAGTGTTTGCCAGCTTGTCCTGTAAATGTAGGGATGACACCTGTTTACTTGCCTTCAATCATCAGTATAATGACCACTATTCCTATAATACATTTTTTGTATGTTCTTGTATATATATAGTTAACATTCCTACTGGAGTGTTTATTAGCTTGTCCTGTAAATGTAGGGATGACACCCGTTTACTTGCCTTCAGTCATCTGTATAATGTCCACTATTCCTATATACACTTTTGTATGGTCCTGCAAATATAGTTAATATTCCTACTGGAGTGTTTGCCAGCTGGTCCTGAAAATGTAGGGATGATACCTATTTACTTGCCTGATCAATCCTTGGCAGTTCCCACTGACTCTTTAATACACTTCTGTATAACATAAATTATGGTCTTGTAAATATAGGTAGCATACACATGACAGTGTTTTAAACACTCCCTAAAAGAAGAAGCATGAGGGATGCCCAAGTTCATATATTCTGAGCAGGTTGGAGAAAAATATGATCAGATGGAACACCACAACAGAGGCATGTAAAGAGTTCCAGAGATTGGCATAAGAAGCGAAAAAGGACCTCTGATGCTGTGAGGTACGAGATTTTAGAAAACAACTGTATGTTTATGGGATGCAGACGGCTGTGTGGTAGAACGGTATGCTTTAAGCTGAGGTAGTTTAAGACTGTCCAGTGGATACGGCAACAGAGAAAATTGCATTTTGCATTAGACTGAGCCCAGTAACTTGTCTACGATGCCTCAGAGATTGAATACCAAGTGCGTTGAATACCAAGATTCAGTGGAAGAGATGAGATGGCTTAATTTTAAGGCTAGCTAAAAATCCTTAGGTTTATTGTGGTTTCAAATGGTCCTGTAAATATAGTTATCATGCCTACATGTCAGTGTTTGTCAGCTTCTCCTGTAAATGTTGGGAGAATACACTGACATATAGACATGCCACCTATATTTACAGGACCACATGCTGTACACAAGTGTAGGCCTAAAGGTTAAGTGGACAAGTAAACAGGCATCATCTCTACATCTACAGGAAAAGCTGGCAAACACTGACCTGCAGGCATGCTACCTATATTTACAGGACCATCTTTTGTGCAGAACTGTTGTACAGAACTGTGGGCCAGTTGGAACTGCCAAGGATTGATGGCAAGGAAACAAGCATTATCCCTACATTTTCAGGACCACCCGACAAACAGTGCATTAGGAATGCTACCTACAGAAACATGCATTGCACACAGAAGTGTATATAGGACAGTGAGCATTATATCGAGGATTAAAGGCAAGTAAACAGGTGTCATGCATCCTGACATTTACAGGACAAGCTGACAAACACTGACATGTAGGCATGCTACCTATATTTACATAGCAATATGTTATATAGAAGTGTAAAGGGCTCATGGGAATTACCAAGGATTGATTAGGCAAGTAGGTATCAGAGTTTATTCTATGGAGTAGCTATATAGGTCAGTGTTTATCAGCTGGTCCTGAAAATGTAGGGATGACACCTGTTTACTTGCCTTCAATCATCAGTATAATGACCACTATTCTTATAATACATTTTTTGTATGGTCCTGTATATATAGTTAGTATTCCTACTGGAGTGTTTGTCAGCTTGTCCTGTAAATGTAGGGATGACACCTGTTTACTTGCCTTCAATCATCAGTATAATGACCACTATTCTTATAATACTTTTTTGGTATGGTCCTGTATATATAGTTAGTATTTCTACTGGAGTGTTTGCCAGCTTGTCCTGTAAATGTAGGGATGACACCTGTTTACTTGCCTTCAATCATCAGTATAATGACCACTATTCCTGTAATACATTTTTTGTATGTTCTTGTATATATATAGTTAACATTCCTACTGGAGTGTTTATTAGCTTGTCCTGTAAATGTAGGGATGACACCCGTTTACTTGCCTTCAGTCATCTGTATAATGTCCACTATTCCTATATACACTTTTGTATGGTCCTGCAAATATAGTTAATATTCCTACTGGAGTGTTTGCCAGCTGGTCCTGAAAATGTAGGGATGATACCTATTTACTTGCCTGATCAATCCTTGGCAGTTCCACTGACTCTTTAATACACTTCTGTATAACATAAATTATGGTCTTGTAAATATAGGTAGCATACACATGACAGTGTTTTAAACACTCCCTAAAAGAAGAAGCATGAGGGATGCCCAAGTTCATATATTCTGAGCAGGTTGGAGAAAAATATGATCAGATGGAACACCACAACAGAGGCATGTAAAGAGTTCCAGAGATTGGCATAAGAAGCGAAAAAGGACCTCTGATGCTGTGAGGTACGAGATTTTAGAAAACAACTGTATGTTTATGGGATGCAGACGGCTGTGTGGTAGAACGGTATGCTTTAAGCTGAGGTAGTTTAAGACTGTCCAGTGGATACGGCAACAGAGAAAATTGCATTTTGCATTAGACTGTGAGCCCAGTAACTTGTCTACGATGCCTCAGAGATTGAATACCAAGTGCGTTGAATACCAAGATTCAGTGGAAGAGATGAGATGGCTTAATTTTAAGGCTAGCTAAAAATCCTTAGGTTTATTGTGGTTTCAAATGGTCCTGTAAATATAGGTATCATGCCTACATGTCAGTGTTTGTCAGCTTCTCCTGTAAATGTTGGGAGAATACACTGACATATAGACATGCCACCTATATTTAAAGGACCACATGTTGTACACAAGTGTAAAGGTTAAGTGGGAACTGCCAAGCATTGATCAGACAAGTAAACAGGCATCATCTCTACATCTACAGGAAAAGCTGGCAAACACTGACCTGCAGGCATGCTACCTATATTTACAGGACCATCTGTTGTGCAGAACTGTTGTACAGAACTGTGGGCCAGTTGGAACTGCGAAGGATTGATGGTAAGGAAACAAGCATTATCCCTACATTTTCAGGACCATCCGACAAAAAGCTGGTCCTGAAAATGTAGGGATGATACTTGTTTACTTGCCTTCAATCCTTGGCAATTCCCACTGGCCCTTTCACACTTCTGTATAACATATATGGTCCTGTAAATATAGGTAACATGCCTACATGTCAGTGTTTGTCAGCTCGTCTTGTAAATGTTGGGTTGATACATTGACATGTAGGCATGCTACCTATATTTTCAGGACCACATGTTGTACACAAGTGTAAAGGTTAAGTGGGAACTGCCAAGCATTGATCAGACAAGTAAACAGGCATCATCTCTACATCTACAGGAAAAGCTGGCAAACACTGACCTGTAGGCATGCTACCTATATTTACAGGACCATCTGTTGTGCAGAACTGTTGTACAGAACTGTGGGCCAGTTGGAACTGCCAAGGATTGATGGCAAGGAAACAAGCATTATCCCTACATTTTCAGGACCACCCGACAAACAGTATATTAGGAATAATACCTACAGAAACATGCATTGCACACAGAAGTGTATATAGGACAATGAGCATTATATCGAGGATTAAAGGCAAGTAAACAGGTGTCATGCATCCTGACATTTACAGGACAAGCTGACAAACACTAACATGTAGGCATGCTACCTATATTTACACAGCCACATGTTATAGGCCTATAGAAGTGTAAAGGGCCCATGGGAATTACCAAGGATTGATCAGGCAAGTAGGTATCGGAATTTATTCTATGGAGTAGTTATATAGGTCAGTGTTTATCAGCTGGTCCTGAAAATGTAGGGATGACACCTGTTTACTTGCCTTCAATCATCAGTATATTGCCTACTATTACTATAATACACTTCTGTAAGGTCCTGTAAATATAGTTAGCATTCCTACTGGAGTGTTTATCAGCTGGTCCTGAAAATGTAGGGATGATACTTGTTTACTTGCCTTCAATCCTTGGTAATTCCCACTGGCCCTTTCACACTTCTGTATAACATATATGGTCCTGTAAATATAGGTAACATGCCTACATGTCAGTGTTTGTCAGCTTGTCTTGTAAATGTTGGGATGATACATTGACATGTAGGCATGCTACCTATATTTTCAGGACCACATGTTGTACACAAGTGTAAAGGTTAAGTGGGAACTGCCAAGCATTGATCAGACAAGTAAACAGGTATCATCTCTACATCTACAGGAAAAGCTGGCAAACACTGACCTGTAGGCATGTTACCTATATTTACAGGACCATCTGTTGTGCAGAACTGTTGTACAGAACTGTGGGCCAGTTGGAACTGCCAAGGATTGATCAGGCAGGTAAACAGGACTGATATCATCCCTATGTTTACTGGACAAGCTGGCAAACAGTGTAGAAATGCTACATATCGTCACCGTTTTCACGAAGAGGCAAAAGTTCGTCTGTAGAGTAAAAATTATGTTTCGAGAAAATCGCACTCGAAGCTGGTCTCTTTTTGGATGGCGCATAACCCTGTCAATCGGCACTCTTTTTACTTAACCAATGTTACTACACGAAAAATGGGATCTTAAATTACATAGAACAAGAAAAAAAATATTCAATGAGAAGGATTAAAATCTATTAATTAGTGAAGAAAGACTTTTGTCACTTCGTGAAAACGCTAAAATGGGTTTGGCAGCGGTTTTGCCCACTTTAACTGACTTTTGTCTCTTCGTGAAAACGGTACGCGCAGACTGCGCAGATGTGTGGTACGGTAAAATCCACTTTGCCTCTTCGTGAAAACGTTACGCGCAGTAAGCATAGTCCAGTGCGATATGGCAAAATCAAGTTTGCCTCTTCGTGAAAACGGAAATTCGATCTAGGGTATTCATTTCCCCTACATTCGCATATAATCCGTGTTCAAGACTATGGTAGATGACCATGGCAAAATCCAAAAAAAATTTCCCGCCTGTTTGGGAAATTCGAAAACCACACAAGAAAATTCGGAATTGGGGTGGTGTTGGGCAGAAACAATGCTTTGCCCCGGTAACAAAATCGGCTTCGTGCGCGGGATTTATGTCCATATTCATCATCTAAGTTTCATCCCTTTTTTTCCCGTGGCCAATGTTGTTCACCAATGCATTTTTCAGTCTACTTTTCAATGGTTTTATGGCCGGTTCTTGTATTATTATACACATCAATCAAACATCCACGAAGATAATGTTTACATGTAATACAAACAGCGTATTAAAATAAGTACAAAGGGAAATATAAGTTTCAAGAAATAAAATGGCATTACAAAGACGCAGGGAGTGTGCTACCACTGAGAATTAACGTTCAATGTATTTCATAAAATTGCAAATACAAATTATACTTTGTGCACAATACTTTAAAGTCGCCTTTAAAAGAAAATCTCCCCCACAGATTCATCAAAGTGGACATTTTTATTGCGTGATCTGAAAGATCATACCACTGGACACACTTAATTTTTGATGAGGCTAAATCGGTCCTCAAATAATGCCCAGCCTCACCAACTGAAAATGACATATTTTCCCCAATAATTGGAATTGTCCTAAAACCATAACATACATCGCTTTACATTTAAAATTTACATTAAAATTTAAATGTATTTTACAATATTAATAAAAATCTCGGTCCTGTAAAGGCATTTTTTTAATTAGAGTAAAATCCAGTCCATTGCATTGATGTATAATCCTGCTTAATTGATTTCATAAAATGCAATTGTTTTATTTTTAATAATATAAATACAATTTATAACCATAACATATATTGCAAATTAAAAACAAAAACGAAAACCATTAAAATCCAAATGAGTTATTACAATAATATTAATAGTCGATCCTGTGAAGACACTAGGCACGTTTTGTAAACATATTATTTAAAATCTAGTCTGTGATACATTTCTTAAATTGTAGGTACAAGGTAGGTTTTTAAAATATTACAACAAATCATACAATTCATCGATCTTATTTACATCATTAATTATTATGATGGCTTAAACAGATTTACAAATAATTTATATACAAGGGAATTTACATTATCATACAGTGATATCATTCAGTCAGTTGGATTTATTTACACTATTTATAATGACGATTTCAAATGTTCAACCACGTTCTGTCATATACAAACAACACTAAATCTATCTTATCCACTGATCTAACTTACAATAACGAAAATAATATAATACAACCTCCATTTTCAAATATTCTATAGTGACGGAGGTAGTGGTGAGGAGGAACATAATACATAAAGATACAGCTGCGACAAACTAGTTCAAAACGAAATATAAGCAACAAATAAAATAACACAAAAATACAAATCAAAAGATACGTATATCATGGGTACCTCTCTTAAAGCAAGGTATTACAAAATGGTCTTATTCGATAATTTATCTTGTATTAATGCATGTTTTCCTAAAGATGAAGTCATGAATTCTAAAGTCAAGAAATTCAGGAAGTAAACGTGCGAATGATTCAGATACATGAATGGACAAAAAATGTACCACATAAAATGTCAAAAGATATGTATCTCTTGAGTACCTCTCTTATAGCAAGGCAATGCAAAGTGGTCGAATTTAACCATCCTTGAATTATTTATCTTGTATGAATACATGGTTTCCTGAGGTTGAAGTCAAGAATTCTTAAGTAAGAAATTCAGGAAAGTAAAACGTGCGAATGATTCAGATACATGTAATATCAATGGACAGAAAATGTTCCACATAAAATGTTAAAATACTTTATCTTGTATGAACATGCATGGTTTCATAAGGTTCAGGTCATGAATTCTTAAGTCAAGAAATTTAGGAAAGTAACATAATATCAATAGAAATAATATTAAATTAATTTTTTTTTAGACGATTGTTTCACAGGTCAAGAGAACGAAACATTTTGAGACTAATTTTCCATATTATCACTGGTATGAAGGAAAAAGATGCCAAGAATAAAAAAACAACTTACTACACATTATTTGAAAGAGCACTGCTGTATCACTAAATACTTTCTTCACTAAGTGGTTTGCAAGATGCACACTTACTGCTTCAGCTTTTCAGGAACAAACACAATAGGTGAATGTGCATTGCTTATCTGTTACTAGCATTTTCTGTCATATGTTAAGGCTGTAATTTAAAGTTTTTGTTGTTTTTACAGCCACAAATACCTTTTTGTTGCCAACTATTTTGGCGTGCTGGACTTTAATAGACACGATTTATTTTGGCAAAGTAAACTCATTTTATCGAGAAAACCTCTTCCCATTAAAGGCGGAATTCTATGTTCAACTTCAACACATTCACACAAATTCCTCATGTGTACCTCAGCTACATTGACATGAGAAGAAGTATTTGAAATCTTGTGGTGTACCAAGAATTGATAAAAGTAAGTGGCATTAAATGTTCCGAATTCATAAAAAGCTAAAGCTCCAAATATCATCATCAAAAACGAATAATGGAGCGATGGGAAAAAATAGATAAAGTACGGAACATGATGCAACATCAAGTACTGGGACCTCATTGTGTTAAATCGAGATGTCACATACACTCATTAACACTTTGAACAAGTTATTCAAAATTGTCTACGATACGGAAGAAATACCGGCATACTTTTTAAAATCCATTTTTAGTTTTTCCTGGAATTTAACTGATCAACCATGCCATCAGTCTAATTGTCAGTAAAATTCTTCTTTGTATGATGATGCAGGCAAGAAATAAACCCCAACCTGAAATTGGTAAAGAGCAATGTGGATTTGTGGATTAACCAACTCTATATCCATACTAAGAACAATACATTTCAAAAGAAAATCAGTTGAGGTACACAAACATACCTGCCTTTGTTTAATCTAATATAAAAAAAAATTGAATCAGACGAAAATGAAGAACTATCATTTTAATGGGGCAGCTGGCGATAGAAAGATTGGTACTCAGGATGAGAAATAACTGGAGTTTGTCCTGAACAGAGCTTGATGAGATCTTGATATTTCCCTTCTGATAATTTGGGCTTGGTTGATTGATACAGATGGAGAGGTCCACCTTCTACATCCGTGGATCTTCTTGTACGAACTGTGTCGATGTTGATGACTGAAAACTTATCATCTCTGTGGGAAAACTTGAAACATATTTGTTCTGGTTTTTCCCTCTGTATTTGGACCTGCTTGAATTTTGTCCAGTCAACTTTCTCCCCCTCTTCAGAGAAGCGGACCCTGAGGATGCCAATCTTCTGGCTATGTGTCTTCCAGTCAACAATATCAGATGACTGCACCTTCACAACATGATATGCACTTGGTTTTTTACGAGCCATTTTACATACAGACACAAGTTGGGAAGGCAAGAATAAGTCACCAGCCTGACGCATGGCTCTTTCTATGCAGCTATGCATGGAGTCACCCTCCGACTGCCCATGGTTGGTCTCAAAGAAGTGAATGGTGACAGTATGGACAGACCTGGATTGGCGAACAAAATCCATGATCATAGCTGGAATGATAGAATTCTTGTTCTGGCCTACGCAACCATCAGAGAATAAGTCGACTACTTCAATACCCCTTTCATCTTGAATTTGAAGGTAGTGGTGCAAATGTGATGCTATTTCACATGACCCACGGCCTGTTTCTCCTTCGTGTGACAAGAAACAAAATCCTTCCCTGCTTCCAAGATTGAATATTGTGAAATTAAAACAAGCCAGTCGACGTTTGTAGAAAATCTCAGATCGGTTGGACTGCGGCAAATAAATTACTTGCTGAAGATCAAAAACATGAGCCGAGTATTTCTTACTCGTCAACGCCGCCTTCTTTGCAGCCTCCTTTAGTTCACGAACTGCTTCTTTCTCCGTGATGTGCCGGTGATAGACTTGGTGAAGTTCTTCCTTCTTGGCCTCATTTGCAGAAGAATATTCTTCACACAGACCACATGCATCCTTCTTGGGATGATGGAACTTCAGGTTTAAGGAATGGAACACCTTTTTGTAGAACGAGAGAGATACTCCGTTTGGGTGATCATTCTTGTACATTCTGTACATTATCTGTTGATTTAAGTGTGGAGAAAGGTACTGGCACTTGCTATTAGCTCGGCAAAAATGTGATTCCATACGAGGAAACATGTCTATGTGACCTTTCACCTCTTCGTAGCATAATCTGTCTTTGTCCCACTGCTGCCTTCCTCCCCTTTTCTCAATTTGAAGAACACCACAAGCATCGCTCTTCTGCAGAACAGTCCTGATCTGTCTGTCTGATATGTTAAGGGTTGTTATAAACATCTTGCGGCACACCTTCCACTTCATAGAGCCAGGAGAACTAGTGTTTGGCAAAAAGTAGTCAACACATTGGTTCTTCTGAGACTCTGACTTTATAGATGACTGTCTTGGTAAAATATGCTTGGAGATCCATTCACGTTGTCTTTGAAGGTTGCCCATGTCATAGTAGGCACAATTTATTCTTTCACGCTCTTCTTCTGTAATTTTGTGACACTGTAAGCCTCGAAAATTACATGTTTTGCAGAAAGTTGCATCTATGTGGAGTCTTCTAGCTGGTATTTCCTTGTTTGACTTTTCAGTTACATAGCTCTCTCCCTTATTCCGCTTTTCCTTGACCATGAAATTCTTCGACAGATGATTTCTCTTTTGCTTTGGCAGTAAATCTTCTGCAACTCCATCCACTTGAAAGTCACTAGGACATGGTCTCAAAAGATCACTGCAAGAAAATATAGGAATCGGTAAACTTGCCGGTGTCTTTTGGAACTCTCCAGACTCCCCTGAACCGAGAAATAAAGACAATGATGTTGAGTCTGGAAGAGCGCAAGTATCATAGTCCGTAAAACCAGGGGCACATGCAGGAGTGAATGCATTAATTGAAGCAAAATCATCATAAACATCTAAAGGAGTTACTGGGGCAATCACTGAATGACAACTTGCCATGGAGGTAAAGCTATAATTTGCAGTTGGCGGTGCAAAAGGTGACGATACAGGTAAAACTGGTCTCCGGCAAACATCTCCCTCTCCCATTGCAGCGGTTACAGATAATGAAAAAGGGACAGACGACATGACTGGTCTCTGGAAAACACCTCCCTCTCCAGTAGGTAAAGATGGAGAAACAGAAACAGATGACATGACTGGTCTCTGGAAAACACCTCCCTCTCCAGCAGGTAAAGATGGAGAAATAGGAACAGATGACATGACTGGTCTCTGGAAAACACCTCCCTCTCCAGCAGGTAAAGATGGAGAAATAGGAACAGATGACATGACTGGTCTCTGGAAAACACCTCCCCCTCCAGCAG
Organism: Zoroaster sp. YZ-2022; assembly: GCA_029582265.1. NCBI lineage: Eukaryota > Metazoa > Echinodermata > Asteroidea > Forcipulatida > Zoroasteridae > Zoroaster > Zoroaster sp. YZ-2022. Next base: position 34,132,097 of record CM055824.1, on the reverse strand, counting down.
CTAAAGATGGAGAAACAGAAACAGATGACATGACTGGTCTCTGGAAAACATCTCCCTCTCCAGCAGTTACAGATGGAGAAACAGAAACAGATGACATGACTGGTCTCTGGAAAACACCTCCCTCTCCAGCAGGTAAAGATGGAGAAATAGGAACAGATGACATGACTGGTCTCTGGAAAACACCTCCCTCTCCAGCAGGTAAAGATGGAGAAATAGGAACAGATGACATGACTGGTCTCTGGAAAACACCTCCCCCTCCAGCAGCTAAAGATGGAGAAACAGAAACAGATGACATTACTGGTCTCTGGAAAACATCTCCCTCTCCAGCAGTTACAGATGGAGAAACAGAAACAGATGACATGACTGGTCTCTGGAAAACACCTCCCTCTCCAGCAGTTACAGATGGAGAAACAGAAACAGATGACATGACTGGTCTCTGGCAAACACCTCTCTCTCCAGCAGTTACAGATGGAGAAACAGAAACAGATGACATGACTGGTCTCTGGCAAACACCTCTCTCTCCAGCAGTTACAGATGGAGAAACAGAAACAGATGACATGACTGGTCTCTGGAAAACACCTCCCTCTTCAGCAGTTACAGATGGAGAAACAGTGGCAGAAGACGGTAATGTACCTGTGGTGTTTGGAATGAATAAATTAGCATATATATTGTGGGAGGAGCAATTATTGTTGGTTAAGAAATGCTTATAACATAAAAATGCAAGACATTTCGTGCACGCTGCCCAGATCTCTTGACTGCATGAGAAGTGCTGACATCGTTCCCGTTGCATTTGACGTACATCTGCATTAAAATAAAACAAAACAATTAAACAAAATTATTAAAAACACACACAAATGTTTTGGTTTTTCATGAGCTCAATATTTAGTGATACTGTAATTGCAATTTAAATAAGTACAATTTAGTTGAATTTCAAACAATACATTTTTCAAAAAATACGATTTTAGACTTTTGTTCACTAAAAATATTATGGCATCACAATACCACAATATTTATAGTGTGAACATTATGGGCATGTCTTTTTTGTAAATTGTTTCAAACACAAATCAAAACCAACTTATAAACACACGCTTGTTTGGGTGGGTTTCAAACCCACAAAGTCTTCCACATCATCTTGCTGTATCAAGTTCATGTATTAGCTGACCTGGTGAGTTTAGTGATTAAATGGTTAATACATCTGCTCTAGTATAGTAAGCAGGGAGTTGTGGGTTCAAAGCCCACATAGGTAAGGCCAGCTGACATGCCTAGAATACAGCCAGCTGACATGACTAGAATACAGTGGTTATGAAAAATGCATAATAAAAAATATATAAAAACTACACACTTACTGTTTTGTATGCTTTTGTTAGACAACGTTGCCAAAGGAATGTCATCTGAATCAGAGTCTGATTCTGATTTGGAGTCGGACTCCAAATCTATGACATGCCCCAGCCATTCACCATCCTTCCAAGCCATAGTCACTGCTGTGCCAACCTGAAGATCTCCTGAGTAAGTCAGATTTTCTGCAGCGACCACATTTTTGGTGTTGTCTTTTTCCCACAATACCAGGACATCTTTGCCAGGCTTCAGACTGAAATCAAACAAAGTAATTTGCATTCACAGTACTGAAAAATGATTTCAGAACACTTTGAAACTTATAAATCTTTAAAAAATATACACACAGTTCATAAAACAGATTATACTCAGGCAATCATAACAAAGAAACCAGTATACACTTAAAATTAAAACAAATATTACAATTTAAAAGTAAAACACTGGATTAAGGAGTAAATTTCCAAAATTAAAATGCAGCATATGCCATTTTATTCCCGTTTAGATTCCTGCTCTCTCCTGGCTTCCCAAAAGCACTTTTGAAGGTGGTACATACTTAAACACAACTTAGGAAATCCATAAAATGAAACAAAATTGTTAAGAAAGGGCTGTTGTACTGTTTTTAATTATTTAAAGTTTCATAACCGTGCAAATGTTTCCAGTTTTTCAAGTGGATATGTCGTGAATTGGATATAAACTCTTCATGTTGAGGGCGATATAATTATGTTGGTTTTTAAGAGCACAAATATAAAGCAAGGTGTGCACAAGCATTGATAAACCATTTTATATATTTCAAAATTAAAAAATGGATACCCTTGTTGTCTTCTTCTTTTGTGGCGCATTCCGAGTAGTGGAGTCCTCATTGGTCCCTACGGCACATACACTGCATCTGCATGACAATTAAACCAAAGATGAATAAAACGGGAAGGAAATGAGAAACATGGCTGATAAGTTTCAACTTCCATTAGTACATGCTTTACCCAACACCAAGCTAGTACATGACTGTGTTTTTTTGTCTGCTAAATGTTTTATAATTATACATTATGATTCTTGAAATTTTCTTTATAAAAAAATACATTTTTTTAATGAAACACACATACATGTACATGTACACCCAGACTTTTGTCAACACCTTCACCTTATTTTTTTTCCATTCTTTGGAGAATTTTTTTCAAAGGAAAATAAAGTCCGAGAACCATTTGGTTCCAACAGCAAAGATCGTGACGTTGAATACCATTACGTCGGGGAACTAGACATTCGAGTGCCGTAACAATAACCACTTGTTACGGCACTCGATTGTCTAGTTCCCCGCCACTGCATTTTTTTTGTAGGCCTAGGGCTACGCCTACCCAAAAATTTCTCAAGAAAATTCAAAACCCTGCCCTCTATCTTTGACATACCTACATGTTCTTAACTGTCGCCAACTAGTTTGGCAAGTCAAAATAAATTACATGTATAATTAACCGGGCCCATAACAACACGATCCGCCATGACATGTAATTTACACTGACAATTTGCCTACTTTAACGTTATGCACCTATCAATTGCTCCCCCCCCCCGGGCTGCCCCAGGTCTTATGTGGGGGTTTGGTCACATTTTTCAAGACCCAGGGTGGGGATTCACTCATTTTGCCATTGACTTTTTTCACATCATCAGAAGTTCAAAGCAGGCAGTTTCATGAAAATTTGAAGTTGCTTCAATGCTTTTAAATGTCATGGATAGAACAAAAAATTACAAAGAAAATGAGGGGTCAATGGTCATGATAGGTTAACCCTATGCAAAGTTACGAATTTTTGTTGATTTAAATATTTGGTAATTTTTAAGATTCAGTTTCATTTGAAAAGTTGTGACCGAATTTGCCTGCATCCTTGTAGTACTAACAAAGTCTATTTTGCGCAAGTTGCACTGGTTTTGTGCCAACGTTACAGTTGGCATGGACTGATCAATTAAGATAACCACAATGTGTAGTATCCATTTATCGACACTAGAAGTGACTACATCCGTAGACTACCCTTTATAATAATTTTACCATGAAAGTTCGGCGGGTCACAACTTTGACAGAAAAAAAAGATATGAAAAATAGCGCCACCATCGGCGGTTTGCGTGAATATGCCTACGTGGGGGTGCCCCACCCATGTATGTCGGGGAATGTCACTAAAAATTTGCCCAAGGGGTGGGGATTTTGTTACTTCAAAAGTGACAATCACCACATCTTGGGTGGGGCAGCCCGGGGGGAGGGGGAGCAGTTGATAATACGCCTACCGTACTGTACAAATGTAACGCCAGTTTGCACGACGTGTACAGTACGTGTGTCCGGTCACAATCACTAGTCTAGGCCTAATAAAAGTTTAAGCATGACATTTGGAGTCTATTTTGAAGAACAAGAGCTGTATTTAAATGTTACCTTAATTGTCAGCAGGATTGAATGTTTACCGACCATAGTATCAGCTTAAAACTTAAAGCCCGCATTTTTACGAGCTATAACAAACTCACCAAGCTCGAGGCGCGCCATTACTGTGCTCTAGTATCGTATCGTTCTCTATAAATCCGGTGCGTGCGTAAAACAAAGGCGGTATTTACTTGTGCATCAGAGAAGGAGGTTTCGTTTTACCTTGACAACGTTAAGCAGACGGCGCGCGCAGAACTTTCGCTCTTCGTGAAAACGATTTCACCAAGCACTGCGTAACATGACATGGTAAATATGCATTTTCGCTCTTCGTGAAAACGCTCTGCGCCGCTGTGTCGTTTTCACGAAGAGGCAATGTAAACTTTGGCTCTTCGTGAAAACAAAAAATGTGCTTTGGCTGCTTTTAACGTTTTCTAAATGTCTATTTTCCCGCCAAAATAATCAGTTTCCAAATTTAAAATCCTGCGAAATGGTAGATCTCAATACACTTAAGCCTACTGTATAAAAATTGAAAAATCGGTAACATGACGATTTTTTTACACTTTTGCCTCTTCGTGAAAACGGTGACGATATATTACAGGACGTTAAGAGCCAATGGGAACTACCAAGGATTGATGGCAAGCAAGCATTATCCCTACATTTTCAGGACCACCCGAAAAACAGTGTATTAGGAATGCTACCTACAGAAACATGCATTGCACACAGAAGTGTATATAGGACAGTGAGCATTATATCGAGGATTAAAGGCAAGTAAACAGGTGTCATGCATCCTGACATTTACAGGACAAGCTGACAAACACTGACATGTAGGCATGCTACCTATATTTACATAGCCACATGTTATATAGAAGTGTAAATGGCCCGTGGGAATTACCAAGGATTGATCGGGCAAGTAGGTATCAGAGTTTATTCTATGGAGTAGCTATATAGGTCAGTGTTTATCAGCTGGTCCTGAAAATATAGGGATGAAACCTGTTTACTTGCCTTCATTCATTAGAAAAATGACCACTATTCCTATAATACATGTTTGTATGTTCTTCTATATATAGTTAACATTCCTACTGGAGTGTTTATCAGCTGGTCCTGAAAATATAGCGATGACACCCGTTAGTAGTATATATACAGCATCTTGACGCCGGTTGTGGCGGAGGGGAGGAGCATTGAGGAGCATTGAGGAGCAATGCCATTACAAACTGCACAAAATCACTCCACACAAACTGCTCACAAACTGCACACAAACTGCACACAAATCCTCAAAGCAGGTGCACACACCATAATTTTTTTTTTGCTTGGCCTCAATTTTTTTCTTCTTCCATTTTTTTTTTTTTTTTTTTTTTTTATGACGTCATTTCGGCCAAGCAAAAAAAAAATTATGGTGTGTGCACCTGCTTTGAGGATTTGTGTGCAGTTTGTGTGCAGTTTGTGAGCAGTTTGTGTGGAGTGATTTTGTGCAGTTTGTAATGGCATTGCTCCTCAATGCTCCTCAATCCTCCTCCCCTCCGCCACAACCGGGGTCAAGATGCTGTATACATGATTGAAATTTTTCATGATTGAAATTTTTTTTTCAATTTTTTTTTTTTTTTTTTTTTTTTGATGGCCAACTTCAATTTTCCCTGGCGCGCGCGGGCACGTCTGGGCGCGCGTGACTTCCTCCACACAAAATACTGCATATATACACATATACATATACACATCCTGGCGCGCGCGTGACGGGCACGTCTGGGCGCGCATGACTTCCTCCACACAAAATACTGCATATATACACATATACATATACACATATACATATACATATACATATACATATACATATACATATACATATACATATACATATACATATACTCCTCAATCCCACCACCACCACTGCAGACTACAAAAAATCTCGCGCACACAAAATACTTACTCCCTCCACACAAAATACTGCATATATACACATATACATATACACATATACACATATACATATGCGGGCGCGCGCAAAATCAGTTTGTGTGGTGGAGAATACATAATACATATATACATATACATATATATACATATATATATACCACTGCAGACTACAAAAAATCTTCCGAATTCCATTGGACATTGTTGATTGGTTGAATGTTTGTGCTTGGAGCGTATAAGACATGTAGTGTCTTAAAATAGAATGGACACATATGAGCCGATGTTGTTGCTTAGATTTAAAATGAAGCTATTCAAGTATGATTTGTTAAATATAATTTTAACACCAACAACAATCTTTGACATCAATATATTTACAGATGGTTTTTTATATTGGTTTTAAATTAGAAAACATTTGATAAACTGAAAAAGCGCATGAGTCTACTCATTGACTCATTGAGTCTACTCATCGAGTCTTTACTCATTGAATCTTTACTCATTGAGTCATTGAGTCTACTCAATGACTCAATGAGTCTACTCATTGAGTCTACTCATCGAGTCTTTACTCATTGAATCTTTACTCATTGAGTCATTGAGTCTACTCAATGACTCATTGAGTCTACTCATTGAGTCTTTACTCATTGAATCTTTACTCATTGAGTCATTGAGTCTACTCAATGACTCATTGAGTCTACTCATTGAGTCTTTACTCATTGAATCTTTACTCATTGAGTCATTGAGTCTACTCAATGACTCAATGAGTCTACTCATCTTTACTCATTGAGTCATTGAGTCTACTCATTGACTCATTGAGTCTACTCATTGAGTCTTTACTCATTGAATCTTTACTCATTGAGTCATTGAGTCTACTCAATGACTCAATGAGTCTACTCATCTGTACTCATTGAGTCATTGAGTCTACTCATTGACTCATTGAGTCTACTCATTGAGTCTTTACTCATTGAATATTTACTCATTGAGTCATTGAGTCGACTCAATGACTCAATGAGTCTACTCATTGAGTCTTTACTCATTGAATCTTTACTCATTGAGTCATTGAGTCTACTCAATGACTCAATGAGTAAAGATTACTCATTGAGTCTTTACTCATTTATAGGCCTATATATAAACTATTTCTTCCGTTTCTTGTCAATCGGAGATTAAGCATCAGAGATTCAACATGAATGTTATTTCTGCTGTCAAACCCCATGCTTGTCACCAGTGCGGCAAAAGCTTTGAACGGATGTATAACCTACGGAGGCATGCAGAACATGTACATAATGAAGAGAAATCTAAAATGAATGAAGTTGACGATGATTCTGAAATTAAAGCTATCCAATCTGACAATTCTGACGTCGATAATTCTGAACCCGATTTTAAAAAGCATAGATTTGAAGATTCGGAAATAGAAACTTGTGAAACAGAATCTACCCAGGATGAAGACGAAGATTTCGAGGAAGATGATTCAGAATCCGATACGGAGGTGGAAGATGATTCAGAATCCGATACCGAGGTGGAAGATGATTCAGAATCCGATACGGAGGTGGAATATGACGAATCATCGGAAGAGGATGAGTCTAGTTCTGAACTGGAAGACAATGCTACTTTTCAAGACTGGTTGGAAGAGGCTAAAGTGGCTTCTGAAGAGATGTGGTGTGAAAAATATGAAAAGTACGTCAACGGGGGTATGAGTGAAGATCAAGCCAAGGAAAAAGCCAATAGGAAAACCCTTTGGGCAGTCAAGCGAATTTTTTTCAACAAATACAAGGATTTTTTGTCAAGTTACCTACATCTGAAAGATAATGGGACTCATCAGGATATTGCGGAAGATCTCGAAGAAAAAGTAAATAAAGGCATGGAAGTAAACAAAGCTCTGAACAGAGTAATGCCTAAACACCATACCAAATTTGACGGACTACTTCAACTAAATGAGGATGAAGAGAACGAGGAAGAGAACGAGGAAGATTGATGATGAAAGACCAGATGTTTCAGAAAGCCTACCGTAATAAAATTTAAAATAATAATAATAATAATAATAATACTTAATGTTTTCAGTTTATCAAATTGTTATTATTATTATTATTATGATTATGATTATGATTATGATTATGATGATTATGATTATGATTATGATTATGATTATGATTATGATTATGATTATGATTATGATTATGATTATGATTATGATTATGATTATGATTATGATTATGATTATGATTATGATTATGATTATGATTATGATTATGATTATGATTATGATTATGATTATGATTATGATTATGATTATGATTATGATTATGATTATGATTATGATTATGATTATTATTATTATTATTATTATTATTATTATTATTATTATTATTATTATTATTATTATTATTATTATTATTATTATTATTATTATTATTATTATTATTATTATTATTATTATTATTATTATTATTATTATTATTATTATTATTATTATTATTATTATTATTATTATTATTATTATTATTATTATTATTATTATTATTATTATTATTATTATTATTATTATTATTATTATTATTATTATTATTATTATTATTATTATTATTATTATTATTATTATTATTATTATTATTATTATTATTATTATTATTATTATTATTATTATTATTATTATTATTATTATTATTATTATTATTATTATTATTATTATTATTATTATTATTATTATTATTATTATTATTATTATTATTATTATTGCGAAAATCGGGCGATGCAACTTTATTTATTTCATACTAGTTATTATTTTTCCTTTTTTGGAACAATTATCATTAAGTGCTGATCTGGCAAATGAAAACAAGTGTACTTGTATTTCACATAATGTGAGTAATTTCAGTAACTTTGTACTTGCAAGGCCTAACCAGTTGTTTTTATTTATTATTTTGTATTATTATTATTATTATTTGTTTTGGTAAAACATACAGTTTCTGTCAAAAGAAAATACAGACATAATTAATTGTAAATAAATTGTCAATATTTTTTCAACATTACCTTTTAATTTCATTAAACTAACCGAATTGATGGAGTAATACATGTACATTGTAACTTTTGATAAATGTTCCAACATTGAGAAGTTGAATAAAGCAGCCAAGAGCTGAGGTCATGAAAACAAGAAAAGTTTCCTCGTATTATTTTTATTACAGTGTATTAGAGATTTTGCGTTGAATCAGGATGTTCGATTTCAAAATTATCCAAACCATATATTTAAGAAGCAAATATGTAGCATTGAGACAACCGTATCCACATTTATATATTTTAATTTTTTCTCAAAATCACAAGGGGTAAGCATTGTATTTATATATTTTTTTTTTGGTTTCCATCAAAATCACAAGGGGTAAGCATTGTATTTATTACTTTTTTGGTTTCCATCAAAATGAGTAAAGATTCAATGAGTAAAGACTCAATGAGTAAAGACTCAATGAGTAAAGACTCAATGAGTAATCTTTACTCATTGAGTCATTGAGTAGACTCAATGACTCAATGAGTAAAGATTCAATGAGTAAAGACTCAATGAGTAGACTCATTGAGTCATTGAGTCGACTCAATGACTCAATGAGTAAAGATTCAATGAGTAAAGACTCAATGAGTAGACTCAATGAGTCAATGAGTAGACTCAATGACTCAATGAGTACAGATGAGTAGACTCATTGAGTCATTGAGTAGACTCAATGACTCAATGAGTAAAGATTCAATGAGTAAAGACTCAATGAGTAGACTCATTGAGTCATTGAGTAGACTCAATGACTCAATGAGTAAATATTCAATGAGTAAAGACTCAATGGGTAGACTCAATGAGTCAATGAGTAGACTCAATGACTCAATGAGTAAAGATGAGTAGACTCATTGAGTCATTGAGTAGACTCAATGACTCAATGAGTAAAGATTCAATGAGTAAAGACTCAATGAGTAGACTCAATGAGTCATTGAGTAGACTCAATGACTCAATGAGTAAAGATTCAATGAGTAAAGACTCAATGAGTAGACTCATTGAGTCATTGAGTAGACTCAATGACTCAATGAGTAAAGATTCAATGAGTAAAGACTCGATGAGTAGACTCAATGAGTCAATGAGTAGACTCATGCGCTTTTTCAGTTTATCAAATGTTTTCTAATTTAAAACCAATATAAAAAACCATCTGTAAATATATTGATGTCAAAGATTGTTGTTGGTGTTAAAATTATATTTAACAAATCATACTTGAATAGCTTCATTTTAAATCTAAGCAACAACATCGGCTCATATGTGTCCATTCTATTTTAAGACACTACATGTCTTATACGCTCCAAGCACAAACATTCAACCAATCAACAATGTCCAATGGAATTCGGAAGATTTTTTGTAGTCTGCAGTGGTATATATATATGTATATATATGTATATGTATATATGTATTATGTATTCTCCACCACACAAACTGATTTTGCGCGCGCCCGCATATGTATATGTGTATATGTGTATATGTATATGTGTATATATGCAGTATTTTGTGTGGAGGGAGTAAGTATTTTGTGTGCGCGAGATTTTTTGTAGTCTGCAGTGGTGGTGGTGGGATTGAGGAGTATATGTATATGTATATGTATATGTATATGTATATGTATATGTATATGTATATGTATATGTATATGTATATGTATATGTATATGTGTATATGTGTATATATGCAGTATTTTGTGTGGAGGAAGTCATGCGCGCCCAGACGTGCCCGTCACGCGCGCGCCAGGATGTGTATATGTATATGTGTATATATGCAGTATTTTGTGTGGAGGAAGTCACGCGCGCCCAGACGTGCCCGCGCGCGCCAGGGAAAATTGAAGTTGGCCATCAAAAAAAAAAAAAAAAAAAAAAAAAAAAATGACGTCATAAAAAGAAAAAAATTGAGGCCAAGCAAAAAAAAAATTATGGTGTGTGCACCTGCTTTGAGGATTTGTGTGCAGTTTGTGTGCAGTTTGTGAGCAGTTTGTGTGGAGTGATTTTGTGCAGTTTGTAATGGCATTGCTCCTCAATGCTCCTCAATGCTCCTCCCCTCCGCCACAACCGGCGTCAAGATGCTGTATATATACTACTCCCGTTTACTTGACTTCAATCATCAGTATAATGCCTACTATTCCTATAATACACTTCTGTAAGGTCCTGTAAATATAGTTAGCATTCCTACTGGAGTGTTTGTCAGCTGGTCCTAAAAATGTAAGGATGATACCTGTTTACTTGCCTTCAATCCTTGGCAATTCCCACTGGCCCTTTAACACTTCTGTATAACATATATGGCCCTCTAAATATAGGTAGCATGCCTACAGGTCAATGCTTTTGTCAGCTTGTCCTGTAAATGTAGTGATGACACCTGTTTAATTGTCTTCAATTCTCAGTATAATTGCCCACTATTCCTATATACACTTCTGCATGGTCTTGTAATAGTTAGCATTCTTCCTATTCGCACCGTGTAGGCGCCATTGAGAGCACATGTTGTTAGATGACTGTGGGCAAAAGGGCAGCGATAGTGCATTGCATTTGACATATTTTGCAGTTGATGTGCGTGACGCAGCGCGGAATACCTCCAGCGATCATTGGCTGGCAGAAGTACACACGCTGCGTGTAATACTATAACATACGCACAAAAAGTGCACGCACAACGCTCACTTTAAATCAAAGTGGCTATTATCAAGAACACTGGATGCACATTCACCGCTAATGTGAACATAGTGAATAGCGTTTGTCAGTTAGTCCTGAAAATGTAGAGATGAATCCTGTTTACTTGCCTTTAATCCTTGGTAATTCCCACTGGTCCTTTACACAGCTGCAAAACATACTCCTTTGTAAACATAGGTAACATGCCTACATGTCAGTGTTCAGATTGTCCTGTTAATTTGTTTGTTAGCTTGTCCTGTAAATGTAGGGCCGATACCTCTTTACATTGTTGGTCCTGAAAATGTAGGCATGATGCATGTTAACTTGCTTCAATTCTTGGCAATTCCTACTGGCCCTTTTACACTTCTGTACAACATATTGTCCTGTAAATATAGGTGGCATGCTTGTAACTGTTTGCCAGCTTGTCCTGTAAACGCAGGGATGATACCTATTTACTTGCCTGATCAATCTTTGGCAATTCCCCAGGGGCCGATTTCACAAAGAGCTAAGATTGATCTTAACTGTGTATCAATCTTAATTACTTAGCAAAGTGTGATGTCACAATACAAATCACTATGGTAATACTAACAACTCATCTTAAGATGAATCTTAGTGCTTTGTGAAATCGAGCCCTGGCCCCTTACACTTCTGTACAATATAATGGTCCTGTAAATATAGGTATCATATAGGTATAGTGTTTGTCAGCTGTTCCTGATAATGTTGGGATAATGCATGGATATGTTTACTTGCTTCAATCCTTGGTAGTTCCCACTGACCATTTACACTTCTGTACAAGATATGGTCATGTAGGCAGCATGCCTACATATCAGTGTTTGACAGCTTGTCCTGTAAATGTAGGGATGATTCCTCAATTTAATTGCCTGATCAATCCTTTGTAATTCCCACTTGCCCTTTACATTTCTGTACACCATATGTTCCTGTAAATATGTAGGTAGCATGCCTACATGTCAGCTTGTCCTGTAAATGTAGGGATGATGCCTGTGTACTTGCCTTCAATCCTCGGCATCATTACCCACTATTCCTATATACACTTCTATGCATTACATGGTCCTGTAACACAGTTAGCAATCCTACTTTAGTGTTTGACAGCTTGTCCTGTAAATGGTGGTTATTTGCCTTCAATCATTGGTTATGCCCAATGAATGGCACTATATATTTCTATAAACAATTGTAAATACTAAGCCCAGTACAGGCACACTCATATTTTTGAAACATTTTTTTGTTTTGGCACATTGTCATTAGTTTAAAATGTTTTGCAATAGTCCTATGTAATTATAATCTTTTTTTATCATCTTTTTTTTAAACATTCAAACAGGAGCAGGTACACCAATGGTTATGCAAAAACACAATTGTTGTTTGGGGAGATCTGCAGAAAGTGACTCCATCAGAAAAATTACAAGGATGAAAACAAGACCAAAATTCTGCTGTCAGAACATATCAAATAACAAACTTCAATAATAAACTTTATGTCATAAACTTCATCAAAATACAGGTCCATGCAGGTCCATGCTACTGGAGAGTTCATAATAATGTCTCTTTCACAGGCAATGAATATTGTGTACATAATTTTCAAGTTATTCTATGAAAATTGTGTAGGGGAAATGGGGCATCTCCCACTTTTATCTATAAGCTTATTATCATTTCAAATAGCTTAGAAAAATTACCACTAATTTTGATGGGATTTTCTACACTTATACAAAGTAACCTACATAATGACCTGGTTTTAATTTATTTATCATTTCAAAGAAAAGTGTTGAGATATTTTTCTGGAAAATTTTACACTTGTTTTAAAACCTTTGCAGATGCATAATGAGTTTCCCTTCATCATGCGATCAACATTACATGTTAAATGCATTTATTTTGTTTACATCTATAAGTGCAACTAAAACTTTCTTTCTAAAATAAATGATATTCAAAGTGGGAGGGGTGCATTAGTTGATTTCAATTAAGTTTTGAGTGTTTGCTAGCAAGATGGCCTTTTAAGTCACAAGCAATATACATGGCATTATAATGTCTATGGGTTTAGCAGATTTTCCAAATTTGTTCCTGGTTTTAAATTCAACATATTTGAAATTTCTTTCATTGAAATATGAGCTGAAAAACGTCAACATGTTGTTATTAATAAAAAAGTTACTAAATAACATTTTTATTATTTTCCCTGAAATTATAGGTTTATAGATATAATTTTTCAAATAAAATTTTCATAACTATTGTTTAACAGCATTTTCAATTTTTTTTTTTTTTTTTCCTTTTACTAGACTTTCTCATGAATTTTGTATTTTATTTAGAACTGGACCTTGCCCTGTGAAGCTTTGGCCATAGAGCTGCTATAAGGACAGGAAAGTCCTGCTTATAGTATCAACAAATTTGCTGTACTTTCTATTGAGCAGCATGAATTTGGCATTGCATAAACAAAACTGATTGAGTCCCATGAGAAATTACAAAAAGAAACCAAACTAAGGCTAAATTCTAATTTCCAAGAATAGATAGACACTTTAATTCAAATTTGAGCATTTTGTAACTTTCAAACAATTAAAACAAATTTTCCCAAATCAGAGTATCAAAAGACATGGCATACAAAAAGTACTGTCAAATTATTTCACAGTAGTTCTCATATTTCCCACGGTGAAAATTGAAAAAATGTTGAAGCTGATCTGATACTGTAAATTTTCATGTGCACAAGGAGCAAGTTTGATCTCATTCAGAATAATTACAATGGCTAAATACAATTTTATGAAGTTTGGAGGACCATAATAATAACCAAACTTTTTAACTACCATATTACAAAAGAGATCATTTTCTAAAACTGTCGCAACTATCTAAAACATCCACAGGTTACTTTTATGGCACATTCATTGAAATCTACATGTAGAAGGGTAATATCAAAATGCCTTATAAAAAATGAATTGTGTAGGCCATAAAATGGGCACTGGCATTGTTTTCCAGCTAGTTTGATTCACACATAAATGTTATGAACTGCATCGTTCTCTCTCTGCTCAAGGATGGGATATGACATGGATAGTGATGTCTGTTCACCTTGCTCAATTAACTCTTGATGAAGACGGCGGATTTGTATCAAAAGTGTCCAACATGTCCACAAAGCATAGGCTGTGACCATGATATAACCAATCAGCATTGAGATTAGTAGCGTCCACAAAATTACATATTCTTCGTTCATGTCTGCCATTCAATTGGTGCAGTGCTTCCTTACAATCACAATACACCTACAGTTTTTAAAACTAATACAAATATGACAAATGCTGCAGGATACATGTCAAACATCACAATGCCAAATCAATGGCATTTCCATGCACAACCAATCTGACAGTCAGATATTTTCTGAATTCTGGCAATCCATACAATAGGTATACATGAAAATAATGCAAGTACAACCAAGTTCTTGCAAAAGATATGCAGCATTGTAGATATACAAGAACTCTAAATTTATTTGTGATGGCGAGGTTGTGATGCTGTCATGCAATAAACATTTTATTTAAGTCTGCCATTATCAATTTTATTTAATCAACAACACTGGTAGTGGTAACATGGAGTGTTGACACTTTGATTTGACTTAGCACTTTCTCAAATCCATCATTAATAAAAAAAATTATTAATTGCCACATATGATTTCACTTTTTGTAAAATATGGCCTAGAAAATTGATGCAGGCATAATCAGTTTTTTGTGGAAATTAAGTGCGGTTAGAATTAGAGTTCGTAGAAATGGGGGATGATCAACTGACACAATCGTGCGACACTGACAAATGCCTGTTAAAATGGCTCTTTTTCATTTCATTTCATTTTTTTTTTCACAGGGCAGAAACAATCACAAACACAATTCACAATGGTAAAAAACAATTTAAGAAAAATCCGTTCACAGTCTCCTATTTTTACTGACGGTAAAATGCCATCAAAATTCCATAGAGTATACCTCATGTGTGTAATTATGGGCTTCGTTGGCTGCAACCCCTAGTTGATCGAGACTACAATCAATAGGCTGAAAATTGTGGATTTTGTTGAGCCTGCTCACATCTAATTGTCTCGAAGACTAGTCATGCCATTCCTGCCCGATCTCTCTGATGTGCTCTATCGTCAATCAACGTACGACGATCTTTGTCTTTGATCATAATGTACTAAAGGTTCCCTGACTCCATATGCACTGTAGAGACATACATAATGGTGGTTCGAGACTGTATCGTCCATGTACGTAATTCGCCGCACTCGTGAAATGACGCACCTACCTTTGGCTCAGCATTTCTCGGAAAACTTACAAAACTATGGCGTATTACTAGTTGCATAAATTTATCTAAGTCATGCTTGTTACAAAAATAAAAATCATAGTGAAATTGTATGATTTAATGGAAAGTTAGTGCTTGTGAAAGTGGAAAAAGTTGTAAACAGGTTCCCATTTGGGATACAATTTGATTCTGGCGCAGGCCGGCCAGCGCAGCCATGCGACATGCTTGCGCATGGGCATTGCGAAATACATACATACCGGTGGTAGTGAATTCCGCGAGTACGTGTGCTTCGTTTATATGAGTGTACGTCGAGGGGTCGCGGGGGTTTAATAACAACCCATTTTTTTTTTCACGAACATCTGTGATTTTATTGTTCTATGCCGTCAACAAGCTGTTGTTTGTGGAAACCAAAATATATGAATGCTTTGTTTGTTTGTTTGTTTATTTTCCATATATCACAGCTTAATACAATATGTTAATACAACAATTATGTACAAATGGTGACAAATGGAGGGCACCAGGTAAAAAGCCTAGGCTTATACAGGACCTGGTCCCTTTAGTTAATAAATGAATTAATAACAATTTATGAATAGCAAAAAAATAATTATCGATGAAGTACAGTAAGGTGAAGTGTACATGTATATGGCAAACAATAATTCGATTAGTAAACTAGCTTTTACATTCAGTTTTAGAATTAATAGAACTATAATACATTATATACAGAATGAAATGAATGTGTAACAAGCAAAAAAGGAGAAGTAAAAAAGAAAAACGAGAGAAAAATAAGATTTTTTTTTTTTTTTTTTTTTTGCATTACAAGACTTAATAAATTGGAATGTAATGTAACCATGTGTACATATCTTAAATAATATTGGAAATAATTAGGTTTTTGAGGTATTTTTTAAAACTGTGCACAGTTCTAAAAAAAGGTATAGGTGTAAGCTGATTCCAGAGTAGGGGCCTTGATGTCTGACTGTTTTCATAAATAATGTGGTCCTAGCCTTTCCAATATGAATTTTAGTTGCTGATCTAGTATTATGCATATGGACGTCCAGATTTCTCAAAAAGAGATCTTATGTTGCTAGGTAGCAGGTTACTGAATTTAAACATAATGATGCCTAGATGATATTTGTACAGTTCAAATATATTGAGAGTATTAAAGTGCCCAAAAGGGTAAAGTGTGCTCTATAACTGGAATTTGTGATAACTCTCAATGATTTCTTCTGTACTACCAATAATTTGTTCAAATAAGTAATATGAGTATTTCCCCATGCTAAAATTCCGTACTGAAGATGGGGCAATGTCAATGTATTATAAATAGAGAACCGGACATTTCTTGGCAAAACAAGTCGAAGTTTACGCAGAACACCCAAAATTTTGGAAGCTGATGTGTGATCCTTTGACAATGCAACTTCCACGTAAGGTTGCTATCAATTATAACCCCTAGAAATCTAAAAGAATTTACTTGAGTTATTTTAAAATTATTAATATAAATATTGATATTTACATCTTTGTACTTATTTGAGAATAACATTAAGCATGTTTTCTTTTCGTTAATCGACAGTTTGTTACATTTAAACCACAAGGAGACATTTTGAAGTTCTTTATTTATAACTGAAACTGCCTCCTTTAAATTACTGTGACTAAAGAAAACATTGGTGTCATCTGCAAACAGAATAAAGGATAACAATTTTGAAGAATTATAGATATCGTTTATATATAAAAGAAAGAGTATTGGACCTAAAATAGAACCTTGTGGTACACCACATTTGATTGATGTAAGTGAAGATTTTGTATTTTCCATTCAACAAACTGTTTCCTGTCACAAGATAGTTCTGAACCAGTCCAGGCATTTCCCAACACCATACCTATCAAGCTTTGAAAGTAAAATATCGTGGTCAATAGTATCAAATGCCTTGAAAGGTCCAGGAACAATCCAATAGTGTGGTTGGATTTATCCATAGATGAGCTGATTTTATCAACAAGGTCTATAAGGGCCATTTGAGTTGAGAAATTAGCTCGAAATCCATACTGAGAGTTATACAGAATATTATACTTAGTTATAAATGTATCAAGACGATTTGCAACTAATCGCTCAAGCACTTTGGAAAGACAAGGTAATATAGAGATAGGGCGGTAGTTGCAAAGTAATTGAGAGTCACCGTTTTTAAATATAGGAATTACTTTTGCGATCTTAAAATCATTGGGTACAATTCCAGATAGCAAAGATAGGTTAAATATTTTCAACAATGGCCAAGCAATGAGTGTTCCGATTTTCTTAATGAGATAGGTGTCTAATTTATCATGGCCTGGACTTTTTCTAGAAGGTAACGCATCAATACATTTCAGAAGTTCATTGTTAGTTATTGGGGTCATAAAAAGAGAATGAGGAAAATCACCTTCAATAAAATCAGTAGGGTCAAATCTGGATTCAGGAATCTTAGATGCTAGATTAGGACCAATATTTGTAAAGAATTCATTAAAATGCTCCGCGATGTGTCTCGGGTCGTCTAAGGTAGTAGTATAATTTATATGAAATGAGTCAGGACCCGGCAACTTTTGTTTTGTTTTGTTCAAGACGTTATTGATTATTTTCCATGTATTTTTTATATTGCATTTTTCCTTTTCGAAGGAAGCAGTGAAATAAGTTTTTTTGGCTTCTCGTATTACAGTAGTTAACCTGTTCCTATATTTATCATATTTTCTTTTATTAGATTCATTTGGGTTTTGGAGATAACACTTATACAACTTGCCTTTCCGCCTGATTGACTTCAATAGACCCTTTGTTAACCAATGATTGCCCGCAGTCTTTTTACATTTAAATCTTTTATATGGAACACATGTATTTAACACTTCATTTAATTTTGTAATAAACTGCGAGTAACAATCATTTACATTTTCTGCAATAACAATTTCATTCCACTGGACTGTCTCGAGCTCATGCTTCAAGGAAGAGATGTTTCGATCACTAGTATTCCGTTTCCAATAAAACATCTTTTGATTTTTGTGGCTTTAGTAAAACTAGGACCAAACAAGACTATAGGGCAAAATGATCACTCAGCCCAGAAGTAATAATTTCTGCCTGGTGACTGTCTATGCTGTTAGTGAAAATATTGTCAATGAGGGTAGCTGTATTGTGCGTAATTCTTGTTGGTTTGTCTATGGAAGGGCGAAAAGAATGTGAATATAACGTATCTAAAAACTCGTGTGTTGGGTTATGGGAATCACTCTTAAGCAAATTTATATTGAAATCTCCTAAAATGTAACAGATTTTGTTTTCGGACGTTATTTTGCCAAGAATTTCATCCATTTCATCTGAGAAATTAGAAACAGCAAGACCAGGAGGTCTGTAAATTAAACCTACGATAATATTTTTCTTTTTGTGAATTCCTATTTCTAAAAAGATGGATTCAAAGCATTCCGAAGCACTAAATAAATCAGGCCTAATGGTATATTGCAATGAATCTTTTATATATAACATGACACCCCCACCATTTTGCCTCTGTCTGTTTTTATGCTCACATTTATAACCAGGAATAGATAACATCGAATGAGGGGTGCTTTTAAGCCACGTTTCAGTTAGACCGATAATATGAAATTTGTGTTGTATTTCGTTTAGAGTAAGAGTAAGATCGTCGAAATGTTTGTGTATACTTCTGATATTAATGTGAAATATTGAGAAAGATTCATTTTCTAATTCGTTAATTTTTGCTCTGAGTTGTCTTTCAGATAGGTATTGAGCACCACATGTGTTAAATAAAAGCTCACTTTGGTCCACTGAATTCAGAGAAGCAGGATTAAAACACAATCGTTAAAACGAAAAGCCGTATCATCCACTGATTCAGGGTTACTGTCATCGCTTATGCTATTGTTGTCATTCATTATGTTACGAACTCAAATTGAAAACAACGGTATGGTAGACTGATTAAGTACAAAGAAGTGTTTATATATAGCGAGCTAGGTATAGGAAGCTCAATTCTGCGTACAGTATTTTGTGTGCATGGGGAACAAGATGGAACCGAGAATGGAAGCAAAAAAACATCGTTTGAGACATATTGTATGGCACATGAGATACATATTTAAATAATGTAGACTTGGTAGCAATTTGATTTCCAAAAAAAGAAGAAAAAAATAACATGTATTTAACAAGGTACATTCCAATGACATTAATTTGTTAAATATGATAATAGAACTGATAATAATAATAACAATTTCTCAGCTGATGCTAGATGTTATGTCTGGAGCTAACAAGCTATGATATAGGGCTTGCTTCCCCGAATCGGAAGGTCTTAAATGAACCGCTTTTCAGTTTGTAGGTGATAACCGCTGGGACAGACATTGGGACGTATGCAAACTGAACCCTTTCGTCCTGTCGGATGGATTGGAGATGATCCTCTTAGGCGTTTCCTGGCCCCCGGATCTTTGAGGTGACGTCGTCGGTGATGTAAATATTTGATCCTCTATAGGGATTATTCTTCAGAGTCCGGGCAGCGTTTTTGAGGATGAACTGCCTATCCGTATATCTCAATAACTTGCAGTGAATCAGTCGTGGGCGTTTCTGATCACCAGTCCCGGTGTGGGGTGGTTGGCGTCCAGGTGTGCGGTGGGCTCGCTCAATTTCTATATCTGAGCCCCCCTCCAGTTTCATGTGGCTAACCAGGAATTCCGTCACAAAATCCTCACAGGACTGATCTTTTCCAGATCCCTCGGGGACACCATGGATGACGATGTTGTTTCTCCTGCTCCGGTTTTGCAGATCGTCAAGCTGATCATCGAGCTTGCTGATATCTTTGCAATGTCCGTCGGACCTGTTGTTAATGGTCTCTACAAGCCTCTTATTTTTGTTCTCAAGCATTTCTATGGATATTTTCAGGTCATCAATGTCCTTGGTGTTGTCACTGACACGATGATTGGTGTCACGAAGACTGACTTCTAGGATGGACAGCCTGGTACCCATGATCTCGAGAGTATTCAGGATTTTGTCCAGCTTGATGTTCACCGTAGACAATGCACCACGACAGCACTGGCAGCCATCTTGAACCCCATCGGGCTCACTGGTGGTTTGAGTCGACGAAGGTTGATCGATTTTCCCTCGTTTTCTGCTGCCTCTTGTGGGTTTGCTCACATCAAGGGAATCGGTCATGGTCAGGATGGTTTGTATGATTTTTTAGTTGACCAAAAGATGTTATAATTTGCGGTTACAGACTAAATTTAGTTGACTTTTGGGGAGCACTTTTAAAACCCGTGCGTCACACACCCATTCATTTGCAATGATTTTTTAAAGAAATACTGATCCTCAAAATGGACACATTCCTTATAGAAGAAGCGAACGAAGACTACTTAATTCGTTGGTGTTTATTTCGACGGTAGTGGAAAATTATTGAGAAAATGAAACATTAATATCATGGTTATGAAAAGAAATCTTTTATTTGACAAAATGTTAACAGCATTTTTACACATTTCAAAGTTTTAAAGTACTTTTTGCAAAATGTTTTACCACCTTCCATTTTATTGGTATTTCAAGAATATTGATTAAAAGTTTTGAGAGCTTCTCCAAATTATTTAAAATAAATTACAAAAATCGAAAACAATATTTTTATTTTCAAGATTAAAAACAATTTTACAACCATCTGGAATAAGATGAAACATGATTCCAACTGTTTTTCTCTTGGCATATTTTCTGTGCCCCATCAACTTTAACAGTTTGGGGTGAGTCATTATGATACCAACATCAATTTTTGACGACCACAATTCTGTGCGTCTCAAAAACGGCGCTCAAGACGTCCACGCGTATGATCATGCATTGAAATTCAGCATTTTACAAGAGAATCCTTCACTGAAAACAAACTGAAACACCAAACTGCTAATTTCATTTGTAAGTTACCGTCCACTACCTTAGGGTGCGTCAGGGTAAATTGAGGATATATGTGATATGTACCACTTAATCTAGAATGGTTACTAATCATCTGTTCATGGTGTGTTGATTGAGGCTAGTGAATTACGCCATGAGATACTGCCGCGAAACCGTGTTTTCCCCTGAGATCCAACTTTGACCATGGTTGGTAGCTATGCGCGAGCCTCGAAAGCGTGACGTCAGATCTTCAACACAACGTATCCAATGAAATAAAGACATGGGACCAGTCTACTACTGCGAAATCTATCGAGCACAAGAGGGCGCTATTATTAAAATCAAATTTTAATTGCAATAGGTAAGAAAACACGTCAAAGAATACACACAATATTTACAGGACCAAAACACTTAAAAGAACACACACATCATTCCAAGCACCATTTTTGCTATGATGAACAATACCATCTGCTGATGACTTTCCCAATTAAAAAGTGGGGACTGGGTTTTTGGTCCTGACATTTCAAAATGTCCCCACATTATTGGTGTGTATCCCAACACTGGTCCTGAAATTGCAGGCTAGCACACATACACACATATACAATATATATACATATATATATATATATACATATATAGAAATATATATACAAATATATATATATATATATATATATATATATATATATATATATATATATGTATATATACATATATATATATATATATATATATATATATATATATATATATATATATATATATATATATACATATATATACATACATATATACACATATATAACAGGGTGTCCCAGAAAAAGGTAATTCTGACAATAAGGGTTAATTTTGACAAATATATGCTTTTATATATTAATAATGTTTTACCATAAAGTAGGAGCAAAATGCTTTCCAGTGGTATCTTGATTGCATTCCTCTGGTCTTGCATCACTGAGCACCATTGTTTGGGAAAATGCTATGTGAAAACCCTTTTGGGACAGTTCATGGTCAGACATGAGCAGCACATTCAGATATGGTCCGAGGGAAATCTAACCGTTTGAAAGCATGTGATACGTACAATATGTTTATCAATTGGTGATATTTATTCAGTACTGAATTATGCACCAACACCTTCCACGTGCCCACCTCCTCTTTCGATGCAAAGTCCACAACGGCGGCGCATGTCAGCCACAGCTCGTCTCACCATTGCAGGATCATCACGTACGATTTCGACCTCATGTTGAATGCGGGCTTGCAAATCCTGAAGGTTACGTGGTGGACTGGTGAACACTTTGTTCTTCAAATACCCCCTCAAGAAAAAGTCACAAGGAGTGAATTCCGGTGACCTGGCCGGCCATTCCACAGCATGTCTGACCATGAACTGTCCCAAAAGGGTTTTCACATAGCATTTTCCAAACAATGGTGCTCAGTGATGCATGACCAGAGGAATGCAATCAAGATACCACTGGAAAGCATTTGCTCCTACTATGGTAAAACATGATTAATAGCCATAAAACATATCTTTGTCAAATTAACCCTTATTGTCAGAATTACCTTTTTCTGGGACACCCTGTATATATATATACATATATATATATTTTTTTTACAGTGCATGTGTTGTGAAATGACCACTGATCCACAATGCCGGACAACCAACTTGCCAGAACACACATTGTGCGGGAAGAGGTTTTTGCAGCTTGTGTTTCATACCAAGTTCTTTCTGT
>CM055824.1:34090409-34108493 GCA_029582265.1 Zoroaster sp. YZ-2022 | reverse complement strand
GAGATCCCATTGAAGTACACACGCCCACAGCATCCGGCGTTTTATGATAGAGATGGCCAAGTTGAACAAGGGCTCCTGTTTAATTAAGAGGTAAATTCAAGGTTGAACGCACAGCCCACACAGGCCTCGTGAAGATAATAATCTATGTACTGATGTATAGGATACATTAAGTGTGCAAAATAAGCAAAGAGAAATTCATACGCTTGGTACAGTGTAGGCCAATTTAACGACGTCGAGGAATGTGATTGTTTGCATTCAAATTGCTCAAAAAGTTGCCAATTATTATCGCTTGTTAATCAAGAGTGTATTATGTACACACTATTCACCTCCAAAAATGATACATACATGAAAGTCTGTTCCCAGAACTATATTGCGCACAGGTCCCAGACAGTTATAGGCGCTTAAGCATGCACCTAATTGCCTATAGAAACAAACAATAATAATAACAATTTGTACGTTTTTAAGAATATTAACAACGAGGTGTCCTCATTAAGCATGATAATTTTAGCCAGACGGGACACACACAGATTCACGACTAGTTCCAAAGTGTTGACACATCAAGAGATCACTGCAGCGCGAATGCTGATCAGTCGCTCTTCACAAGAACCAAAATATTGCAGAGACTTCATGATTTACAAAACGGAAAATAAAATAAACTGATTTAGAATAAAACTGATCCTGCAGTGAAAGCAAACTTCTAGATTCGGACGTCTCAATAACGAAACTCAAAGAGTACAGCATTCAAAGATGCGATGGACTGAATATTAGTGGAATTACATCTATGTGAAACATACTTATAAGATGGCTAAAATACCAGCCGTTTACATTGTGTGTTTCATCAGACTAACTCTTATGGCAACCACTCAATATTGTTCTGAATGCAGTCTGCATTGGCATTCCTACAATGGAAACTGTTATCTCATGATTGAAGACCCGAAGTCGTCCTTCTGGGAAGATTTTTGTAAGAATCTCTCCCGACAAGGACGAGCGGCCCATCTCGTTTCAATCGCCAACCAGCAAGAGGAAGATTTCATCGAAGGGTACCGGTATGTTAAGCCATTCGGCTACTGTGATGTCTGGATCGGCTTCACAAATCAAACGACACAGAAATATTACTGGGTAGACGGGAGTCAGGCGCAGTATAGCAGTTATGGAGAATAATGGAGGACCAATTCCATATTAAACTCTTGCTCTACCCTTCTAAAACAATGGACATGCATGTTGCATGTTGCATGTTGCTCTTTGAATATTCTTTTCTTATTATGAAACAGCCATCAATACCATTGTTATTGATATACTGAGTTCTTACAGAAAACTATATGTGTAACATGCCCTTGAAGCAATGCTTTGTACTGCAACTTTTTTTTCAGCTGAATTTTCATTCAAATCACTGTCAATTGTGCATGCACTATTGAATTTCAACCATTTCATTACGAGCTGTGTAGAACATGTCATTCTGTCATTTGCTTTTTGAATTTTTAAAATTCATGCAATACTTGTTCAGATATTCTAAAAAAATATTAGGGGAAACTTAGAAGTTGTGATGGGTGTATATGCCTCTCCTTCTAAATCGACCACGTAACCCACAATCCGTTCAAAGGGTCATTCCAGTCACAAATAGTTGTTGGAAAGAATTAACCTGCGTGATTGGCTGTGCTGCTTGACCTTGTAATAATAACAAAGCACCACTGATGTCACTTCATTATTTGTAAGCAATTGTCAATTGGTTCTTTCCTCTGCAAATTATTCCAAGCAACTTGTGACTGGAGTTACCCTTTTTATTATAGCCTACCTCAGATTCAGTCATACAGAATTATGCAAGTGCCAAATAACAGATCTTAAATTGTCTGCCTTTAACCAGGATTCCATTAGAAACGAAGGATGTAGACATCCTTTGTTTCTATGCCATTTCATTGGCCTCCTCCAATACCATCATGCCTTTGATTGGCTAAGAGAAAACCATTGTTATCACCCTTCATTTGACTGGCCAATCACATGCCCTCTTCTTTACCACCATACATGTGATTGGACATCAGCTGGTGAGTTAATTCATTCATAAAAAGTTAAACTTAATCATACCTAACTTACGTGTGTATCATTTCACACTCATTAATTTTTATATATTTTCATTTATTAAGAGTTATTGTAATTATTAAGACTCGCGAAAAGGCGGCCTTTCGCGAGGCTGTTAGTACTCGGTGGCAATTGGGCGACACAAATGATTGACCCAGACAATACATAATTGAAAAACTGTATTGTCAATAACACAGACACACACAGATGTGATGCGGTCGGTTGGAGGGCGGCCAGGTTCGGTTCGCGGGTGGCCAGGTTTACGGCCGGCCAGAGTTTGCCGCCAGATTTTCGTGCCGCACGTGAATGTTTTGGTGCAAAGAAATTGTTATCAGCCAGGTTTTCGTGCCGCACGCCAATGTTCGTGTCGCACGTCCTCTTTCAATGAAATTGTGTACAAAAAATCAATATTTCAAAGAAGAACGAGAAGTCGCACGTCCTCTTTCAATGAAATTGTGTACAAAAAAAAACAATATTTCAAAGAAGAACGAGATAAAAAATCGTATCCCCTTAGAATGATCACCGGTCCGAAATTTTCAGCCAGATCTGTGCAGGCACCTCGGAGATTTTCTTTAACAAACAGACCCGTTACTCAAATTAGTATATAGATGTGTATTATATGTCTGAGCGAGCTTCAGTACCAGAATCAAATGTATACAAATATAGTGATATTTATGTTTTGTATAATTTCATAGAAAGATTAATCCAGTTGCCAGAAATATGTAATCCTCTGCAATTATATATTTTATCTGATGAACGTTATCAGAATTACACTTCAAAAGAGTGTGTACATCTATTGTCATTGTTCATTGTAGTGTAACAATGTGTTCAATCTGCCACAATAAAAGTGCCTGTCATATAACTGTATCATGGATGAGATTTCATTGTAGTTTTTATATAACAAAGTATAATTTAAAATATATATATACACTACTCAAAACAATTTAGGGAACACCGGATTTACTGCAAGAGGTGGTCACCACCGTTATTGAAATGTTCCATGAACAGGGATTTTCATTTGCAACCCCCTCTCTCTTTCAGTAGTCATGTCATGAAATGTGTAACCACTACATGCATCCTTTATCATTTGTTTCTCATCAATTCTGTCAAACATTGTGTTTATCGAAAATAAACGATCTTGCTTTAACTGAGATTATTCCGGTGTTCCCTGAATTGTTTTGAGTAGTATATATATATACAGCACTATCATATAATTATTTAAGGAAATTGTTAGATTGTACGAGCTACAATGAGTTTTATATCAAGAAATGGAATCATTTTTGGGTAATTTGGGATATTGTTTGTAAATATACTTGTAATAAAGTACTTGTATATTTGGTATTATAACAGGTTTATACTAATACCTATCATGTCCTGTAGAACAGATTTGTGTTGCAAATATCGTCCCTAATTTGCCATAGTGACCAATGCGGCATTGGTCACTTTGCCAAATTACAAAAATAGCCAGTTAGAGCATTCATCATTTGAATGCATGCTCTATCTCCAAAACTATAAGGAATACATGCTTGTGGATTAGATACAATGGTAGGTCTCTTCCTGAATGTACTAGTGGGCGGGAAAACATAAAATTGAAAAAAGTCAGATTGGTCACTATGGCAAATTAGGGACGATATGAGAGTAATCAAACATCTAAATATTATCAAGAAAGTAAATCATTTAATTATGAGTACTGAATCAGGTTGGTCATTTCATGGAGGTTGTCATAATATTTGGGGCTGATGAACGTTGCGTTGTAAAATCACAAAGTTTGAAAAAGAAATATTTATGGTACTTTTTTAAAATAACATTTTTGTTTTGATGGGTTAGATAATAAAAAAAATACATATAAAATTATAATACATTTCACAAGAAAAAGCAGTTAAGGAAAACATTCCTCTCAACCAATGTTTATGGTAACCTCCATGATAAACACATGGATCAAGCTTCCATTCTTCACAATAAATATAAACCGGATTTTTGTTATTTTGGATTGTGTTATGTATTTGACTTTGACATCTTTGGAGTTTTATGGGAAGGGCACACCCCTCCGCAAAGGCAGATAGCCACTACATTGCATGGGTCATGGAGCGTGCACCCCTTTTCGAACAATATCACAATATAGGCAGAATTCCAATCGATCCAGCAATTTTGGCTTACAAAAAACGATTTAGACAATGATGATAATAATGATGATAATAATAATATGGCGCACGTATCCAAACTGGTGCTCGAGGCGCATTGCATTATTACCCCTGCTCATCAGGCGCATAAATCATTCCTGAAACCATCTCATCTCCCTGGGGAGTATACAGCTCAATTGCTGCCATTTCGGTGCATATAGGGCTAATCAAACACAACAACCAAGTCTGCCCTCACAGGTACCCATTTACTCCTAGGTGGAGAGAAGCAATTATGGTAAAGTGTCTTGCTCAAGGACATAAGCACCATAGGCGCAGTCGGGATTCAAACCCACATTCTGACAACCCGGCCATCAGAACACAAATCTGATGAACTAAACCGCCTGGCCATGGCACTCCAATTAATAATGCTCTAATTTCTCTACTTTGGTAGAGAAATGTTAATAATGCATTAGGTAACTAATTTGTTATGGTATCACTTATTTATTGTTAATTTGCTTTGAACTGATAAAATACAAAATGAAATCTTACAATCTTGTAAGTTGACGTTCTTGAGAAATGAATAGAGAGGGTGTCTTTGGAACGGTACATTTGAAAGAAATAACAATCAAACAGGACATCAAAACAAGCTATCATCACAACATACAAATGCTGACTTCATATCATTACAACTCACATGGGAACCCCTCTATCATAAAACATACATTTTGACATTCTTTGTATTAAATGTTGAAGCAACATACATTGCTAAATTGTCCATATTTGTTTACATGCACAGATGTATAGAATGAATACCATAATGAAATCATAAACAACTGCTGAGGTTACATACTGCATAGACTACATGTACTACACGCAGGCATTGCTTCTTGATCAAACTAGCAATCACTACAGTTTACATCTACCTGTATGTTACTGTGTATTTTAAAATTATGCAATAGTTCTATGTGTTATTAAATTGGAAAAAATAAACAAAATAGCAAACCTTTGTTGAGTGTGGTTGTAACATTGATATACAATATCTGGGAGCAAAGGTCAGTTTTGCAGTATTTTGATCATTAGCTAGGACCAGCATGTATTATGCGAATAGGCATGCGCTTGTGCACTATGCAGCTATCTTGTTTTTATCTATGCAATTACTGAATAGATCTTTGTATGTCACAATCATACTACTTGCCGACTGGTGGTAGGCAAACTACATGATATGCTTACTAATACACACATCTTTGTACACACATGAATCAAACCACTGTTAATTCAAGTTGTTGCAGGTTTCTTATAATGAATAGGACAGTCATGACAGCCTAATAACACAATGTAGTCAGCTTTAACAAGTATTTGAGAATTTGGTATGTCATGAACCACACTGAATGAGAGCTACATTTTAATACAGACATTTTAGAACGACATCCTGAGATAAATTATCTCGGGAAGACGACATCCCACTTTCACCATGTCATCATCCTGAGATAAATTAATGATGTCGTCACACAAACTTGGTCTCACAAACTTGCAGTCCGCTCACGTAAAGTGCGTGTAATTATACCGTTTTACATTAACTAAAACGTCCCATTTCTTCCATCCTGGTTGAGGCTCAGACCAGAGGAAACAAAGACGAGACCTATTGTCTATCTTGTCACTATTTGACCCTGTCCGTCTTTTCACTACTTGACCCTGGTGTGAAAAGTTGATTTATACTTAAAATATTCCATTGAAGCCGTATTGGTAATTTGGAGGTTTTAAATCAAACTTATTTGGTTCAAAGTTCATGATGGTATCAAACAACTCTGGAAATCTTTCCGTCTCCTTCATGATATTATGTACCATAACAACGTAATAAGTTGAAACTCTCACAGGTTAATTGTTTATATGTATATCTTTATTCCAGAACAGAAATGATACCTTTAGAAATTATCAATGTTTCACTGGCCTTTGAAAACGAACCGTCCGTCCATTTTATCTAAGAGTTCTAAAATAAGCAGCAGACAATGCTGTAGAAATTCGAGTAAAGCCATTACATTGTGTACTTCAAACTTTGAAATTATACTTTCACTACTAGAAAGATCCCAGCCACCAGCGTTTTAGTATAATACACAAGAAATACAATGGTTTGCTATTACATTGACAAAGATAATTCAGGTGGGCGTGAAAGGTTCGTTATTTATTTATTTATTTTAATTTGTTTATTAACTGTTTTATGACAATCGTATATACAGGCAGGGCCGTAGCGAGCGGGGTGTGACACCCCCAATAATTTTTCTCAGTCGGCATTTAGAGCCTCAGTCGGCAAATGAAGCATCAAAGGTACTAGAACAAGGGTTGGTCCAGAATAAATTTTCAGTTGGCAAACCTTGAGCTATGTATATATCGAGTTTCTAAGCGCTGAAGATTTGCCGAGTTGTTTGTTATAACCCTTTCAAGTTGATTTCATGGCTCGGAGAGTAATTCATTATGACATTATGTTAATAGAGAAATTGCCTTGCATTGCATCATCACGTGAGGGCGCTATACAATAAAACTTGCCAAAAGTCCTGTGGACATGAAGAAGAAATGAGTGCGGTACATGTACCCAAGGCATAATTGAAAAATTGGTCTTGGTACTGAAAGGGATAAGCTGTTTTTACTTTGTAATACACTATTTTACTTACCACCCCCCCCCCCTCACCCCTGTTGAGCGACTTTAGAGACTGTGCATTTTTAGGGGGAAACAAAGTAAATTTGTTTGGTCGGTAAATTTACCAACAAAAATGTTTTTCCACACTGATGTCAGTCAACAGATTTGTTTCCAACCCCCCCAAAGAAAATGTCTTCGCTACGCCCCTGTGTATAGTGGCGCACTGTTTTGCTTAATTCATTTTTTAGTCGAAATCGACTCCATTTCTTGGGTAATAAAAATGGTTTTGGTCGGCATGATTAACTAGGATTTTCTGGCGACTATTTTCAGTTATTTTTTTTTAGCAAAGAAAAATGATTAGTTGAAAACAAAAATGGGGGAAGGGTACTGATAACCGAGCAGTCCGAAGGCAACATAATACTTCTACAATCAAGGTCAAAATAGGCGTGGGTCTAAATTAATTATACACTGCAAGAAATATTGGGCAAACACGGTTGATATGTTGCCCAAGACTGGTAAACATATCAACAGGTTACACAGTTGGTTTACTATTGCCCAATGTTGGATAATTTTTTTGACAAAATATGTGAACCAATTATGGGAGAAATAACCTTACCCAACCCCATGTTGCCCAACGTTTTTACAGTGTATTATCTACAGTGGCTTCAAGACAACATGAATGGATGGCATAGCTGGTATTATGCTAATATTTAGCCCATAAATGATAAACTATCTTGAATTTAGGCATATCAAGCTCTAATTTGTACGTTTATTATTATTGTTTGAATATTAATTCGAATCCGTTGAATGTCTTATGGAATGTTATAATAGCTATACTTCACACATTTCAGTTACTCCTATAGATGATACTTGCAGTTACTCTGTCCATTAGCTCAAAATGTACCACTGGAACTGTAAATTAAACAATTATAAAGGTATATCATCAATAATTATGCAAGATGTGTAGTTTTGCATGGTGGAAAGGATCAGTAAAGACTGTTTGCGGTGACATCATGTGAAAATTCTCTTTTGAGTAGTAATTAGTTCTGAAAAGAGCTGGAGGTTACAACTCGATGTTCCGATCAGTAAGCTATGATCGTCTTCAGGAGAATGCCGTACTCTGGGAAACGCTGCTGCTTAGGCAAATTGTTTTATTTATTTATTGGATTACGAACATTTGGCAGGGTCGAAGGACGGAATAAAAAAATAAAATACAATTCCATACTTGCATGTGTATTACTACAGAGTAGTGGTCACTGCGCACCACTCATCGTGCATGTCACATTTATGCAAAACACATGCAGCATCATCTCACGGAAAAACTCGTACTTTTACTAATTCGTACTCATTTTGGTCAACGCGTAACAACTCGTACGCATGCCAACTCGTGCGCTATTCGCCTCGTGCATATCGTATCTCTCTAGCGGTAAAATGTACTAAGTATGAAGAGTTTTTCTACCTGAAAAAGGACATCTCAGCGGCCATTTTGTTAGAAATTTTCAAAGTGAAACTTTTCCCTGGTAACCGTTAATACTAGAATGGAGCTAGTAGCGCACGCCAATGGTTAACCAGTGATAATTTCCTACGTCACAGCCATAGTAACGTTTGCCAAACTATGGGCGGTCGCTAGTGCAAAATAAAACCGGAAATTCAATGTTTGTTTTAAATACTGTAATTAGTGAAAAACACTGATGAAATCAACATACTTCACCAAGATATATTGCTCTTAAATACTTCCGGTGTAAAATGTTTAATTGTGGGCAGAATCTCTTGCTAACATGTTTAAAATTGTTGGTCATTGATGGCTGTCCATAAAAAATGGTGCTCAATGCTTACAATACAAAATGCCCTCTGTTTGCGAACTCCTGCATCATATGTGATGGCGCTCTCATTATAGTCATAGACGGGACCAATAGACTTAATCCAGGGACCACAGTATTCCCTGCCATAGCATGAATATATGACGTCACGCTCTGAGCTAGAGGCGCCTGAATTACGCCAGAATCTTGGCCGCGATATTGTTGCCAATGCTGAACTTTGACCTTGGTTGGTAGCTCGCGCAAGCCTGGAAGCGCGACGTCATATCTTCAGCACAACGCGTTAACGTATCCAATGAAGTCCTTTGGTGGTACGCCTGTTTGAGCCTGTCTATATCCTTGATAGGATATAGACAGGGGACCAATCTATTGTCATGATCACGGTGGTACCGCACTGCATGCGCGCGTCACACGCATTCTTAAATACGCAGTACGCTGGCGTTTCGTCAGCGTTTCGAGTGCACAGGTTGGTCAAGGAAGCACCGGACTAAAAAAGATCGACTTTTATAATAGGCTAATAGTCCTCTAAAATGATTTTAAAAAATTTAACCGGATACTCACCGACAGAAATTCAAAAACGGTTCACAAGCAACAGCGTTGGGTTAATGCCCTGTTAGGTAATGTTTGATTGGTTAAATACATTTTATATTTACTAATCTGAGATTACCAAACGTTTATGGTAAATGTTTATGGTACCAAATTCATTCGCCTAGCTCATTATCGTAATTTGTATGCCCTAAAAAAACATCGGAAAAACAAAGATTTTTAATAGTCCAAAGGTTTTAGTTCCATACATATGAGGAATTGTATAAAAATGATCCAATATTATGATATGGGGGTCTTTGACTTCAACTTAGAGTATTTTGGATACACTAGGCCCTGAAAAAGTCGTCCTAAATTGCTTCCAAGCAGGGCCACTTTTTTTCAAAATGGATGAATTTTTTGCCAGTGTTAACGTTGAGAATAACTCGATGGGCCTCTGGGATATCGACATAAAAATGTTTGGGATGTCTAAGTGTTTTTTAATCACATTTATACACATTCAGGAGGCTGTTGACCAAATGAAGGAAAACAAAGCACCAGGGATAGATGACATTACTAGTGACATTATAAAGTTAGGAGGGGATTATATAAAAACACAATTAGTAACATTATTCAACCAGATACTAGAGACTAAGAAGATACAATCAAAAATGGAAAGAGGCAAAATTATACTGTTGCATAAAAAAGGAGACAGGCAGATATAAAGAACTACCGCCCAATCAGTCTTCTTTCTCATATGTACAAGTTATTCACCAAGGTAATCAGAACAGAATAAAGGCAACTCTAGATGAAAATCAACCCAGAGAACAAGCAGGATTTAGAGCAGGGTATTCCACAATGGACCACTTACAGGCTATAAATCAATAATCAACAAATGAATCAACAAATGAATACCAGCTAGACCTCTGTCTGGGTTTTGTTGATTACCAGAAGGCGTTCGATTCCATCGAACACAAAGACATGTTCAACGCCTTGAAAAAGTGGCAATACATGAAGGCTATATCAGCATCTTACAGGACATATATACAAATGCTACCGCCAATATCCACATCGATAAAGATGTCTCAAAAGAAGTGAAAATAAAGAGAGGGGTACGACAAGGAGATACAATATCCCCAAAGTTTTTCACAGCGACATTGGAGGTGTTTAAAAAATCACATCTGGAATAAAAGGGAATGGATATCGATGGAGAAAATCTCACATACCTAGAGATTTGCCGACGATGTAGCTATGGTTACAATATCAGTAGAAGATATGGAGGAACAGCTAACCAAACTAAGCAGAGACAGCAAACAAGTGGGTCTAACAATACACAATGATAAAACTAAATACATGACAAACTTTGACACAAACATAGATATTGTCATTGAAAACCATAAACTAGAGAAAGTGGGAAATTACAAATACCTGGGCCAAACTCTAAGAATGAAAAGACACATCGAGAGAAGAAATTATGTCGAGAATCAAAAGCAGGTTGGATAAGTTTTGGCATGTACAAAGACATATTGACCGACAACAACATAGCAATGTCACTTCGAAGAAGAGTGTACAACCAATGCATCCTAACAACCATGACTTATGGAGCAGAAACATGGACTACAACAAATGAGCTGAACAACAAATTGATAACAACACAGAGAGCCATGGAGAGAAAAATGGTACATTTAACAATACGGGATAAAGTTAACCATGACAAAATACGAGAGAAAACAAAAGTCAAGGACATCATTGAAAGATAAAGGAGACCAAATGGAGATGGGCAGGCCATGTGTTAAGGGTCCAGGACAACAGGTGGACTAGGCGATTGACAGAATGGCAGCCTAGAACAGGCAAGAGAAAGAGAGGACGGCAAAAAGAAAAGATGGAGAGATGACATAACAGCACACATGGGCACGGCAACATGGACAAGAGTGGCTAGAGAGAGAGACAAATGGAAGTTTAATGAGGAGGGCTTTGTCCAACAAATGGACGAACTATAGCCTTGATGATGATGATGATACACGTTCAAATGAACGTGAGCGAATACATACGAACACTATACATGCGAATACAATTAAAGTGGTAAACAATTTTCCCAGACACTACTGCGTGCTGAGGTCATGAAGGCCAATGTCACATCATGCGTGTCTTGAGGAATGTATGGTTATAAGAAAAGACAGGTTTAACAACCATGTTCGATCATCCAAAACGCTAGATGAATGTAAGTCTAGTACACAGTCATGTTCATGACATGTAATGACGCTTACCATCAACTCGTACTCACGTATGTCAACTCGTACGTAAATTTATTTTAAAGAAATTTGAAGTACAGATTTATAGAGATGATTTTCATGCCTGTCAATCCAAACTCAAGAAATGTTCCTTTTCAGGGGCACCAGTTTTTAAATAAAATATGTATTTTCCCCTTTATTTTCCTTGATAAATACAAACAAACAAACTGTCCTATTTATAATTTAATTATCTAAACGAGTAATTGGTTTGCTTGCAGTGGCACGTGAAAGTACCATACGAGTTGACTCGAAATCGCCAGAAACGACCGACCCACATTCCGGTCCAGACTAGCCACCGCTGCACATTGGGCTGGGTGAAACCAAAGTGCGCCAAAAGGGGTCATTTATGTATGTGCCAGATTGTATTTCTTTTACATTTTTTAGGTTGCTAAGACCCCATACGACTGTATACTAACAGTTTTAAACAATTACTATTTAATAACCGTAGAACCGCCTTACAATTTCAAAAACACTTTTATTTTTACTAATCTGAGAGATGACCCAACGTTTATGGTAAATGTTTTTGGTACCAAACTCATTCAAAGGCCAAATTCATTCCGCCTAGCTCATTATCGTAATTTGTATGCCCTAAAAACATCAGAAAAACAAAGATTTGTAATAGTCCAAAGATTTTAGTTCGATACATATGAGGAATTGTATAAAAATGATCCAATATTATAGGTTTTCCCGGCCAATTTTGGAAAACAAATCATTCAATTTGATACCCGGCTCATTCAATTTCGTTTGAAAATAAATGCTCAGCTACATCAGCATTCAACAGTTAAAAGAGTCATTCAATTTCAACACCTGAGCATTCACTCGACAAATAAAGATCATTCAATTTCAACACTTGAGCATTCACTCGACAAATAAGATCATTCAATTTTAAATCGTCGCTAAGTTCATTCAATTTCGTCGAAGCCAGCAGCAACAGGCTGGTGCGCTTCGATGACTCTGAATTTGATTGCACCTATTGCGAAAATGTGGTGAATATTCAACATAAGAATGGTGATCTTGTAGTTTTGAATGCCTATAAACGAAATAGAATGAAAAGAAAGAAATCATGTGTGCACGAAAACGAAATTGAATGTAATAATATCGAAAGAGAAACCCTAGTTGGATTGAATTATCAAAATCGCGTGAATTTGAAAGCGTGTTGATGAAATTGAATGATTTGTTGTTGAAATTGGCCGGGAAAACCTATATAATATGGGGTTCTTTGACTTCAAATTAGAGTATTTTGGATACACAGGCCCGAAAAAGTGGTCCTAATTTGCTTCCCAGCAGGGCAATTTTTTTTTAAATGGAAGATTTTTTGCCAGTGTTAACGTTGAGAATAACTGGATGGGCCTCAGGGATACCGACATAAAAAATGTTTGGGATTTCTAAGTGTTTTTAATCACATTTATGCACGTTCAAATGAACGTGAGCGAATACATACGAACACTGTACAAGCGAATACAATTAAAGTGATAAACAATTTTCCAGACACTACTGCGTGCTAAGGTCATGAAGGCCAATGTCACATCATGCGTGTCTTGAGGAATGTATGGTTATAAGAAAAGACAGGTTTCACAACCATGTTCGATCATCCAAAACGCTAGATGAATGTAAGTCTAGTACACAGTCATGTTCATGACATGAAATGACGCTTTAAAGAAATTTGAAGGACAGATTTATAGAGAGATGATTTTCATGCCTGTCAATCAAACTCAAGGAATGGTCCTTTTCAGGGGCACCAAGTTTTTAAATAAAATGTGTATTTTCCCCCTTTATTTTCCTTGATAAATACAAACAAACAAACTGTCCCATTTATAGTTTAATTATCTAAACGAGTAATTGGTTGCGTGCGAGTGGTACCATACGAGTTGACTCGAAATCGCCGCAAACGACCGATCAACACTTTTGTCCCAGACTAGCCACCGCTGCACAGTGGACCAGGGTGAAACCAAAGTGTGCCAAAAGGGGTCATTTGTGTGTGTGTGTGTGTGCCAGATTTGATTTATTTTACATTTTTAGGTTGCTAAGACCCCATACGACTGTATATAAACAGTTTAAACAATGAATATTTAATAACCATAACCGCCTTACAATCTCAAAAAATTAAAGAATGTGATAATAAGCCGGTTGCTGGTGTTATTTTTTGCCATTGGGCTTCAGAAGCTATCGTCATGTAAATTGAACTAAACCCAGTGCACGGTCTATATTTTATGAAAAAATTTAAGTCGATTGTAAATTAGTTTTTTGATTTCATCAGCAAAAACTGAGGAATTTGGTTTAAAAAAATATAAAATATAGCGTTTTTGGTTCAGCTATAGTTGGAACTACAAATTCCCGCCGATTCCCTGCCTAAATTCTCATATTTCCCTAAAGCAAATCTTTCAGCAATATTTTGATACCAAAATTAACTGCGACCTGTGATTTTGTAGCATTTTGTTGTAAACCCCCATCCCAACAAATTTGAACCTTTTTATAAGTCGACTGTGAGCAGCGCGCTTCACACAGTGAAATGACTTGCGGTTTCCGCTTCGTAAACAAAAACACTTGTAAAATGATAGCCATGATAAACAATTGTGCAGATAAAAATGTTATCAGTGTCTTGATAATGGAAAGCACGACATATCTAAAAAGTAATTTTCAGTCAGTAAGCCCCTACACTATTGGTAAATTCACGAAACAAAAATGATCACAGTTGTACATGAAACTTCTTGGTGTTAAATTGATAAATTTTCTTTCAAATAGGCTATAGTAATATTGTGAATTAATGTCCAAAATTAATTGCTGTCCCTCCGGAAACAAAATCAAATCAACGTACGAATTAATACGAAACAACTAAATGAATTTTCATTATTTTCTCGGATAATGGCACAAAATAAACGAAACGTTCACAGGTTGGTTGTTTAACGGATATCTTGATTCAAAAGAAAGTAAGGATACTTTTAGAAACATTTTTACAAATATTACCAATAGTGTCACAGTTTCCGCCTGCGCGACTCAACGAACTAATCCTACAGCATCCATTCATGGGATGATCCTCCAGCATTTTCCAGAGTCCGGCATTCTCCTGAGGACGATCAGAGCATACTGATCGAAACGTCGAGTTGTACCCCAGTTCTTTTCAGAACTAATTACTACTCAATTGAGATTCCACATGGTGTCACCGCAATTAGTCTTACTTAGTGTACAAACTTCTTCAAATTGTTTAATGACAATTTTATCCGTACAATAATTTACAGCCGTAATGCATACACTCGATTAGTGTAATTTAAAACCAGCAAGACCGCAATTGAGGCTATGAGCGTGAATCATCTGCAGTCCAATCAGAAATCAGTATTTTGATGACGTCATAAATGTTTAAAACACTTTCATTGACATCAGCGCGTCCGAAAACACATCTGGGTCTAATATGCCATCAAAATAACGGACAATTTAGTTTTGGTGTACTTTGGTCCCACCCTGGCCCACTGTGTGCTGCTTCTCATCTAACAACATGTGCTCACTGCTCCTGCGTGCACGTGCTGGTTCGGATACCAGGAATACGTTCGCAAATCCAAGCTGCTGAAGAGAAGGGCAGCTGCGCAGAATCTTATCTTTTGGCTTCGGCAATAAAATAAATATTAAACAATCATTGGGTTTTAAAGAATTTAAAAAACGTACATTTTCTCCTTTGTTTTCAAAATTCTCAGATTCAGGTTCGGTGAGTTCGTAATCCAACTAATTAAAAAATGCTGGCCTTAAGTAGACTGCTTGGGGATTTCTTCTATTAACACTGGATGCTGGACAGCAGTGTAATAAAGTAAGAGATGCATAATAGCCCTCTGTTCGCTACCCTATGGACATCTGTTCGCCACCCTATGGACCTCTGTTCGCCATCCTTGGGACCCGCCGATATATAAAATAGGAATCAATGTGGAGGATACTCACCATATTCACATCAATCATGTTATTTTGTCGTTCGGTTAAACATCGCACCATTACCCGGGTGGGCCGGGTGGGCCGGGTGGGCCGGATGGGCCGGGTGGGCCGGGCCGGTTGTGAGACGCTGGCCACGGTCTACGAGGAAATAAAGCAATACCAAATACAAGAACAATGTTCAGCTCATGACAGCCCTGATAGGATCCTATCTACAGTGCATTTGCACTGTAGATAGGGTCATATCAGGGCTAAGCTCGAGAACTTTACGGTTGTGAAGAGATGAAACATCTTAATTAGTGCTTGCTTGAAGGAAGATACGCTGGATGGAGTAGGTCGGTGTGATGCGGGTCCTGTGGAGACACACTGAGGGTTTGGGAGGTTGGCATTTGGTACACGAGCAGTGGCAGTCTGCAGAGTTTATCGTCTCTATCCAAATATTGCATTAACACTGTCTAAGAGGCCTTTTAAATATATACACAATCATCAGACCGTTCCACAAGGTGGCTTCAACCTCAGCGATAGATGGCGCCACTGCTCCCGGTACCAATTGATCTTACATAATGAATCTGTTGTACCTGTCTCCTGTACCCATGGTCCCCCCTTCCCAATTACATGTAGGCTATGATCATTCTACTACACTGACACAGTTCTGTGAGCACAAACACCACGGACGGACGGACGGACGGATTGACAGTCGGACGGACCGTCGGTAGGTCGGTAGGTCGGTCGGTCGGTCTGTCGGTCCGTCGGTCGGTCGGGATATCAGGATTCACAGAAAGTAAGCATATCGCAGAAGCAGTTTGGGAGCATAAATGGCAGCATAAATGCAAGATTACTTTATACAATCTCTATAAATGCTGTTGGGGCGTGGCACCTCTTTTTTGCCATGCATTCGGTTTCAGCTTCTTCGTTCCTTCCTGACAACGGCCGTTGATTCAGGGTAATTATCGTAGCCATAATACACACGTTGTTGTTTATTTTGTATTTAATTATTTTATTTATTTTATTTGCGTGCATATTATATGAGTGACTTGGACCGGATGCATTGCACGTGAGGGTAGGGGACCCCGTACTGACAGAAACATTATAATTACGTTTTTCATTGTTTTCACGATCTTTCAGATTTCTTAGAATGAGCTCTCTCAGACTTTCCATTAGCCCCTGCATCTGGTAAAACCACAAGCATAACGAAATAAACATGATGACTGTGACCAGGAGCGCGTTTTCCCGACTGTAACCAAGAAACATGTTTTGGGCTTTGGTGATTAGTTAAGCGTTTTTCGCGAGTTCGGTTTAATGCTGCGATGACGTCATTGTTCTGAACCAGAAACGTGAACCGAAGTGTTGTGATCGTTTACGCTTGGTTTCAAAGATGGCGGATTGAAAAAACAACGCTTGAAAGTTTTGTTTATTATTTGTTAAAACATGATGAAATGATTGTTCGATATACCAGTATATCTTTTCAAGTTTATTACTAGCACTCACGAGTAAGTTCTGTTGGCAACAAATTGAATTACATGCGTATATTTTGAGAGAAGCGTTGATGATTGAACATGTGTCGCAAACTGAAAACAATTTCCTGGATTTACGTTCGCGTTTTCGCGTAGCTAATGCCATCTTGTTTCTGGTCAAAGAATATGACACGTCAGAAACAAGTTTCTGGTTAGGGTCACGAAAACACGCCCAGTTGCCAACCATTGGTATTCTGCCATGACCGTATACAATGAGGGGCGGGGGCGTGACAAAGAGACAGCAAAAACCAAATGTTGTTGAAACTACACCGAGAGACGTTCATAATGAACAACTCGCCCAATACAAACACTATGGAAGAATAAAACTAATGACACCTCCAGCGTTATTTCAACTGAGGGAATTGCCTAAATAAAAAGTAAATGGGCATGAGGTAGGAACAGAATGTCAAGAAAATAATATGTGAGGTTTCAATAGCAATTAGTGTTTAGTGTACATGTACTTGTTTTTAGAAAACAATGTTGTTTTGCTTTTGAAGCATTTTTAAATGCATGTACATGTACAGTATATACTGCTTTTCACACATTACGAATTTCTCCCATTTAACCTACGAATCCGAGTTAGACCTTTCTAACTTGGAAAGAAAACATCCATTCTGAAACGACAGCCATCCCCAATGGACACACTTTTTATACCCCCTGTGGTTGGAGTCCAATCCAAAAGCAGTAATAACCGTTAGGTATACTATATGCCATTGATGGTCACCTGTAATTGGAATGATTGTTCATCTATTAATGGTAGTGACCACTGATTGCTGCAATGACCACCAACTATGCTGTAGGAATATGAAAATCAGAAAACAAGAAATTAAGTTTCTGTATGTAATAATCTGTATGAAAGATTGTTATTTATAATGAATGCTAAATTTATTATAAATACTGTACAAACCAAAAACCTAATCGTAAATTATTGACAAACCATGGAATATATTGTATCCATAGATTATAATGTAATTATTTCTTGTGCTATTTTCTTTCACATTGGGAGTCTTTGGAAGTGTAAATAGGAAACTGCCATATAAGGGCAAGATTAAATTAACTTCATTAGTTCTTGAGTCTTGGTAGAGATTCCTAAAATTAATGGCATGAACGTCGGTATTCAATAAACATTCAAGTCGGATGGGAACAAAATACTTGTTTATATTGTTATTGTATTAGGGATCTATCACCCCCCCACTAAAGTTT
>CM055824.1:34055250-34089909 GCA_029582265.1 Zoroaster sp. YZ-2022 | reverse complement strand
TTTAAAAATTTGTGGGGGGTGAAACGGTAAAAATACAATCTCCATACTTGCATGTGTATTACTACAGAGTAGTGGTCACTGCGCACCACTCATCGTGCATGTCACATTTATGCAAAACACATGCAGCCTCACCGCATGGAAACACTCGTACTTTTACTAATTCGTACTCATGTTGGTCAACGCGTAACAACTCGTACGCATGCCAACTCGTGCGCTATTCGCCTCGTGCATATCGTATCCCTCTAGCGGTAAAATGTACTAAGTATGAAGAGTTTTTCTACCTGAAAAAGGACATCTCAGCGGCCATTTTGTTAGAAATTTTCAAAGTGAAACTTTTCCCTGGTAACCGTTAATACTAGAATGGAGCTAATAGCGCACGCCAATGGTTAACCAGTGATAATTTCCTACGTCACAGCCATAGTAACGTTTGCCAAACTATGGGCGGTCGCCAGTGCAAAATAAAACCGGAAATTCAATGTTTGTTTTAAATACTGTAATTAGTGAAAAACACTGATGAAATCAACATACTTCACCAAGATATATTGCTCTTAAATACTTCCGGTGTAAAATGTTTAATTGTGGGCAGAATCTCTTGCTAACATGTTTAAAATTGTTGGTCATTGATGGCTGTCCATAAAAAATGGTGCTCAATGCTTACAATACAAAATGCCCTCTGTTTGCGAACTCCTGCATCATATGTGATGGCGCTCTCATTATAGTCATAGACGGGACCAATAGACTTAATCCAGGGACCACAGTATTCCCTGCCATAGCATGAATATATGACGTCACGCTCTGAGCTAGAGGCGCCTGAATTACGCCAGATCTTGGCCGCGATATTGTTGCCAATGCTGAACTTTGACCTTGGTTGGTAGCTCGCGCGCAAGCCTGGAAGCGCGACGTCATATCTTCAGCACAACGCGTTAACGTATCCAATGAAGTCCTTTGAGTGGTACGCCTGGAGCCTGTCTATATCCTTGATAGGATATAGACAGGGGACCAGTCTATTATTGTCATGATCACGGTGGTACCGCACTGCATGCGCGCGTCACACGCATTCTTAAATACGCAGTACGCTAGCGTTTCGTCAGCGTTTCGAGTGCACAGGTTGGTCAAGGAAGCACCGGACTAAAAAAGATCGACTTTTATAATAGGCTAATAGTCCTCTAAAATGATTTTTAAAAATTTAACCGGATACTCACCGACAGAAATTCAAAAACAGTTCACAAGCAACAGCGTTCGGTTAATGCCCTGTTAGGTAATGTTTGATTGGTTAAATACATTTTATATTTACTAATCTGAGATTACCAAACGTTTATGGTAAATGTTTATGGTACCAAATTCATTCGCCTAGCTCATTATCGTAATTTGTATGCCCTAAAATATTAAAAAAAGATTTTTAATAGTCCAAGGTTTTAGTTCCATACATATTAGGAATTGTATAAAAATGATCAAATATTATGATATGGGGGTCTTTGACTTCAACTTAGAGTATTTTGGATACACTAGGCCCTGAAAAAGTCGTCCTAAATTGCTTCCAAGCAGGGCCACTTTTTTTCAAAATGGATGAATTTTTTGCCAGTGTTAACGTTGAGAATAACTCGATGGGCCTCTGGGATATCGACATAAAAATGTTTGGGATGTCTAAGTGTTTTTTAATCACATTTATACACATTCAGGAGGCTGTTGACCAAATGAAGGAAAACAAAGCACCAGGGATAGATGACATTACTAGTGACATTATAAAGTTAGGAGGGGATTATATAAAAACACAATTAGTAACATTATTCAACCAGATACTAGAGACTAAGAAGATACAATCAAAATGGAAAGAGGCAAAAATTATACTGTTGCATAAAAAAGGAGACAAGGCAGATATAAAGAACTACCGCCCAATCAGTCTTCTTTCTCATATGTACAAGTTATTCACCAAGGTAATCCAGAACAGAATAAAGGCAACTCTAGATGAAAATCAACCCAGAGAACAAGCAGGATTTAGAGCAGGGTATTCCACAATGGACCACTTACAGGCTATAAATCAATAATCAACAAATGAATCAACAAATGAATACCAGCTAGACCTCTGTCTGGGTTTTGTTGATTACCAGAAGGCGTTCGATTCCATCGAACACAAAGACATGTTCAACGCCTTGAAAAAGTGGCAATACATGAAGGCTATATCAGCATCTTACAGGACATATATACAAATGCTACCGCCAATATCCACATCGATAAAGATGTCTCAAAAGAAGTGAAAATAAAGAGAGGGGTACGACAAGGAGATACAATATCCCCAAAGTTTTTCACAGCGACATTGGAGGTGTTTAAAAAATCACATCTGGAATAAAAGGGAATGGATATCGATGGAGAAAATCTCACATACCTAAGATTTGCCGACGATGTAGCTATGGTTACAATATCAGTAGAAGATATGGAGGAACAGCTAACCAAACTAAGCAGAGACAGCAAACAAGTGGGTCTAACAATACACAATGATAAAACTAAATACATGACAAACTTTGACACAAACATAGATATTGTCATTGAAAACCATAAACTAGAGAAAGTGGGAAATTACAAATACCTGGGCCAAACTCTAAGAATGAAAGACACATCGAGAGAAGAAATTATGTCGAGAATCAAAGCAGGTTGGATAAGTTTTGGCATGTACAAAGACATATTGACCGACAACAACATAGCAATGTCACTTCGAAGAAGAGTGTACAACCAATGCATCCTAACAACCATGACTTATGGAGCAGAAACATGGACTACAACAAATGAGCTGAACAACAAATTGATAACAACACAGAGAGCCATGGAGAGAAAAATGGTACATTTAACAATACGGGATAAAGTTAACCATGACAAAATACGAGAGAAAACAAAAGTCAAGGACATCATTGAAAAGATAAAGGAGACCAAATGGAGATGGGCAGGCCATGTGTTAAGGGTCCAGGACAACAGGTGGACTAGGCGATTGACAGAATGGCAGCCTAGAACAGGCAAGAGAAAGAGAGGACGGCAAAAGAAAAGATGGAGAGATGACATAACAGCACACATGGGCACGGCAACATGGACAAGAGTGGCTAGAGAGAGAGACAAATGGAAGTTTAATGAGGAGGGCTTTGTCCAACAAATGGACGAACTATAGCCTTGATGATGATACACGTTCAAATGAACGTGAGCGAATACATACGAACATTATACATGCGAATACAATTAAAGTGGTAAACAATTTTCCAGACACTACTGCGTGCTAAGGTCATGAAGGCCAATGTCACATCATGCGTGTCTTGAGGAATGTATGGTTATAAGAAAAGACAGGTTTAACAACCATGTTCGATCATCC
Source organism: Zoroaster sp. YZ-2022 (assembly GCA_029582265.1). Lineage (NCBI taxonomy): Eukaryota > Metazoa > Echinodermata > Asteroidea > Forcipulatida > Zoroasteridae > Zoroaster > Zoroaster sp. YZ-2022. Next base: position 34,086,557 of record CM055824.1, on the reverse strand, counting down.
AAAACGCTAGATGAATGTAAGTCTAGTACACAGTCATGTTCATGACATGAAATGACGCTTACCATCAACTCGTACTCACGTATGTCAACTCGTACGTAGAATTTATTTTAAAGAAATTTGAAGTACAGATTTATAGAGAGATGATTTTCATGCCTGTCAATCAAACTCAAGAAATGTTCCTTTTCAGGGGCACCAAGTTTTTAAATAAAATATGTATTTTCCCCCTTTATTTTCCTTGATAAATACAAACAAACAAACTGTCCTATTTATAATTTAATTATCTAAACGAGTAATTGGTTGCTTGCGAGTGGCACGTGAAAGTACCATACGAGTTGACTCGAAATCGCCAGAAACGACCGACCCACATTCCGGTCCAGACTAGCCACCGCTGCACATTGGGCTGGGTGAAACCAAAGTGCGCCAAAAGGGGTCATTTATGTATGTGCCAGATTGTATTTCTTTTACATTTTTTAGGTTGCTAAGACCCCATACGACTGTATACTAACAGTTTTAAACAATTACTATTTAATAACCGTAGAACCGCCTTACAATTTCAAAAACACTTTTATTTTTACTAATCTGAGAGATGACCCAACGTTTATGGTAAATGTTTTTGGTACCAAACTCATTCAAAGGCCAAATTCATTCGCCTAGCTCATTATCGTAATTTGTATGCCCTAAAAAAACATCAGAAAAACAAAGATTTGTAATAGTCCAAAGATTTTAGTTCGATACATATGAGGAATTGTATAAAAATGATCCAATATTATAGGTTTTCCCGGCCAATTTTGGAAAAAAATCATTCAATTTGATACCCGGCTCATTCAATTTCGTTTGAAAATAAATGCTCAGCTACATCAACATTCAACAGTTAAAAAGAGTCATTCAATTTCAACACCTGAGCATTCACTCGACAAATAAGATCATTCAATTTCAACACTTGAGCATTCACTCGACAAATAAGATCATTCAATTTTAAATCGTCGCTAAGTTCATTCAATTTCGTCAAAGCCAGCAGCAACAGGCTGGTGCGCTTCGATGACTCTGAATTTGATTGCACCTATTGCGAAAATGTGGTAGATATTCAACATAAGAATGGTGATCTTGTAGTTTTGAATGCCTATAAACGAAATAGAATGAAAAGAAAGAAATCATGTGTGCACGAAAACGAAATTGAATGTAATAATATCGAAAGAGAAACCCTAGTTGGATTGAATTATCAAAATCGCGTGAATTTGAAAGCGTGTTGATGAAATTGAATGATTTGTTGTTGAAATTGGCCGGGAAAACCTATATAATATGGGGTTCTTTGACTTCAAATTAGAGTATTTTGGATACACAGGCCCGAAAAAGTGGTCCTAATTTGCTTCCCAGCAGGGCAATTTTTTTTTTAAATGGAAGATTTTTGCCAGTGTTAACGTTGAGAATAACTGGATGGGCCTCAGGGATACCGACATAAAAAATGTTTGGGATTTCTAAGTGTTTTTAATCACATTTATGCACGTTCAAATGAACGTGAGCGAATACATACGAACACTGTACAAGCGAATACAATTAAAGTGATAAACAATTTTCCAGACACTACTGCGTGCTAAGGTCATGAAGGCCAATGTCACATCATGCGTGTCTTGAGGAATGTATGGTTATAAGAAAAGACAGGTTTCACAACCATGTTCGATCATCCAAAACGCTAGATGAATGTAAGTCTAGTACACAGTCATGTTCATGACATGAAATGACGCTTTAAAGAAATTTGAAGGACAGATTTATAGAGAGATGATTTTCATGCCTGTCAATCAAACTCAAGGAATGGTCCTTTTCAGGGGCACCAAGTTTTTAAATAAAATGTGTATTTCCCCCTTTATTTTCCTTGATAAATACAAACAAACAAACTGTCCTATTTATAGTTTAATTATTTAAACGAGTAATTGGTTGCGTGCGAGTGGCACGCGTAAGTACCATACGAGTTGACTCGAAATCGCCGCAAACGACCGACCCACATTGTGGTCCCAGACTAGCCACCGCTGCACAGTGGACCAGGGTGAAACCAAAGTGTGCCAAAAGGGGTCATTTGTGTGTGTGTGTGCCAGATTTGATTTCTTTTACATTTTTAGGTTGCTAAGACCCCATACGACTGTATATAAACAGTTTAAACAATGAATATTTAATAACCGTAACCGCCTTACAATCTCAAAAAATAAAAAAATGTGATAATAAGCCGGTTGCTGGTGTTATTTTTTGCCATTGTGGGCTTCAGAAGCTATCGTCATGTAAATTGAACTAAACCCAGTGCATGGTCTATATTTTATAAAAAATTAAGTCGATTGTAAATTAGTTTTTTGATTTCATCAGCAAAAACTGAGGAATTTGGTTTAAAAAATATAAAATATAGCGTTTTTGGTTCAGCTATAGTTGGAACTACAAATTCCCGCCGATTCCCTGCCTAAATTCTCATATTTCCCTAAAGCAAATCTTTCAGCAATATTTTGATACCAAAATTAACTGCGACCTGTGATTTTGTAGCATTTTGTTGTAAACCCCCATCCCAACAAATTTGAACCTTTTTATAAGTCGACTGTGAGCAGCGCGCTTCACACAGTGAAATGACTTGCGGTTTCCGCTTCGTAAACAAAAACACTTGTAAAATGATAGCCATGATAAACAATTGTGCAGATAAAAATGTTATCAGTGTCTTGATAATGGAAAGCACGACATATCTAAAAAGTAATTTTCAGTCAGTAAGCCCCTACACTATTGGTAAATTCACGAAACAAAAATGATCACAGTTGTACATGAAACTTGTTGGTGTTAAATTGATAAATTTTCTTTCAAATAGGCTATAGTAATATAGTGAATTAATGTCCAAAATTAATTGCTGTCCCTCCGGAAACAAAATCAAATCAAGGTACGAATTAATACGAAACAACACTAAATGAATTTTCATTATTTTCTCGGATAATGGCACAAAATAAACGGAAACGTTCACAGGTTGGTTGTTTAACGGATATCTTGATTCAAAGAAAGTAAGGATACTTTTAGAAACATTTTTACAAATATTACCAATAGTGTCACAGTTTCCCGCCTGCGCGACTCAACGAACTAATCCTACAGCATCCATTCATGGGATGATCCTCCAGCATTTTCCAGAGTCCGGCATTCTCCTGAGGACGATCAGAGCATACTGATCGAAACGTCGAGTTGTACCCCCAGTTCTTTTCAGAACTAATTACTACTCAATTGAGATTCCACATGGTGTCACCGCAATTAGTCTTACTTAGTGTACAAACTTCTTCAAATTGTTTAATGACAATTTTATCCGTACAATAATTTACAGCCGTAATGCATACACTCGATTAGTGTAATTTAAAACCAGCAAGACCGCAATTGAGGCTATGAGCGTGAATCATCTGCAGTCCAATCAGAAATCAGTATTTTGATGACGTCATAAATGTTTAAAACACTTTCATTGACATCAGCGCGTCCGAAAACACATCTGGGTCTAATATGCCATCAAAATAACGGACAATTTAGTTTTGGTGTACTTTGGTCCCACCCTGGCCCACTGTGTGCTGCTTCTCATCTAACAACATGTGCTCACTGCTCCTGCGTGCACGTGCTGGTTCGGATACCAGGAATACGTTCGCAAATCCAAGCTGCTGAAGAGAAGGGCAGCTGCGCAGAATCTTATCTTTTGGCTTCGGCAATAAAATAAATATTAAACAATCATTGGGTTTTTAATAAATTAAAATTCTCAATTAAAATTCCCGCACCAAGAATTTAAAAAACGTACATTTTCTCTTATTTTTTTCAAAATTCTCAGATTCAGGTTCGGTGAGTTCGTAATCCAACTAATTCAAAAATGCTGGCCTTAAGTAGACTGCTGGGGGATTTGTTCTATTAACACTGGATGCTGGACAGCAGTGTAATAAAGTAAGAGATGCATAATAGCCCTCTGTTCGCTACCCTATGGACATCTGTTCGCCACCCTATGGACCTCTGTTCGCCATCCTTGGGACCCGCCGATATATAAAATAGGAATCAATGTGGAGGATACTCACCATATTCACATCAATCATGTTATTTTGTCGTTCGGTTAAACATCGCACCATTACCCGGGTGGGCCGGGTGGGCCGGGTGGGCCGGATGGGCCGGGTGGGCCGGGCCGGTTGTGAGACGCTGGCCACGGTCTACGAGGAAATAAAGCAATACCAAATACAAGAACAATGTTCAGCTCATGACAGCCCTGATAGGATCCTATCTACAGTGCATTTGCACTGTAGATAGGGTCATATCAGGGCTAAGCTCATGAGAACTTTACGGTTTGTGAAGAGATGAAACATCTTAATTAGTGCTTGCTTGAAGGAAGATACGCTGGATGGATTAGGTCGGTGTGATGCGGGACCTATGGAGACACACTGAGGGTTTGGGAGGTTGGCATTTGGTACACGAGCAGTGGCAGTCTGCAGAGTTTATCGTCTCAATCCAAATATTGCATTAACACTGTCTAAGAGGCCTTTTTAAATATATACACAATCATCAGACCGTTCCACAAGGTAGGCTTCAACCTCAGCGATAGATGGCGCCACTGCTCCCGGTACCAATTGATCTTACATAATGAATCTGTTGTACCTGTCTCCTGTACCCATGGTCCCCCTTCCCAATTACATGTAGGCTATGATCATTCTACTACACTGACACAGTTCTGTGAGCACAAACACCACGGACGGACGGACGGACGGATTGACGGTCGGACGGACCGTCGGTAGGTCGGTAGGTCGGTCGGTCGGTCTGTCGGTCCGTCGGTCGGTCGGGATATCGGGATTCACAGAAAGTAAGCATATCGCAGAAGCAGTTTGGGAGCATAAATGGCAGCATAAATGCAAGATTACTTTATACAATCTCTATAAATGCTGTTGGGGCGTGGCACCTCTTTTTTGCCATGCATTCCGGTTTCAGCTAACTTCGTTCCTTCCCTGACAACGGCCGTTGATTCAGGGTAATTATCATTAGCCATAATACACACGTTGTTGTTTATTTTGTATTTAATTATTTTATTTATTTATTTATTTGCGTGCATATTATATGAGTGACTTGGACCGGATGCATTGCACGTGAGGGTAGGGGGACCCCCGTACTGACAGAAACATTATAATTACGTTTTTCATTGTTTTCACGATCTTTCAATTCTTGAATGAGCTCTCTCAGACTTTCCATTAGCCCTGCATCTGGTAAAAACCACAAGCATAACAAATAAACATGACTGTGACCAGGAGCGCGTTTTCCCGACTGTAACCAGAAACATGTTTGGGCTTTGGTGATTAGTTAAGCGTTTTCGCGAGTTCGGTTGTGCTGCGATGACGTCATTGTTCTGACCAAACGTGAACCGAAGTGTTGTGATCGTTTACGCTTGGTTTCAAGATGGCGGATTGAAAAAACAACGAAAGTTTTGTTTATTATTTGTTAAAACATGATGAAATGATTGTTCGTATACCAGTATATCTTTCAAGTTTATTACTAGCACTCACGAGTAAGTTCTATTTGGCAACAAATTGAATTACATCGTATATTTTGAGAAGCGTTGATGATTGAACATGTCGCAAACTGAAAACAATTTCCTGGTTACGTTCGCGTTTTCGCGTAGCTAATGCCATCTTGTTTCTGGTCAAGAATATGACGTCAGAAACAAGTTTCTGGTTAGGGTCACGAAAACACGCCCAGTTGCCCAACCATTGGTATTCTGCCATGACCGTATACAATGAGGGGCGGGGCGTGACAAGGGCAGCAAAAACCGTGTTGTTAGAAACTACACCAGAGACGTTCATATTGAACAACTCGCCCAATACAAACACTATGGAAGAATAAAACTAATGACACCTCCAGCGTTATTTCAACTGAGGGGGAATTGCCTAAATAAAAGTAAATGGGCATGAGGTAGGAACAGAATGTCAAGAAAATAATATGTGAGGTTTCATAGCAATTAGTGTTTAGTGTACATGTACTTGTTTTTTAGAAAACAATGTTGTTTTGCTTTTGACATTTTTAAATGCATGTACATGTACAGTATATACTGCTTTTCACACATTACGAATTTCTCCCATTTAACCCTACGAATCCGAGTTAGACCTTTCTAACTTGGAAAGAAAACATCCATTCTGAAACGACAGCCATCCCCAATGGACACACTTTTTATACCCCCTGTGGTGGGTCAATCCAAAGCAGTAATAACCGTTAGGTATACTATATGCCATTGATGGTCACCTGTAATTGAATGATTTATTTCATCTATTAATGGTAGTGACCACTGATTGCTGCAATGACCACCAGCTTTATGCATAGGAATATGAAAATCAGAAAACAAGAAATTAAGTTTCTGTATGTAATAATCTGTATGAAAATTGTGTTATAATGAATGCAAATTTATTATAAATACTGTACAAACCAAAACCTAATCGTAAATTATTGACAAACCATGGAATATATTGTATCATAGATTATAATGTAATTATTTCTTGTGCCTATTTTCTTTTCACATTGGGAGTCTTTGGAAGTGTAAATAGGCTGCCATATAAGGGCAAGATTAAATTAACTTCATTAGTTCTTGAGTCTTGGTAAATTCTAAAAATTAATGGCATGAACGTCGGTATTCAATAAACATTCAGTCGGATGGGAACAAAATACTTGTTTATATTGTTATTGTATTAGGGATCTATCACCCCCCCCCCCACTAAAGTTTAAACTTTCACACCATATTTGTTGAGTGCATAATTATCTGAATCTAGATTCAGTACTGCACTGTATATATACAATGAAGGGAAACAATTGTATCAGCACAAAACCTATGTGTATGTACATGTACATCCTATATGACGATATATGGCCTACATATTGTGTACAGTGTAGGCCACTTATTATAATAATCTGCCTTCTAGTTTGGGTGGAAAACCTCGGAGGAGTGCTTATAGCTTGAACTAGTTGACCTGGACCTGGAGTCTGTGCACGGTCAGTAGAGAAATACCAACTGAGGCTGCTTTCAATACCATACACCACCTGTTGGTGACCCAGGTTGACTGTTGACATAAAATTACAATTGCTCTAATACACAGCCCTCAGTCATTTATGCAAAGACCCTGTTTCAAGATAGCTAATTCATTCAAATCCACTATGTCTTTAACAATGATTGATGAGATATATAGCGACTAATTATAAGAACTTACTCTACTGAAAGATTGTGATGCTGAATCATGTCCTCAATCTCCTTCTGCTCAAAGTCTGATAATGCCCTGCTGCGCTTTTCTTTGAGATTTGTACATACAGAACAAACGTGAACTCTGATCTCTGCAAACGAAGGATACCGTACAAACACAATTATGAAATTTAACATTTGTGTTTAAATATGCACTCTATAAAAATATGTTTGACTCGTTAATACAGCAATTTAAAGATGCGTTGCCCGATAGTGGTTGATTTGACAGTAACACATTTCTTTAACAGTTGAATTGCTATTTTTCTGGGGTTAAGGAAACTACAAACTTTCATTTGCAACATCGAACTGAAAAAGTTTTCAATTAATAGTGGTAGTTAATTAAGAAATTCAATGAGTTTATGTTGGGTCCCGACATAAATTATCATGTTATTGGTTCTTAGAAACAATTTGCATGTTGCAATTATTGCGTGCATGTACTTGACTGAACTGTGCTGGCTTCATTACTCGCGTAGCCTACGCGCACGCACATCATGATCATAAAATTGCATCTGCTATTCAGTCAAACTGTTCACTTCAATTCAAGTGCCTGAAAAAATTATTTACCTTTCCCAACAACCAAAACTCAGGCCTTTTCATGTTGTTTTGTTTTGAAACAATACAATCTTTTGAAATTCGTTAGGGGAAAAACAATCTATATTTTTCATCACTAGTTGTGTCTTTATCTTTGTGTTCATGACAACTACGGTAGGCCTACATGTAAAAAAAGGTGTTTACACTGTTTACATATTATACAATTTGTAATTAACTATGTCATAGTAGAAGTTGAATGATTAAATACAAACAATCTGATTTTGAGTTTCATTGTCATGTTGGAGTTATAAATGCATACCTTTGCAATGATAAAATTGGGCAAATGGTCTTTCCAGATGGACGAGAAGTACTCATATGAGATTATCTCCTTCTCGGTGATTCCTCTAGATAAAAACTCAGCAACCATCCTCTCGTAAAGAGACTTGTTGGTATAAGTTGTTGGAAGGTGTACTTGAGATTTATGTGGCATCCAGTCACCAATGCGCTCGAAAAGATATTTCATCCACGCTAAAGCATTGGTTGTTTTTTTCTCTCTGAAAAGTGTTGTCCTTATTGCCACGCTGGATGTTGCTGGTTCCCGTATTGGGCAAGTGTTTGACATTCCAAAAACCTTCGATATGTTATGTCATGGGCGTGGCACCAAGCTTTATCACACACACTAGATCTTCGTATGACAAAATTGTTAAAAACTAATCTGTTCCCTCCATTATTAACTACAAACTTGCTCTTATCTCGTATTTGGTTGATTATATATTGTCGCTGTTCAGTAGTGTTTTTATCACTTATGATAATTCTACAAAACTCAACATCTAGAGGTGACAATGACTTCAAACAATTAGTGAAACAACAGTCATTTCGAAGTACATCTACTGGATCTGTTGCCTTCCATACCTTGTGTATTGTTGATTTCGGGATTGGAGATAAGTGCAGTTCAGTTCTTACGGCAGCTGGTTTGTATGGAGTTGAAGTTTATGGATTACTGAATACTTCTTCTCCATCACTTGAGTCAGAATGCAATTGAGAGTCAAAATCTGTGCTAAAACTGGAACAACATAAGCTGTCATAATCAGTACTAAATCCTGAACAGTTCAAGGGATCTCTATCTGTTGAAAAGCTAACACCTGAAAGTGAGTCATCCATGTTCATGTCACTATCTGTTTATGTAAAATAAAACACATATTAAAAATGTATACTTTTTGATAAGTAAACAAATATTGCTCTGTATATGATTTTTAAACTCTTTCAGTTCACCCCTTTTCCTCCATTAGGAAGATGTATCTCGACAAGTAAAAATACTGTGGCCCATGCTGGTACTAAAAACCATTTTAATTTATCAAACAATTGATGCCTAATTTGTTTTTCGAAATAAAAATGTCAAATGCGTGCAGTTGCATGTGAGGGCATAGACAGACCTATGGGGAGGATTCGGAAGTGGTGAGATGGTGAGCCAGTGCTTCCACTTTCAATGAAATTTGTGGAAGCACTGGATTGGGTGGTGGAACGAGTTGGAAAATAGAGCAGACTAGTCCTTGCTCTATGGTTGGAAGGAGTACGATTTGGCAAGCGTTTGTAAATGTAAATTACAGTGGTCCATCTGGCGTCACATGGCGACAGTTTACATAAGTATGTTATTTAGGGGTGTTTTTACTACTCTGAAACTAGCCCAGGTTGGACTCCTGACGAATTCGTTTCTCTTCAACCTGAGCTTTATAGGCCTACTGAAACGAGCCATGTGCGCCAGATTCTAACGGGATTACGTTTTTAGTTCTTTCATGGCGGAAGAATTATAAGGCCACTACAACTCCAAGTCATACCCATGCACAAATCAGTGGAGTGAAAGCAGTAAATAAAAATATAATAGTGAAACCACTCACCCGACAGTCAGCAGTGCGGCAACCTGGCAATGAGCTCCCCGGTGGTCATGGTGGTCTGTGACAGCTCACAAATGGACGAAGTATTGCTCACGCACAAGTACACGGGCGGTCGACCATAATTACCTAGTACTGGTACCATGGGGCTAGTACTAACGTCAGAATCCGAAAACTGTCGACAACTCGTTCTAATTACAATGAAACGCACTCTACCCCAGATTCTTATTGTTAGACCTAATATTCCTGAAACGACGTTGCACTATTAACAATTACCGGGTACTTGTTTTTCCCCGCGAAAAGTGATTTCATCGATAATGTACGTGGTAACGTCCATCTTGCTTTCAAACGTCTTTGGATAAGTATTAGTTGGTAGCAAGAGGGAGCGCAATATTCAATATAGGATTGTTTGAGTATTAATATTTAAAAAAAAAAACATTTTAAGACATTTCTATTCAAAAATATGTTTTTCCTAATATATATTTCTGTTTTTTTTTCTAATAATAATTAATCGTAATTTAAACGTGGCCCGAGCAAATAAAGCTACCCCTAGCATAATGGTACGCATGAGTTCCAACATGGTTGTTCATCTCATTTTTTGAATAATATTTTTTGGAGGCTATTTTTTAGGGTAATTAAAAAATCTGAAAACCACTTCACTCCAAATATTCACCTTAAATCAAATCGTATAAGATGGTTTTAGTGTACAAGACAAATTTTATGTGAAACCCAACCTGTGGCTTTGGACTAGAATATGTTAACAATGGAAACATTTACAAACCTTCAGACGTTAAATCACATCAGACCAAGCGTTACAGAGTTATGCTCTATGCTTAAATTAAATCGTGGCTATGAGTATGAAGATGTGTTTAAATGGGAAAAAAAGTTCTATATCCGCCTGACTCCCTATATTCAAGTTACATTGTGATCGATCACTTACTTGCAAAGTGAAAATAAAACACCAAAACTGCGTTTTAATACAACCTATCACCATCGGTCCAGGCTTGAGTCCCAATCTCTGATATTCATATCCCCCATTCATCCTTTCATCCCCAATTCTTCTTTTCAGTCATTAATTTATTCATTCAATAATTCATTCATTCATTTATTTATGATCTTGTTATTATTGTTGGAGCAGTCAGAGATTTAGGGGGCAAATGAGGAGTGACAAATGTGGCAATCATAAATTGGGGGCCGATTCTCAACATCTCATTATGTTTGGTCAGTTTTGTAAACATTCTGTTCGTGTAATTTGCACCAATTGGGTTCGATACAATTAATATGATTTGTATAGATAAATTGATCGAGATTTTGGGAATGGGAGGGGGAAGTTACGGGGCTGAAAATATAATTAGGAATTTTTCCCCCGCCCGAAAAATACCCCCATATTGCGCCGCCACTGATGAAGGTGCGGGGTTTTTAATTGAAAAGATACGTTAAAATTCCCAAATCGAAAGTTCACCGGAACTGCATGAGACTTGCAGGCCGAGGGCCAGACTTATAAACATTCATAAACTTGACGCGTCCTTTCACTAATGATGTAGGTTTACATTTCATATGATGTATTTTAACTGCAATTCACTAAAATCATTTTAAAAATCAATCAATTGTGGAGGTATTTCCTTTTAAAACAATTATAGGGATGTCAGAGCATAAAGAAAACTGACAGTTAAGATTTATAAAAATACATTCAACTACTAAACTTCTTTTAGACTGGCACAAGTTGATTAAATAGCGCCCTCTTTTAGTGGTAAATTTGCATAATAATCGTTCACTCAATATTTTAAATCGAATAAAATATAAATAAAATACTTAAAAACTGTTTAAAACCTAATAACCTGTTATTTGTATTACAAAAAATGCTAGACAACGATAATATAAGGAAATCAAACATGTTCAGTCAATTTAAGTTTTTCGTGAATTTCATATATTTTTCTCCCGAAGAAAGCGCATAATATGAACACTATGTGACGTATGCCTACCTGAAATATTTATCATTTTTGGCTCAGTTCGGGAATGCAGAATTTTGTGTTCTTATATCGATAATTAATTTATTTGTAAGTAAAAAGTGGTTTGTAATATTTGAATTGTATATCCCAATATCCTTGCTCAGTAAATTTGTTGAATAAGTGTTGTGGGAAACTTGCAGCAGCGGTTTTAACAATTTTGAAGTTTCTCTCCATTCTTGTAGCCACTACCCTTGTTCTGTTTGTCGTATTCTTTCGAAACCAACTCTTTCAATTAACGATGGATAATCACAAGAAATACTGATTTGTTTCCGTGTATTTGTCTTCTAATATATGGAATTTGTTGAGCTTTCTTTTCGAGTAAAAGTGTCGGGGTTCGGATTGCAATATCATCAGCGACTATAACCCAGTACAGTTTGTTGTCAAAATATTAACAATAATAATCTTTATTTTAATTTGTTTTATTACTCAAGTATGACAGAGAACTTACATTGTATCAAATTGATGATGGTATTATAAATACATTAAATGATGTTTAAACTTGCGTTCTTGATAAAATCAAATCCTCTATGGAATGGATCTTCAACTAAATTAATTTTTAAAAATTAATCCAAGCATTTTTTATTGGTTGTTTTCAACAATAGCAAAAACAAAAGTGAGACCATCCACGGGTTACTAATATCTGCATGTGGATAATTGAGTATCAGTTGAATCCGCAAATATTGATATTTCTTGGAAGAAAGAATCAACACACACAATACTTGCATGAAACAGATTTATTAGAATCACAAGAACATGGTCAAACAACTATCTTTTGGGAAAATAAAAGTTGCCTACACAAACTGTCAATAAAAGATACAACTTAAAACATCCAGCTTCTCATTGTTTTCTCAAAAGATAATCATATATAATTTGTTTATTACATTTTCAAAATTCATGTGATATACATCAACAAAAAGTGATTTTATGTAATTGTATCTAACAGCTAGGCAATGGTAATTCCTTGTATAACTAAGTGCATTTTTGAAAACAGGTTTGTCAATAATATAATAAATTTTGTATGTAATGGGCATATAGAACACTTTCATCGAATGTGTACTGCCAGGGAACGATTTCATTCTGAAAAAAATTAGCAAAATATTGTGCACTGAACACTACTGTATAGTGAATAGCAAATGATGAATTTAGATTTGCAGATGCTGGGGTGGATTTTGTGAAGCATTTTGCTATGCAATACATGGGAAATCATTCTCTGGTGTACTGTACATTTCGGTTACATGTGTGGTTTCTTGTTCAAGATGATAGACTTCGTGAATGTATACACTCATGGATTATCTTCCACATGAAAATGACTGGTTGGCAAACCAAGTATCTGTGGCAATAGTTTTGTAAAACATTTTAATTATGCATGGAAATGATTAACACACTCTTGACAATTAAATCCCCAACACTTTTAAAGCTTATTATTTGTTTGAAGACAAATAATAATTAATTATTTAAATTAAGCATATCAAAACAATTGTTCAAAAATTGATTTTTCCTAAATTTGTTGCTTATTTTTCACATTGAAAAACAATGCTATTTGACCTTTGTAATCATGGCTCAGCTTTGGTGACCATTGCATAATAAATATATGATTATTTTAAAATCTAAAACAATGTTTTGTTTTTAAATAAAGGGACTTAACGTCCCCCAAGTCCTATGTTATTTCTATGGCTCAGCAGCTAACAATATAAATAAGAAAACATATATATTTAAACAATAAACTGTTACATTTCATAACATGACCAATCCTAGAAAACAGCAAAGACTCCTGTATGTTAATAGTATAGAATTTTTTTTATTATGTACAATGCATTACTTATTACTACATTGGACATCTTTGCGCCATTCAAATGTTAAGCCATTCAAACTCTGGTGGATAGTGTGCAGTCGACTCAGTGTTCTAGTTTAATAATTGTAATACAATTATTAAACTATGTAGCTCAACAGCTGTCCTTTTTCTAGTTTATTACTCTCAGGGGCTTTGGGCATAACTTGCTCCTTGTTAAAGGGAATATTTAAGTAGGCCAGGAAGCGTATTTTGTACCATGGGACTCCTCTTTAATGTTTATTCCAATGGCTGTAGCTGTAGTAGGCTACACAAAATAAATGTTTGTAATACATTTGACCTACATTACTAATAATACTCATAGGCCTACATTTTCTAGATGGTACAAAAGCTCATCCTGCCTGGATACCTGTACCTAGCCTTAATCAAAGTATATTACGATTTAAAAGACCGTTGACCTTTTTAGCAAAATGCCTCGAGGAAGTTATTGGTGGTTTGATAACACGGAGGGTAAAATATACCTAATGTGTTCGAAATTATCGACGGGTGGTAATCCCAAACGAGTGTTACGAAGGGACTCGAAGCCACTTGGAGCAGTGAAGCACCTAGCCGTCGCCTGGAAAATTGTAACTTTTGATCCAGATACACCGAGCACGTCAAATACTTCCCAAGAAACCAACAACATTAAGGTAATAATTAAATAGGCCTACCCAATACAGGGTGAGTAAAAAAGGACAATAGGAATTCTTGAAGACATGATTAACGTTTGTTAGGGCTAATGTTAGTAGCCTATATGTTTGAATCATATCTTATTTTTGTTTACCTTGGACATGTTAGACAAGGTAAGGACAAGGCCCCACAGATAAGCATTATGACCAGGGTTCTAGCCAGGATTTTGAAATTGAAAACTATTACCTAGGTGTCCATTTTGTTCTCTTACATACAACAATCTATAGGGGCCTAACGTTCGTTAGTGTACTTTATTTTGTAAAGTTTTTAAAGTTACATTATGTTTTCTCAAAAACGTGATTAGGCCTACCTGTTTTCCATGCGTTGTGTCTTGAAAACTAACAGTAAAGGATTGTAATAAATGCAATGCAGTATGGTTCAACAAAACAATGTTGTAGCGGCTAGTGCCTAATCCCTGGAAAACATGTCTGTATAGTTGTACACTTGTCTACCTAAAGGCTGCATCTACACTTAAAATAACAATACAACTTCTTTCTAACATGGAATTTAAGTAAGACTAATTGCGGTGACACCATGTGAAATTCTCAATTGAGTAGTACCCAGGAAAAAATTCCCATTGAATCCCATTGAAAAAAACCAATGGGATTCAATGGGATCCCATTGAAAAATTGAATGGGATTTAATGGGTTCCCATTGAATCCCATTAATGGGATTCAATGGGATTGGTGTGGTATTTGGGACATATTCAATGGGATCCAATGGGATCCCATTGAACCCATTGGGATCAAATTCAATGGGATCTCAATGGGATCCAATGGGACCACATTCAATGGGATCCCATTGGGATCCAATGGGACCACATTCAATGGGATCACCTTCAGTGGGATCCCATTGGGACCCCCTTCAATGGGATCCCATTGGGATCCAATGGGACCACATTCAATGGGATCCCATTGGGATCCAACGGGACCACATTCAATGGGATCCCATTGGGATCCAACGGGACCACATTCAATGGGATCCCATTGTGACCCAATGGAACCACCTTCAATGGGATCCCATTGGGATCCAATGGGACCACCTCAATGGGATCCCATTGGGATCCAATGGGACCACATTCAATGGGATCCCATTGGCCAATGGGACCACATTCAATGGGATACCATTGGGACCACCTTCAATGGGATCACCTTCAATGGGATCACCTTCAATGGGATCCCATTTGGAACTAATATGATCCAGGGAACGTTTTCAACAGAATCCTATCCAATCAGATCTGATAGGATTCTGAGATGATTACAGTCAGTGCAATTGAAACTCATTCAACAGGATCCAATTCGTGGCTTTTGAAGTCATCCCAAATGTTTTGATTCCAGTTTTACCGGTAATTTTTCCTTGTTGAAGATGTCACATCACTGCTAACGAGCAACTGTCGGTTGGCTGTTGTCTTTAAATTTAACAATACATTATGAGTCAGTTCAAATTCCAAAATGCATGAAAACTTATGAAAACACTTTATTTATAAAAGTCTTTGGTTTTTTAAAGTTGTAGACATAAAAACACAAGTATAGTGAAAATACATAAAACTGTGCTGAATATATAATGTGCTGTACTATTATAAATAAAAAGCAAAACTATATAATGCAGTATGTAAAATAACACTCACAAAAAACCTTAAAACTTAGGCAACAACATTACTAAACTTAAAATAATAAATAAATAAAATAACTTAATACTTATGTGTACTTAAAATGTACAGATAATAAGTCAAGTACAAAAGGGCAATTCCACCAAAAGTGGTCAAGGCTTTAAAAAAAATGGCAATTTTCATTTATCTCTACAACTAAAATATCTCAACAACAAACGAGTATCAAATTAAGGAGGCCAACAACATATTTCATTTGAGCGGTGTGCACAGTAGGATGGAATGTAGTGGAGTGTTTTCTGTTTAAAAAGAAAACATGTTCTTTGGTTAAAAATAATTGATTTTTGAAAGACATTTGGCACCCTGTTTTAACATGCAAAATGTGAATTTCATTTGGAGTCTTTGTTTGTAAGTCAGAGAGAAAGGTTGAAATTCTACGCCCGAAGAGTTTTTTGATTGGTTTTTAATTTCTCAAATGTTTGAACTAGTATAAAAGATGGGCGGACAAAGTGTAAGGTACCATACTTAAGGTATGTGGTCAATATCCCAACAATAAATAATTAAGATATGAGCAAATAACAGGTTTATATTACTGTTATCAAAGCATGTACAGTATTATGAAGCGTTCGAATAGAGAACTCCAAAAAATGTGCATGTCCTTCTCATGTAGCAAAAGTTGGCAAAGTTTAAACTATGTAGGATTTGAAACTTTGCATTGTGGAGATACAATCTAGTAAGGTTTGCGGTAACACCATGTAATGATCTCTGTATGAGTTGGGTTGGTTCTAGGATTTGAAACTTTGCATGGTGGAGATACAATCTAGTAAGGTTTGCGACAACACCATGTAATGATCTCTCTATGAGTTGGGGACTTGGGGTGGTTCTGGGATTTGAAACTTTGATACAATCTAGTAAGGTTTGCGATAACACCATGTAATAAAATCTCTTATGAGTTGGGTGGTTCTAAAAAAGAGTTGAAACCAACGGTTCTTTTCAGAACCACCCCAACTCATAACAGATCTTATTACATGGTGTTAACGCAAACCTTACCAGATATGCTAGACAGTTTAAAAAGTTGACACTCACAAATAACTAACTCTTAATTAAATGAACAAGAAATACATAAACATGGTGATAGAGATGTTTTTTTTAAAGCAGGTACATGTAGCTTGTGAGGTCATCAAGTACCTGTATTGACTGTATATTAATACTGTTTATGAATAATACAAAACATGATCAACATGAGTTTTTGAGGCAAGAATTTCATGTTTCCAGTCACACAATTCATACTGCTATTTCAATTACCAAATGTAACAGAAGTGAAAGACATCAGTATACCCGTATATTAAGGCTGAAGAACATTTTCAAGGCTGAAGAAAAAAAATTAAATGGCAAGATAATTATGTAACTAGCATGATGTGATGTGACAGAAAGGAAATCATTTTCTGGTTGGTATTTGGTAATACATGTACACATCATAGACAATCCCCCTTTTCAGTGAAAAGATTTCATAAAAATATTGAAACACTTGAATACGTAGGTGCATGTTCACTTCATATTTCTTTCCCATTCAAAAAACTGATAAAATAAAAGCTCAGGAATTTAACAATATTTTTTTTTAAATGGCAATTGAAAATGGCTATATCTACATACACATAGCACAACAATAACTCCCCACTTGATTACGTGACTACTATTCTAAAAGCAAAGTTTAATTGCAAATCTGTAACAATGGACAGATTTATAGTTATGGGCAGATTCGTAGATATGTTATGCGCATTTTGACACCTCTTTAGTTACAATAGAGCCGGTAGTTCTGAAAACAGTTGTAATTTGAACATACATTGGGGTAAATCAAAAGTTGCACTCAAAGCTATTGATAAGAGCAAATTAGCACAGATTGGTTACACAGATATACAGCTTCTTAATGCAACTTTTGATTTGCAACCCAAAACCACTGTATCAACAATTCCTGCAACATTGAAACAAATGATTTATGTCAAAATGCACATGACAAAACTACACATCTGTCCATTTTTACAAATTTGTGATTTCCCTTTGTTTTAGAAGAGCAGTCAATTGAAAAACAAGGGTGGGGGAATTTTTGTTCTGTCTTTTAACTTGGGAGAATGGTTAACTAATGCCACATCCAATCAAAGCACTTAAAAACTGAAAGCTCTGGAAGTTGTCAATGGCAATTTTTAAAAAAATGGCAATGAAAAATTGGAAGTCAAAAAATTCAAATTCAATTTAAAGGGACACTGACATGGATTTAAACAAACTAGTTAAATATGTGATAATTGTTTTCTTTTACAACGGTAAAACATGAAACATTTGTTGTAATCAGGATGTTTTTTTTTTTACCATTTAACATGCGCTGCATCACGTCGGAATTTAGAGAAACCCAATTCACATGCAGAACACACACTTGACCGAAATTGACCATGATTGAAACGCTTGCACTATGATGAAATGAAGTGTCACCAGCTAAATGGAAACCTGAGTATTTCCCTCTGGACAAAAACACCTCTTCGTCAACCATGAATCTTTGCAATGTCTTTTTCAATTAAAAAAAATCTTTGGCTATGGACATTCCTGAGTGATTGCAATATGAACGGTTACATTTCATGTTGACTGGAAAGTTATATACGGTTCAAAAACCAACCAGCATATCTTTCTGACCTTACATCACAAATCTTTAAAAATGAAACTTGAAAATTATTGCAAAATGTTAATTTCTAAGGATGTCAGTGTCCCTGTAAACTACAATGTATTGATTTTAACAATCTTGATACTACCTTGGATGATGGTTAACTGACTTATTCTTTTTGTTTCCTCATGACCCTATTGATGTCTTGAATCTTTTCTGCGATGTATTTTTTAAATTTGGATGCCTCTTGCTCCACCTCTTCATTAGAGGCCCTCTTCTCCTTCAGGCGGTCCATGAAGCAGTCTAAAATATAAAATTGAAAATAAAATCAAGTTTACAGATTAATATTACTAGAAATGACAATGTATTATATGTAATTTGCGTATATCAATTGTGTTTGTGTTGCTTTTTTGTCTTTAAAAACAATTGTCTATTTTGTTGCATGATGTGGTCACTTGATTGGCTAAAATTTAAAAACAAAAAAAACAAAGAATGATAGTGCATGTTACTGATAAATGAATACATCTAAATCAGTTATAACATTTAAAAATCAGTATTCAGATGTTTTTCCCCTAAAGACATGTGTATACACTCTGATTCTCTTCAACTGTTTGCAATCCTGCAAAATGTTCAAGGAGACTAACTTCTTTTGATTGGATCCTGTTTGGCACATTTGTGTACTTTTACCAGTCGTCTGAATGGCGGAAACCATCGAACCCACAACAACACTAGTTATTTTGAAGTGTCATATTATCTTTAACAAAGAATGGTTAAATTTATACACATTTGCCCTTAAGACATTCAATTTTCAGCATTGCAGTATGCATTGATATGGAATGGATTCAATCCAATGGGAGACTTTCCAAAACAATAGTTGTACTGGGTTTTTATATCACGCGCATGCTCAGAATGACATAAATAATGGATATTTACATCATGCACACACTCAGAATGACCTACAATGGAAATTTACCCGGTACGAAAGTCTCCCATTGGCCAGCATTTTACAGCAGATTTGTCAAGCTGTCTGAAATGCCTTTGGTGGAGGGTTGCAGCTTTTATCCCATGCAAGGTTGTATTTTTTTCCCCAAGACCATATGAATTATTGATTTACACAACATTATGTGTAACAACATGATTCATACAATCTGCATTGATGATAATTTATGCTGCACATACCTTTCAACACACTCAATTTGTTTGGACTGAGTGGTTGCCTCGCCTCCCTGTTGTCCTTGAAACGGTTACACACTTTTCCCTCCACTGAATGCTGTTGGAGGACTGCCGTCCCCCATGTCGCCACTGCCAACCCCTTCACGAATAGTGAGTGTTTGGGTTGGCCCTTCAATGCTTCCCACTGGTCCTTGTAGACCGATATTCCAGCGCCCAACGAGATCTGTCACAAAGGAAAACCCAAACATACATGTACATTTAACTTGGGATCATTAGGTATGCAAATCCCTAATAAACATCCTGTATGTACATGTATACCAGGAGGCTATACCAATGCTGAGATAATGAGAACATAGAGTTGCTATGGCATGGAATGATCAATGTCAGAAAAAGAGCAAAAATACTTCAAAAGGAATCAAAATATGCCAGTGACTTTGGCATACTTCTAGAATTAGAATGGAAAGTCGACAACTTTCCATCCTAATTCTAAATCTAACGTAACTTTGGCAGATTAGGCTGTTAGGCTATATTTAGGCCTATATCAATGATCATAGTTAAACGGTACAACTGACATATCCAGATATCAGGATATCTCATTAAAAATTCATATCAATATAATTACCTCCAAGCATCAGAATTTGTGCTTTGTAAAATAAGCCACTTCGGAGTTCCTACTGCGCATGTGCCATTTGACCTTGACGACCTCTTTTCTGGATAAACAATGCATGGTACCCGTTCATAGTCATGCATACAACGCGTGTGTACGTGTGTACGTGATCGCATCAATGTATTTACACGTGTAAACGGAATATCTTCTCCAGTTGAAAACCTTTTTTTTCATCAATTTTCTTGTGGTCAGGAACAGCACTTTCATTACTGAATGGTAAGAGAAAGAAAATAAAGAAAAATATTGTTGGATTTGTTTGTAAAATGTCTGTGATTTTCCGTGTTTCTTTTTGTTTTGTTTTTCGTAAAACGGAATGCAATGCCAGTGGCCAATGAATGTAGTAAAATCTTCTTAATTAGGGCCTATTCAATTTTGTATAGCCTAGGCCCTAATTAAGATTTTACGCTTTTAAGAATCCATATAATGACCCTTTTTTTTTAATCTGAAAGCCTAAATGATTTTTTGCATGATATTTTCTCACTTTCATTTTTATTTTTGCTGTTCATTCGCACTAGTATACTCAGTAACATGTAAATTCTATGTTATGTATTGTGGGAAAGGACAACAAAAATAGCGTACCGAAAATATTTTGTTTCTAACTAGGCACATACATATGTTAATTGTTTTATTATGTTATCTGATTAACAGGTTAGCTGATCAAGACCAATTTCAACAATGAGGATATGTGCTGTTACAGGCTGTGGGAACAGTACCTATAAACTTGAAAAGTGGAAACAAGGTTATTGCATAAAACATGCATGGCTGCCATTTTGGATTTGGAACTTGTGATTGTGAGCCACCTTTTCATATATATATATATCCATTCCCATCTGAGAAAAAAGTGGCCAATCTTCGCATACATGTCGAGCGTCCTATACGTAGATCAAAGACCTTCAAAATATTTAATGACACATTTCCCACCCCTCTAGTTCCTTCTGCTGATGATGTCATTACTATTTTTGCAACCAGGTCTCATTGTTTAGTACACCTGTATGTTAAATATTTCCCCTGTTCAAAATATTCATTAAGAGTAACACAAAGTTTCAACTAAGCATGTACTTGATAAAAAAGGAACTTTATTTAAACTATACAAGAAATGAAACAGTAAAACAAACCTCAAAATAACAATATTAATAATTCAGTTATGTATACATTTATAATAATAATAATGTCAACAATTAAAATATTACTGAGAAATAAATAATAGAGAAATAAATAAATAGTAAGTTGAAATATTGTATTTATGTTGCAAAATGGAATAATAATGCATACACCTGTACAGGTACACTGTAGCTATGTTTGTGGAATATGTGAACACTCCTCTTTGTATCAAGAACTTTGGCTTTGAAAATACATTAATCAAATACAAATAAGTAAAGACTGTTTGTGGTGACACCATGTGAAATTCTCATTTGAGTAGTAATTAGTTCTGAAAAGAACTATTGGTACTTATCCTTTTCACCATGCAAAACTAGAAATATTACTTAAATACAAATAACTTAATTGTGTTATAAAGAATATTTATGTCGTGTTTTTATTCAAGTAAATGTGTACATTTTTAACACTGCATTGCTAATAATGCTCTCTGGACCTAAATTGTGATTTTAAATTCAATATCACTATTTAAATTTATTAAATAAGAGTTTGTCAAGTATACAGTTTGTCAAGGGTTATTAAATTTTAACAAGAATGCTCCCCTTTTTCTGGTCATTATCAGTTTAGTATAGATCACATAAAGTGCACCTCTACGTGTCAAATCCCCTTCCCCTCTAGCCTTGAACTGACCTAATTTGTATTAAAATTATTGAAGCCTGACCACATGTTAAAATTGTTCAATACTAAAAAGTAAATGTGCAGTTCTATATTAAAAACAAATGTTCAAGGTAAAATACAAAAAGTAAAATATATGTCTTCAGTGACTTCGTCAGGTTTTTTTTACTGTTACATTCAGCTGCGATGCCGAGAAGACAAGCGCTTGGACTTGGAGTTCCTTTTTCCGACCAGTAGTTTTGTCCCCTTAATCTGAAAAAAATCCTTCAAATCATCAACATTCCAGTGTTCTATAACGTCTAGTGTCAAAGCAGAAGATTCCTCCGAAGACATTTACAAAATTCACTTGAAAAAAAACCGATAAAAATGCTATATTTTTAAATAAGAAATCCATGTTCCACGTTCGCATTGCAATGCCAAAGCACGCATTATACGCGCGTCGCTAGTGGCGACCCCGATTGTTTATCTTCGTTGAACCTTGACACGATCCCACCATGCTTTGCGCGCGTGAGATTCCGAAGAGGCTTATACTTTCTCGCACTCGCAGTCACTCTCCGTGTCGTCCCCACTCCATCGAGCCAAGTAGGCCTTCGCTGTTTCAAAATCATTTGCGTGTGTTGGAACGAAGTTCTTGAAATACTCGATGGGGACGATGTCCTTAACATTATCTTTGAGGTACCTGACATACGCATATTTGACTGAATCGCCCATGTCTTATCAAGAATGTATTGATGCAGAAAAAACGAACGAACTTTAAATTTACACGACTAAATCTTGTGTATTAAAAGACACAAAATGTAAATGTTGTACACACGTTAACACAGTCGAGTCGGAGGTCGAGCAAAACTACGAGCCACACACACATTTAAAAACGTATCAGCAACGTACCCAGCCAACTGGTAACCATACCTTGATAGATTGCATGGTACTGTAAACACATGCGGGTACCAGCCATTCCGGTTGCGTGCGCAGCGCATCTAACAGCCCGTGTGTGCATGTGTGCCACGTCACATCCCCATGTAGACAGCAATTATACTATGGACGGCCTTTACTTACAAAAACCTTCAATTTGTTTACATAATTTATAATCGAAATACAAATTGCTAGACTAATTTTTAGGAGGAAAAACATGCCTTTTTTGTTAATTTACTGTCCTAATAAACTGTTTCAAAATATTTTCAAACATTTTAACAATGTTTTTATATTCTCATGGAGGTAGAAAATAGACCATGGTATTCCGTTGTTGCTTGCCTTACATGGCTTTCTATCACGCGATCGCGGTAGAATTTTGTGACATGAAAATGGCCGACTGTAACGTTAGCTGTGTTGTTAATGTTGACGACATATATGTGACAGTAAAAAAAAATGTCGTAAAAGATACAGAATGTATTTAGAGCCTAGCAGTGATTTGGGTGAAATTCCACGCTCATCAAGGCACAGGTGGAAGCAAAACGTGGGATCCCATTAACACCAGTTGGGTCTCACTCAAAATATCAATGGGACTCAACGGGATTCAATGGGAATTTTCATAATCCCATTGAGCTTAGTGGGTATCCTATAGAATCCCATTAAATTAATGGGATCCCATTGACACCAGTTGGGTCTCACTCAAAATATCAATGGGACTCAATGGGATTCAATGGGAATTTTCTTAATCCCATTGAGCCTAGTGGGTATCCCATAGAATCCCATTAAATTAATGGGATCCCATTGACACCAGTTGGGTCTTACTCAAAATATCAATGGGACTCAATGTGATTCAATGGGAATTTTCTCAATCCCATTGGTTTCCCATTGAATCCCATTAAAACAATGGGATCCCATTGAATCCCATTCAAAATATCAATGGGACTCAATGGGATTCAATGGGAATTTTTTCCTGGGTAATTAGTTCTGAAAATAACTGGAGGTACAAATCGACGTTTCGATCAGTGTGCTCTGATCGTCCTCAGGAGAAACATGGAATTTAGAAAAACAAAATCCTAAATAAATCCAAACTGGAAATTGTTTCACTTTTTTATTTCTAGGGAAGACTGATACCATGATCATTAAACATAATTGGAAACATTTACGTAGGCCTATAATTTATTGGAAATTGTTATTTTCCAAATTTCTAACATTGGTGAAAACGGTAAGTGTTCCAATAGGCCTACCGATCACTCATTGTTTTTATATAAATGGTTCAGTTAAATTTCATGTTTCATGTAGGTAATCACCCAAGCAGGCTACTCCAAAGCAGTTACCACAGGGCAATTCATATGGCAAATGAATGACTTCTGCCGCTGCCATGTAATGATTCCATCAGCCCAGCACAAGACATTGTGGATAAGTTTAACTCCATGATGGGATTCAACGAACTTGAGGTTTCAAGTCTACCGAGCACCGTTGATGACACAGATGTCTCGACCATTGATGGGGAAGATTCAACGGATCCTTCGTAATGTAGAAACGCAGAACTTGCAACATAGGCTGGGGTAAGTATTTGTAAGTTTTTTGGGTATTTTAAAGCTTTTTGTTTTCGGGGGTGGCGGAATTTTTCAAGCATCTGCATTATTTATTTTGTCGTATTTTGTTTATTATTATTATTTTTTTTTTACATTATTACAAACAAATAAATAATATTTGATTGAGCATATTACCTTCTTTTTTTTACATGCAATGCTGTACAAAACTGTACAATATTTCGTCTTAACTCTACACCGCATATAAACTGTGTACAATGTATTGCCGGCTCGAGTATTTAAATAAAATGTTGCGTTGTTTTGCTATTCACTATACAGTTTGTCAAGCACAAAGCGACGACACAAAGACATGGTTATTCTACCTCTTCTTAAAAACTTCAAAGGTGATAAAGCAAGCAGCTTCCACGTTATTTGATGTGAACTTATGGCCTAAAAATTCGTGTATCTTGTTGGTTGTCTTGTTTCTTTTTCTTTTAAAATACTTTGAACAGACTGGAGCTGGCTAAATCTAAGGTGTCTTTACTGCTGGCCTATGTTTTTTAAAAACTTCGCAGAGATTTTTCATTCAACCAATGTATTTACTAACTGTCATTCACAGGGACAGGTGTGGTGGCAGGGCTGCAAGCTGGACGAAACTGTGTGGGTGTTGACAACAATTGCCTTCTATTTCATTTACAAGGCCGATACAACCAACTTTCACTTCACCAGACATCTACCAAGCAAGATCCTCCCTCCACGGAAGAAATTGACACATCCGGCTCCTCAGTGTGGGGATTTTGATGATGTAACTGATCAGGTGCTTGAGGCTATTGATAATTTGTCTTAAAAACCCCATTTAGGACCAGGCTTTACAGCATCTCCAGAGCGAGATAGGGATCCTCGGTAAATTATTATTTTGGAGGTCTTTTTTGGGGGGTGGGGGAATATGTGTATAAGTTTTGTCATTTAAAAATAGTTATTTAGGGCCATATTAATTTGGTGCCATTGATGCATTTTTGATAATAAGGTGGTATTTTAATGTTTAAAGTTATGATTTTACTTTCAGTTCTCAAAGAAATTTTAAACAGTTTCAAAATTTGCAATTTTAAAATGTGCACAAATACCTTCAGTTCACTTTGCATGGGCTCTCAGGTAAAATAAATAGTTGACAAAAAAGCAACTGCAGAAACATTGCTGCACCATCCCTTTAATGACAAAAGGGATCTTTGATTGACTAAACGTACACCAATTGGCGTACCTTAGAAGAGAAACAGTATTAATCTTTATTGGGTTGTACTTTAAACATCTCAAGACTAAAGGTACACCAATTGGCGTACCTTAAGACTAAAGGTACACCAATTGGCGTACCTTAGAGGAGACACAGTCTTAATCTTTATTGGGTTTTCTTCCATGTACTTTAAATATCTAAAAAGTAATACTAACGGTACACCAAATAAAGAAATTAGCGTTGAAATATGTTAATATTGTTTTTCGCTTGTATTTGTACCTTTAAATCTGTTTTCATATGAAATAAACAAGATTATTTTGAATATAAAACAAAATCGTGTTAAGGTATTTCTTTTATTGAGTAAAACTGTATTTTTAGGGTGGCTTTGGGACTGTTTGCGTTATATCCGGTACAATTTTAAAAACTAACTAATTGATTCAGGAAAATTTATTTCCAGGAAATTTACTCCAGAAAAAAAAAACATGAAAATTGATTTAGATTGCATTTACATAATTTACTGCTTCCACTGCTGAACCTATTTTAATTAAAATTCGTTTGAATTATTATTATGGGCAGAAAAATGTAAACTGAATAGTTTATTTTCATGTTTTTTAGAGTAATTAGGAATATGTTCATAGTTAAGCCCAGTTGAAGGATTTTCATTCTAAATTTGTTCACATTTGAGCTGTTGTTGATACAATTGTGTGCAAAAAAAGTGAAAATGGTCAATTCCAATAATACGTAAATTAATCCAATGACGTTATTTATTATTTACCGCATGATAATGACCGGTTTTGGGCGTGGTCACGGGTGTTAAATATTTTTTTTCATATGGAAATCCAAGTTCTATTCTGCGCCTTAGTTTCCTAGATGATTTCATGATAACAAAGTCTTGTATAGTGCCAAAAGCCGTCAGAAGTTGATACTCAAAGTGCTTTACAGAAATATAAAAACTCAAATAATATAAAATACATGTACACCAAAATATAATTATATAACTACTCAAAACAATTTAGGGAACACCGTTTTTAACATCAAATAGGTTTGAAATGTTCCATGAACCGGGATTTTTCAATTGCAACCCCTCTCTTTCAGTAGTCATGTCATGAAATGTGTAATCACTACATGCATCCTTTATCATCTGTGTCATTGTGCAGTTGTTTCTCATCAATTCTGTGAAACATTGTGTTTATCTGAAATAAATGATCTTGCTTTAACTGAGATTATTCCGGTGTTCCCTAAATTGTTTTGAGTAGTGTATATATAAATATAAATATAATAAGTTAAACAAATCTATGAAAGAATTGATAAGAGTAAACAACTGAAAATTTTAACAAAATATATATCAAAAAAAGTATAAGCAAGATCTTTATTTAATAAAAATCCACTTAAACGGTATACATGCTTAAAATGCAACACACAAAGTCATGCAATATACAGACAAATGGACAGAAGACAGACAGACAAACTGGGAGTTGGGGTTAATAGTAAATTGCATGAAGGTTTGCACACCTGTTTCCATGTAGTATTGTTCTTGTTCCTGTAGTGGATAACACAGGATACTATACAGGAGGATTACACTTCTCATGGTATATGCAATGATCAATATGCACTCCATATTTGTGCAAGTCTTCTACCATCAATCTGCATTGTACAACAATTTGTTTTAGTAAGGAAATCAATTTCATTGTGAGGTCCTCAAGATTAGACAAATGGGGAGTCGAGGTGCATTAGCACCCATGCTCATGACCCAAGGGGCTTTATCCTAGAGGTCAAAAACATTAAAGGGACAATAGAGGGATGATCAGTGCAGACTTTCAACAGGGCATGGAATCGGTGTCCTAGTTTAAGATGAACATAGCGACTGAAAATTACTGGCTCATTTATGCAGCAGCAACAGTAATATGACTTTAACATGTGGGTATTATTTTCAGTCACTGAGTTAATCTAAAACTAACACTCCGATTCCATGCCCTGTTGATCGTGATGATATTGTCCCTTTAAGCATCAAACATTTATTGATTTTGATTTCAAAATTTCAATATTACTTAATTTATTTGTTTAAAAAGAGCCAGAAATCCATTTATTTGGGAGAATGAAAGTTGAGTTAGCACGGGGGGAAACAAACGTGTACATTCTGATTGGTTCAATTTCGCATTAGTATTGCACTGATTTTCTTCAAATTCAGTCTTAATACTTCCCCTAAGTGATACTATCTTGACCAATGAGATTGTCTCAGCTATTTGGGTCATTTATATTGTTGTCGTAAATACATATGTGCATTTAATCGTTTATAGTCATGGACATGTCACCTGATCCACAAACCAGTAACAAGTGGGGAAGGTGATATGTTTTAGTCACAGTGTAAGTGACAAGGGCCGGTGGTATAATTATATGATACACTCACTGGCCAAAAGTATTGCAACATGCTCAAAATAGCACTTTACAAGTAACAGGTGAGATGATCATTTAATCCGATTTCATTGATCGTGTATTACATAATTTCCGAGCAAGAACAGTAAAAAAGAACAACGACTTTAAAACACAGGCACTTTCAAGAAGTCTTAAGTAGTGTAAATAAAATAAAATAAATGATTGTAACACAGTTCTCCAAACTGGACTTTGGGGATGTTGCAATACTTATGGCCAGTGAGTATACATGTATATCAGCATTAGGGCTGTGTTTCAGTTATTTCGGGAACCGGATACCGAAATTTGAAATCTTCGGATACCCGGGTACCCGAAAACAATTTTGTAAACACATAAATACTCCTGAATGTATAAAATAATCAATCCGAACACAAGTTTCTAACAAAACCCGGCAAGTCTGTGAAAGGTTGTCAGCAACTGTTTCTTCTAAAGCCTTCATCCAAGTTTCCTTCATTTTGTTAGCAAAAAAAAAAAAAAAAAAAAATCAGAGCCCATTATTTTGTGTGGCTCAAAATGTTCAGTTGGAATTTTCAAAAGTCGTTTACGGGTAATTGGAACCGAAAAATGGAATCGGGTAATGACATTTTCAGTCAGGTATCCAGGTATCCGGATACCCGGCACAGCCTTAATCATCATCGCTAATAGCGATGATGGCCTGGACGACTTGACCGGCTGGTGGCGCTTTCCAACATGGATGTCTCCATGTTTTTGTTTGTAGGCCACTCCGATCCACAAAATTCTGCTCTTTAGCAACCTTCAGTACATACATGTACAAGCCTGCTGTCTTTTCCAAGTAATCTTACAAAATCAACTATGTGCCACCCAAGGCCACTGTAAATGTTTGAACATACATGTATCAGTATGGCCTACAATGTAACGATGGGAGACCACTTTACCCTGTGATCTCAGTGGTGTGACAGTGCGCAGAAGGGTAACCATAGGATGCCACTGGCAACAGTTAATGGCTTGGAGTGGCCTGAATGGGTTGTTTCAAAAATTGCACCAACTGTAGGAGGGATTTATAAGCAATGTTGATGTATCATGTGAATGTGATATATCACTGGCCCTTATACCATGACCAAAATGTATTACCTTCCCAGTTATTACTGGTGACTGGTAGTTGAATCGGGTCGACATGCAGTACTCCAAAATGTCGTAAAATGTCATGTAAGTACAGGGCAAGTAAAAAAATACGAAAACCAACAAAAACTACACAAATGTAATACATGTAATTCATATAAAATGACTGAGCAAATTTCACTTTTCTCAAAGAAACAAAGTAGTCTGTAAATTGGTAATGGTGCAGAGTCTGACTTGGAACTATTAAGGTGGTGGTTACTGGATGGAGGGAAGGATGATGCTGAAATGTATTAAAAACATGAGAATTCAATGATGCAATTAAGTGGATTCACATTGCAAAAATGCAACACAAATATTGAAATGTAAAACTTGTACCTTTGCATGGTGAAAACAGGATAAGTAAAGAAATTCTCTTATAGAGTAGTACAGTATGCTCTGATCGTCTTCAGGAGAAATGGTAAGCAATATATGCAAATGAATCAGTTCCAAAAGCTAGCAGCATACCTAGTAAATGTGTGTGGCCAAACTGGTACACATCATCCAGAAGCAGAGCATTATCAGTTCCAATTCTATCCTATTTGGCACTGTGGCACACTGATGATGGGTGAGAACAGCTAAGGATAGTGTGATCAAGCATTGCTAAGGATGGTGTGACTGAGCATTGCTAAGGATGGTGTGATCGAGCATTGCTGGGGATGGTGTGATCGAGCATTGCTGGGGATGGTGTGATCGAGCATTGCTAAGGATGGTGTGACTGAGCATTGCTAAGGATGGTGTGATCGAGCATTGCTGGGGATGGTGTGATCGGGCATTGCTAAGGATGGTGTGACTGAGCATTGCTAAGGATGGTGTGACTGAGCATTGCTGGGGATGGTGTGACTGAGCATTGCTAAGGATGGTGTGATCGAGCATTGCTAAGGATGGTGTGACTGAGCATTGCTAAGGATGGTGTGATCAGTACGTATTGCTAATGATGGTGTGATTGAGCATTACTAAGGATGGTGTGATCGAGTATTGCTAAGGATGGTGTGACTGAGCATTGCTAAGGATGGTGTGATCGAGCATTGCTGGGGATGGTGTGACTGAGCATTGCTAAGGATGGTGTGACTGAGCATTGCTAAGGATGGTGTGACTGAGCATTGCTGGGGATGGTGTGACTGAGCATTGCTAAGGATGGTGTGACTGAGCATAGCTAAGGATGGTGTGACTGAGCATTGCTAAGGATGGTGTGACTGAGCATTGCTGGGGATGGTGTGATCGAGCATTGCTAAGGATGGTGTGACTGAGCATTGCTAAGGATGGTGTGACTGAGCATTGCTAAGGATGGTGTGATCGAGCATTGCTAAGGATGGTGTGACTGAGCATTGCTAAGGATGGTGTGATCGAGCATTGCTGGGGATGGTGTGACTGAGCATTGCTAAGGATGGTGTGACTGAGCATTGCTAAGGATGGTGTGACTGAGCATTGCTGGGGATGGTGTGACTGAGCATTGCTAAGGATGGTGTGACTGAGCATAGCTAAGGATGGTGTGACTGAGCATTGCTAAGGATGGTGTGACTGAGCATTGCTGGGGATGGTGTGACTGAGCATTGCTAAGGATGGTGTGACTGAGCATTGCTAAGGATGGTGTGACTGAGCATTGCTGGGGATGGTGTGACTGAGCATTGCTAAGGATGGTGTGACTGAATATGGTACACAGTACATGTATGTAGTGAAATGAAACACAAAATAAATCATTACAAGTGGGTTTCAAGTATTCATTTGAAACTGTACCAGCTTATATTTTGTGTATTTAAAGGTACAGTATTGTCACGATCAGAGTAGACTTTCTCTACAGGGCATGGAATCGGTGTCCTAGATTAAGATGAACACAGTGACTGCAAATTACTGGCTCAATTATGCAGCAGCAATGGTAATATGACCTTATCATGTGGGTATTATTTTCAGTCACTGAGTTAATCTAAATCTAGCACTCGATTCCATGCCCTGTTGATCGTAACGATATTGTCTCTTTAACTAGTTTTAGTTGGGTTGGATTTTAACCCACCGACAAATTTACAGGTTAACATTTT
>CM055824.1:34036554-34054750 GCA_029582265.1 Zoroaster sp. YZ-2022 | reverse complement strand
CCGTCATTGCCCACGAATCAAACAAGCTAAAAGATATGAAATATGTAGTTTTTGAAATGAATGCGTTTCATTTTTCCATTAAAAATTCAGATCAAAAAAAAGTAATCATTTCCAACGTTATATAATTCAAGTGATATTACTTTATTGACCATTTCGCGACGCTATTTTACACACAAATCTTCTCAAAATTAATCACGGTTTAATCTCATTGAAGAAAAAATCAACAACGGCAAAACATATATAACTTTTAATGGGTCTCATCGATATTTGCATTCAAAATGAGCATAGTCTTGGGTTGTAAGAGAGGGGAATTTTGGTCGGAAGTTGAGTTTGTTAACGTTATTTTTCTGAAACGTGAATCGCCATGTTAACGAAGCTAGATAAGTGACGTCACGTTTCATTATTTGAGTGCCGAAAAACCAACAACCGAACAGTGGACACTTTATTATGCACGGCCTATGGGGCTGAAACAGCCGTGCTGCACGCTGGCTCGCGGTCCCGCAGACGGGTCGACCTGAACGTAGCGTGGCACCGCCCGTGCTCCTCGGGCGAGAGGTCGCCTCGGATGCGACTTCGCTGACCCGTCTACAGGGCGCGGGCCAGCGTGCAAGGACCCTCCTCTCGCCCAAGCGAGCACGGGCGGTGTCCGCTGCTGCGTTCGGGTCGGACCTGTCCTGCGGGGACCGCGGAGCCAGCGTGCAGGGACCTCGTCCTCGGGCCTCGGCTGGAGCCACTTTGCGCCCGGAGCCGGCGCCCGCTGCTAGCGGGCTGGGAGGACCGCGCGGCCTTCCCGGACGTCTCCCAGCTGGCGGCGAGGGCCTGACCGCCATCCCCCTCGAGCCCGGCCCAGAGTCGGGTCCCGTCCGGTGGACTCTGAAATGTTTCCTGATTTCTGGCTCGAGGACCACCTACCCTATAGTAGACGTAACACCCACCCCCGTTGGTAGTACAGAACACCTCTATCAAATCTATGCGTTGGAAAACTTGTGCCGAATAAACATCGTGGGGATCTGGCCCCCGGCTCAGCCGTGGCTCCCGGGCCGAGAGTGACGAGTCCTTTAATCGCTGGCTCTCCGCGGTCCCCGCAGACGGGTAGACCCAACACAGTAGCGGGCACCGCCCGTGCTCCTCGAGCGCGAGAGAGGTCGCCCCTTTGGAAACCGATTCTTCGGGTCGACCCGTCTGCGGGGACAAGGTGCCAGCTTGAAAGCGACTCTCCTTCTCGCCCGAGGAGCACGGCCGGTGCCCATCACGGCTGTTTCACCGTTTTAAAAGGCGCCCTTTCGGTTGATATTAGTCAGCCGCGCATAATGATGTCTTCAAGTGACGTCACCCATGCATTTTATTTATAAACATTCCTTTTCGCGTCAACCGTTATATAAAGTGGCCTCTGTAAAAAGCGATAACCTGATTGGGTTGATATAGGAAAGTTTTACATATGTAATAGGTAAAATATTGTAAAAACAGATCTTCCGCCACCACCAAGCAGAAGTACGTTGGGGTCACGGGTCAATTTTTAAAACCTCGGTGGAAGGAAGGGGAGTACGCGTGAGGAAGAAATTACTATTTTCTTTTAATTACAACAATTTTTTTTAGTCAATTGAGCTCGAATATTTTGTGAACTATCACTGACCTCTTTCCTAAAAAGAGTGGCTAAACAGTTCACCCTAGAGAGTTCATTCCCGGTTAGGCAACCCTTACAAATAATGGTCTCGCCAACAGCCATAGACTTGTGTACAAAAAACATGATACATTGTGTATAGCCACTTATTATCTATATCAATGGCCCTGGGACTAAAATGCAAACAACATAAGGTGTTTGTAGGCAGTCCCTGATCCAGAATACCTAGGTAATGACCAAGGGCTCAGTTTGTGCTTTTTGTTTCATTCCCTGTGGCTGTTATAGAAACAGTGCTTGTATTGCAGCGCAACACTGATTTCAATGTTTCAGCATGGTCGTGGTAAATGGCTGTAATTCAAAAGCAAACCCGTCTGTCTATGGCTGTTTGCGTGTATGGGATTGTAGCTACTCTATATCAATGAACTGTCTTCATCCTTTGTCTCGGCCCTGGGGCCAAATGCAAACAACACATGTTTGTAGGTGTAACCAGCTGGACTTTGCATTCTGCAGATTCATTGCTTACTTTAAACCCTTAATGACTAATGACTTTACTACCTGGTGTAACTAGCTGACTTTGCATTCTGCAAATTCATTGCTTGCATACTCACCTTAGTAGTGATTTTTAAAACCCTTTGGGAATGTATAAAATGCCCAGTGTCCTTCTTTTGGAACTCTTTCTATGTTGGAAGTCTTGAATGGTTGTGAGCATTGTCATCAAAACAATTAGGATGCCAATCATGTTCAATCAAGCGTTATAAGTGAGCTGCAGTACAGTGCAAATGTTAAGGAACCATTCTGCACTTGGCGCTGTAGAGGAAGGGTCTACATAGTAGAGAGCTGTTCTTCTTAGTTATTTTCGTTTCTAAGTTCAGCCATCATTAGTTTTCCTTCCGTTAAATGACAATTGTATGGTACAACTTCATTTTCATCCATCAGGGCAGTAACCTTTCGGGTGCAGAAGAGTGTCTGGTGAGTTCCGTAGGTGGGAATTATCTTTATCTGTGAAGTGTAATTTCCACATGTGATTTTGTATTTTTCATTTCCAAGTTTAACTTGAATATTTGCATTATGAGTAATAGTAAATTTTTGCATTGACATGGTCTAAATTTACTATTTCAAACGAAGTAAGTCCCAGGTAATCTTTTAAATTTTCAAAAAGTTATCCAAACGGGAAGGTATGCATTTAATAATTAATATTTTTGTATTTAAATTTCTTCCAGGCCCTTTCTGGTAGCCTTGTAGTATTGCTATAGTCTTGTTTAGCCTTGTAGTATTGCTATAGTCTTGTTTAGCCTTGCAGTATTGCTATAGTCTTGTTTATTTTGGTAGTAAGTATAGTCTTGCTTTCTAGCCTTTGTTAATCCTTACACTGAAAGTATTTTATATGAAATCAACACCACATCGTGAAATTTGAGTGCATAGTGGACGTTCCCCCCAGTTGAAATAGTAGAAAACTTGTATGTTGGATATTAATTTGTTATTTTATAGTCCTAAATTACTAAACAACTTAATGTTAACCAGATCCTGTAAAGAAAAAGAGTTTTGTCACCTTCTTCTGCTTGGTTACATAGGCATGGCTCACCCAGAAATACCCCCAGGGTAATGACTAGGTGGCCTAGTTTGTGTTTCTTGGTTTACCCTGTGGCTGTTATGTGTCAGTGCTTGTATTGCAAGCGCAATACTGATTTCAATGTTTCACATGGTTGCAATGACTGTACTTCAAAAGCAAACCTGTCTGTCTATGGCTGTTTGGTGTATGGATTGTAGTAGCTACCTCTATATCAATGAACTGTCTTTTTCATCCTTTGTCTGGCCCTGGGACTAAAATGCAAACAACATATGTTTGTAGGCATACGCCTACCCAGAAATACCCCCCCAGTGGTAAATGACTAGGTGGCCTAGTTTGCGTTTTTTGTTTCACCCTGTGGCTGTTATGTGTCAGTGCTTGTATTGCAGCGCAATACCTGATTTCAATGTTTACATGGTTGCAATGGCTGTACTTCAAAAGCAAACCTGTCTGTCTGACTGTTTGGTGTATGGATTGTAGGTAGCTACCTCTATATCAATGAACTGTCTTTCATCCTTTGTTCTGGCCCCTGGGACTAAAATGCAAACAACTGATGTTTAGAGGCAATCCTGGACCCAGAAATTACCTCATCAGGGTAATTATAGGGTCATAGCTTCTTATTGTTTGTAGGTGGTACACAAAATGAGGTGTGTGGAATGATACATTGCAGCTGGAAAACAGCTTATCAGCTTATGTTTTTGCAATGGGTGACCCATCCCCCCTTATTTTGCTTATGTTTTTCATTGTTTTGATGACTGTGAAATAGCTTTTGCAATTGTTGCTGTGATGCTTCAGTCTCCACCACCATGGCATCTTCAAGCAAGACTAGCCTCTACAAGTGACACAGTTTCTTGCAAGGCATTTTTCAAGCCGATTCAAGCGATGATGAAAGTGAAGGAAGCCCAATGGAAACATCGGACGAAGAGAGTCCAGATGACCAGCACTCATTTTCAATTGGTTCACTGAGTTCTGATGACAGCAGTACTGACCGCGAGCCTGCCCCCACCCAAGAAACGACCTCTGGCGCATATTGCACCAAAACGGCAACGAGACCAGCAGCCTGGACCATCACAAGCAACTGCTCCTGCACCAACGACGCCCCGGACGGGTCGACCACGTGCCCTGTGCAACCGCCTGCTCCTGACTCAATCGCCCGCTCCTGCCCAACGAGGCTGGCTGACGGGGTCGACCACGCCCCTCTGCAACCGCCTGCCCGGCCCAACCGCCCGCTGCAGCCCAACCCGCCTGCGCTCCGGACCAACCGCCTGCCCGGCCCGCCGGACCGCGTCGACCACGTGCCCTCGGCAACCGCCTCGCCCTGGGCCCCAGCGGCTGGCTGTCCAGCTACTTCACCGGATGGTACGATCTCTAGCGACCAGCCTTGACACCAATAATGAGGACAGCCCCAGTGCAAACATCCTGACCCAGGCAAAGGGCCCCAGAAACTGGTGGGGTCAACGCCATTGCAGCTTTTTGAGTTGTTCTTCCCGGAACAATTTTGCAACCGTCCCGCAGTTCACCAATGTGGAGGGGTTGAAGAACAGAGTGATGAGGCTGGGTGGACGTCGCCTATGTCGAGTTGGTGGTGAGTCATTCCTCGGCCCGATTTGATTTTCTCCTGGGGCTGACGAAATCAGGGGCATCAGAGGGTCCGGTCTTTTTGGCATCCAGGGCCATTTGCTCGTCCTCTGTGCCAGGCCACCATGGCGAGGGGGAAGCGTTACAAAGACATATTTGTTGCCATGCTACACTTCGACGACAAAGACAACGCGTGACCAACGAAGAGCCACTGACAAATTCATGCACATCAGACAAATCTTTGACATGTTCCACAGCCACCCCTACAAAATCACTTCAGCCCTGGGAGTGGTCTAACTATTGACGAACAATTGGTTGCATTCAGGGCAGGTGTCCTTTCTACAGCAGTTAATGCGTGGAGAAAGATACACGTGACGCATACAGCCCTGCATTGTGTCTGGACTGCTCATACATGTCGATTTGGGACGATCACCAGACATTTTTGGTCTCATTTCTCATAAACACAAGTCACAACGGACTCCCTTAAAACATACGTCATCATCTCACAAGATGATGTACTTCAGGAAAAAATTGACAAGTAAGTGTAGGACATTTTTGTTTTGATGTGATTTAAAGTTATGAAAAGTTTGGCATTTTTGTGTAAACATTTCCCCAACACTGTTTACATGTGTCACGTGTTGCCCTAGTACAACTTCTTCGCCCCTTAATTCCAATGAAGAATAAGATGCTACGGGGGCGAGATTTGTGGGGTAAGGAACTGTGCTGCCATGTTAAAAACTGAGATTTTAAGGCACATGTTTATTGACGTTGAAAGTCATGATTTTTATAGCTCTTGTTTGCTTCCCCATTCTCAACGTCCCCACTCACAACATATTGGCTTCAATCCCCTACCACATCATTTGGTTTTGGTAATTACCTGACAACAAAAGAGAGAGAACAAACAGTACACAGCTCCACACTCATGACACTGCCACAGATATTTAAAATAAGTAACAATTATCTAGTTTTTGTATAACTTTTTATTTTTTTGTACATATGTATAAAATAAGCAGTATTATTAAAACGTATACAATAAGCGTGTTAACTTTACCTAATTGTTAGAATGCCCCCCCGTGAGTAATAAGTTGTGTTGTGTTTGATGTATTCCAGAATGTCAAAACATTACACCACCGAATTTAGAAATACTTGTTTTATAACTATAATTTGAATTTGCATTGGTTTATTTTTTAGGTTTCTCAATGAATTCCAGGATGTTCTAACTACTTTGAGTTCTATTCATCCTTCAGATGACACAGTCTGTGTTGGTTTCTTGTAGAGCGGTAAGTTTTGGTTGAAGTTATTGTATTTTAAATGAACAGCTCAACTTTGGTTCTATTATTAGCCCCATAATTAAAATGGCCATCTCTGCCAATATTCTCAGACTCTGTCTGGACTCTTTGGCCCTATGCCGATAAAAACGGTACAATTTTTTGCTTAAATTTTGCCACACAATATTTACTTTTATATATGTTATGATGCTCGCCAGTAAAAAGAAAATCGGTATTCCACTCACTTTTTTTGTTGAAATTTATAGAGAATAGCTACTGCTTTTACCGACATCAAGCCGCACGATGATAAGCTACTGATGCTCATGCGCACCGATACCACCACCATGACCCTCATGCGACCTGGGTAGTATTTTCGTTATTGATGGTCGCGCAACTGGAAAAACCTTGACCCGTGATCATAAAAACAAAGTTTATAAGTTAACGCTGAGGCATTCTTTGATTAAGTAGCCAAAGACGCTGGCGAGATCAGTCAGAGTTCGACGATCATCATTATGTCGCCAACAGACTAGACCGTGCATACTACTAAAACATATATACACTAATACACAGATAACTTAACTACCACTAGGGGCAAACTGACGTATCAGCGCACATGCGCATGGCGGCTGATGAGGTTTTAAACGTAAATCGGTAAAGTTAGGTAGCACTCCACCAAATCTTTACCAAAATCAATTAGGTGGAATGCCTTTTTTTGTACTGGCGAGCATCATAGAACAGGTAAGTAAACATTGTGGGCAAAACACTCGTGGTATACAGCTTGTGCATAGCTGTGGAACTACCAGTGGGGAGTCCTGTATGGGGGACTCTTTATTTCTTCACGGGGAATTTTTGTGAAACTTATGTACTGTTCCTGTGCAAATATTGCAAACTCTGTGGAACGTACAATGTAAAAATGAATATTGTGGAATTTGCAGGAAGATGATATTTTCATTCTTGCATATACTTTATTTATTTTTTTAATTCTTTAATTTTTGTTTCCAGGTTTGATGACTTTGGACCGCACCTCTCTGGTGCGGTACTGATGTGATGCTGCCTCATTATGGACATCAGTCGCCCCAGGTCATCCCGCATACCATTGACGATTCTCCCATGCGGTTAAACTTGTGTGAATCAGCTCTCACCACCCTTGCTCATTGAGTAAACTAATAATCGGGTTTATTTGGTCCAATGCCATCAAAATGCTGTACACCCAACATTTAGATTGTCCAGTTGGAACACTTAGCACTCTTGGGACTAGAAGTGATGCTGCTATACTGTACATTACTTATTATTGCTATATGGGCAGTTGGATGTTTGACTTAACGAATGCTTGAAACACTGTGTCAAACATTGCGCACAGAAGTGGTGTTGGCACGGTGTCTGAACTGATGGCTTTCCCAGTATACATAGACAAATACCATAAATGAAGAGTGACTGTTGCCACTCGATGACCACTGATTTCCAAAACTAATGGGATAGTCCAGATGTTGGCAGCATCACTTAATTGATGAAATATATTGTCATCGCTCAGTGAAAAGTGCGGCCGAGCGGTCTAGCTTTACCGGACTCAAGTTCATGGTGTTAGCAGCAGAATGTGGGGTTCGAATCTGGCCGGCCGTGACACTTGTGTCCTTGAGCAAAGACACTTAACCGATAATTGCTTTCTCCACCCAGGGGTTAAATGGGTACGTGTGAGGGCAGAGTTGGTTGATTAGCCCTATATGCGCTGTAATGGCAGCAATTGAGCTGTAGGCTCCCCAGGGAGCTGATATGGTTTCAGGAATGATTTATGAGCCTTATGAGCAGGGTAATGATATAATGCGCCTTGAGCACCACCTAGTTGGTGGATACGTGCGCTATATAAGTCCACATTATTATTATTATTATTATTATTATTATTACATAAGCTATATGTTGATTTAGCCCTCACCAGCCTTTGGTTTCAGACTGCGGTCCTCCTCCCTAGACTCGTTGCGTAAAAAGTTCACACGAACCAAGTTCCAGTTCTTAAAGTATGCTTTTGGCCAATTGTGTTTGATTCGCTGTTTATCTTTTGAGGCTCTGAACAGTATGGCGAAATCGTTCTCCAGATTTACAGTGTCTTAGTTTTCTTGAACATTTTTCACATATTTTTCATGGATGCTGGTCCGCTGAATCTTCCCATACACTTATACCGAAATTATTCAATAATTATTTCCTATACTCACTGGTTTCCTTTGGAAGGTTACGAGAACCGTGAATTGTGATTCTGTTTGTACATACTGTACAGATTTTTCCTAGAGCTTGTTGATGGAATTTGAAACTCTACGAATAAAATTTGTAAATATCACTGAAACTCATCTTTGTTCCTGTGCGTTTTTATCACTGTACTCCCGTATAATCTACTGTGTAGAATATTGATGACAGTTTTGTGTAAACTAGTGTATGACATAAAACACAATAAAGGGGACCACTTTCCTAAAGTCACGTTAGCAGTTTTTCTAATGGTTGTAATTTTTTATTTTGTTTATCTGAAACCACCCAAAAAGAATTTCAACATTTGAATAGACATGCATGCTTATCCTAAAGATAATTTGAGTTGATTATTACTATTATTTTTTTAATTATACTAATATTTCCATCAACAAATGGACGGAAAAGTGCGGTAACTTTTTCCGTCCAATTTTTATGGAAATTTGAGGGTAAAAAAATAAATTAAAACATTAAAAAATAAAATAAATCAACTCAAATTAGTTCTAGTATAAGCCTGTATGTCCATACACGTGTTGAAACACTTTTTGGTCGGTTTCAGGTACTTAAAAAAACTGCTAACGTGACAGATGCAAAGTGGCCCCCTTTATTGTGTTTTACGTCGTATTTACATAGCGCGCCGTTCTGACGTATATCACCGGTGCCAACACAACACCGTACAAAATGATAGAGTTAATGGGATTACCAGCGAAGAAGTTACTGCGCCTGGGCCGTCTGCACGGAACGTTCGTAAACGATTTTAATGGAAGTTTTGTTAGGCCTCGGCTTTTACAAGTTTTCAACAACGGTATTGAATACTTAAACGAAATGTCCTACATGAGATTAAACGTTTAAAAAGTGAATATAGTAGTTCATTTTAATAATCCTTTTTGAAAAGTTAAAACTAGCCCCTATTAAGTAAAAAGGGAGGTTTTTGGAACGTCGTTTGAATCTTTCCAACAACAAAAGACGATGTACGAATACGACATAAAAATTGTATTTTTTTCCGGCTTTTAAATTTTTGTAAGCACCCACTAACCACAAGAGTATAATTTAATTATGATTCATCAGAAAAGTTTAATAGAACGACTATTTCCTTCGTGTGAAGGTTTAATTTAGCAGATATTCCGACCCTGTTTTGGTCAGCTCAGTGATCTGTGGGCGCAGCCATTATTGACGTGACGTCATCGTTTTGACATGAATTATGCATGAGTGGCTTCGGTCTGGGAAAACTTCTTTACGAGCGTCACATACGCGTAAAAACAGCCGTGTGCCCGCTGCTGCGTTCGGGTCGACCCGTCTGCGGGGACCGCGAGCCAGCGTGCAGGGACTCGTCCTCTCGGCCGGGAGCAACGGCGAGGCCCGAGCCGGCGCCCGCTGCTACTGGAGGACCCCGCGGGGCCTTCCCGACGTCTCCCAGCTGGCGGCGGGGGCCGACCGCCATCCCCCTCTAGCCCGTCCCAGAGTCGGGTCCCGTCCGCTGGACTCTGATTTCGGGCTCGATGACCACCTACACCCTATAGTAGACGTAAGACCCTCCCCGTTGGTAGTACGGAACACCTCTATCCAATTTGCATTGAAAACTTGTCGAAGAAACACCGTGGGGTTCTGGCCGCGGCTCGGGCCGTGGCTCCCGGCCGAGAGGACGTGTCCCTTAATGCTGGCTCGCTATCCCCGCAGACGGGTCGACACCAACGCAGCAGCGGGCACCGCCCGTGCTCCTCGGGCGAGAGGTCGCCCCTCGGACTCCGACTTCGGGTAGACCCGTCTGCGGGGACAGCCGGCCAGCGTGGAAGGACTACTCCTCTCGCCCGGGGAGCACGGGCGGTGCCCGCTGCTGCGTTCGGGTCGACCCGTCTGCGGGGACCGCGAGCCAGCGTGCAGGGAATCGTCCTCTCGGCCGGGAGCCACGGCGAGGCCCGAGCCGGCGCCCGCTGCTACTGGATGACCCGGGCCTTCCCGACGTCTACCTGCTGGCGGCGGGGGCCGACCGCCATCCCCCTCGAGCCCGTCCCAGAGTCGGGTCCCGTCCGCTGGACTCTGAATTTTTTCCTATTTCGGGCTCGAGGACTACGTACCCCCTATGGTAAACGTAACACCCACCCCGTTGGTAGTACGGAACACCTCTCTCCAATTTGCGTTGAAACCTTATCGAAGAAACACCGTGTGATTCGGACCCCAGCTCGAGCCGTGGCTCCCGGCCGAGAGGACGAGTCCATGCACGCTCGCTCGCGGTACCCGCAGCACGGCTGTTTCAGCCCCATAGGCCGTGCGTAATAAAGTGTCCACTGTGCGGTTGTTTGTTTTTCTTCACTCTAATAATGAAACGTGACGTCACTTAGCTAGCTTCGTTAACATGGCGATACATGTTCAGAAAAAAAGAACGTTAACAAACTTAACTTCCGACCAAAATTCCACACTTACAGCCCTAGACGATCATTTTTGAATGTAAATATCGATCAGCCATTAAAAGTTATATATTTTTTTGTCGTTGTAGATTTTTTCTTCAATGCAATTAAACATTTGAGAAGATTTGTGTGTGTGAAAAGTGTCGCGAAATGGTCAATAAAAGTAATATCACTTGAATTATATAACGTTGGGATATGATTACTTTGTTATTGATCTGAATTTTTTAAATGGAAAATGAAGACGCATTCATTTAGAAAACTACATATTTCATATCTTTTAGCTCGTTTGATTCGTGGGCAATGACTGAAATGTTCAATATAAACGACGTTTTCAGTCCTAAAATATGGGTCGTGTGCTTACGTGAATCTACACAGTGCGCGACTAGTCTGCATCATGTGTGTGCATAGTCGTACTATAGCGCGCGTGTACGTATGTACCGTACATGTACACATATCGCGCGAATACTTAAAACAGTAATAATCACAGTACATATACTGTATAATACACACACGTTGAGTACATGTATTTTACATACAATACATTCACGTTAATGAATAGTTTTTCATTGTTACATCAAATCTCTAGAAAATCTTTCATTGGTCAAGTAGTTCAGGGCCTATTTACTTACATTTTGGGGTCCATGTGTCTAAAAATGCAATATAAAAATAAAGTGAATGTACAACATTGGTATTTAATTTAAAACACATCCTTGTAAAAAATATAAAACAAAAAACTGTATTACATGTTTTTTTCCCATTTTTGACAACGATTCCTCTTTTCTCTAACATGAAAACCAAATCATTTCTCAGGATGATTGATGTATAGGTTTTTAAATTTACCATTGTTGTCACTTCCCTTTACAGCAATTTCATGGTACAGTTTCACACATACAATAAATAAGTCATGGGAGTAGTTTGGATTCACATCTTCTTACATTTATTTCAATTTTTCTTTTCCTAGCTTTCAGTTGTTTTGTTTTTACTATCACAAAAACAGTAATTTTTAAAAAGGAATCACAGCCTTCATTGGGTCATATTTTCTCTGGCATCATTGTCACATGTTAATTTTGGAGATGTTTGGTAGAGATGGGTACAATCTATATATTCACACATGTCATACATCTGTCTGTGTTTACCTCAGTCTAGTCTGCAGTCTTTATGTGAACATAACTTTCAGGTATTGAACAGTGCATAAAAAACCTTTTTATATTTCAAATAATACATCATAAATTAACCTGGCTATGCAAGTTTAATCACATTTAGTGCTTTTACGTTTTTGATACCACAAAAGTTGTTTCACCCAGCCCACACAAAACAAGTTCATGGGTATAACTATAAACGAAGCAGCACTGGATATTGGGCCTAGGTGAGTACTGGTGCAAAAAATATTTTCAAGGATATTTTGAATCATTAACAATGATGTACTGATGATGAACAGTGTTTAGCTCAAAGGACGAAAAATAAGAACAGAGCCCTAGATGCAAATCAGGCCTTGGCAATGATGATTAACTTGAACGTCATAGTGCGTACTGATTTAGGACAGGTTTAGTTCAATGTGTGCAGATGCATATACGACATCAGATTTATCATTCACATCCTCTTTTTACAGAAATCTTACGCAATAGTACGGATATTGTTCAGTTTTTTCCTACACTCAAGATATTATATAATTGTTCAATTCCTTGACTCCATGCTGTTTTGACACACACATTGTACCTCTGATTTACTGAATTTACTGAAGTTTCTCTGGAATCAACATCGGCCCAAAGCTACATCTACATGTATGTATAAAGTAGAAATTGGTCTGTTTGAGGTGCCGTAAGTGCTTAAGCTGGTACATACTGAATTCAACAGGGCAGGACGTGAAGTTCACGGTATGGAAAGATCCTCTGCAAAAGTTGTTAAGTATCATGTTGTGCCATCACACCACCACAACTACCAGGGAATAAGGGCATGGCATAAAGATCTGTAAAAAAAAATAAGAAAAAAACATTGTTTTACACATATATACATGTATGTATTCATACACATGGGATGCACTACCTCGTGTATTATTTGTGGTTTTTCATTGTTACATCAAATCTCTAGAAAATCTTTTATTGGTCAAGTAGTTGAGGGACTTTACTTACATTTTGGGGTCCATGTATCTAAAATGCAATATAAAAATAAAGGGAATGTACTACATTGGTATTTGGTACTAACACACATCCTTGTAAAAAATATAAACAAAAACTGTTACATGTTTTTTTCCCGCTTTTGACACAACGATTCCTCTTTTCTCTAACATGAAACCAAAATCATTTCTCAGGATGATTGATGTATAGGTTTAAAATTCTACTCATTGTTGTCACTTCCCTTTACAGCAATTTCGCATGGTACAGTTTCACACATACAATAAATAAGTCATGGGAGTAGTTTGGATTTCACATCTTCTTACATTTATTTCAATTCTTTCTTTTCCTAGCTTTCAAAGTTGTTTTGTTTTACTATCACAAAACAGTAATTTTAAAAAGTGAATCACAGCCCTATAATATTTTCTCTGGCATCATTGTCACATGTTAATTTTGAGATGTTTGGTAGAGATGTAAGTGTACAATCTATATATTCACATGTCATATCTGTCTGTGGTTTACTCCTCAGTCTAGTCTGCAGTCTTTATGTGAACATAACTTTTAGGTATTGAACAGTGCATAAAAAAC
This sequence comes from Zoroaster sp. YZ-2022, assembly GCA_029582265.1. Taxonomy (NCBI): domain Eukaryota; kingdom Metazoa; phylum Echinodermata; class Asteroidea; order Forcipulatida; family Zoroasteridae; genus Zoroaster; species Zoroaster sp. YZ-2022. Next base: position 34,041,380 of record CM055824.1, on the reverse strand, counting down.
CTTTATTTTCAAATAATACATCATAAATTAACCTGGCTATGCAAGTTTGAATCACATTTGCAGTGCTTACAAGTGTTTTGATACCCAAAGTTGTTTCACCCAGCCCACACAAGGAAACAAGTTCATGGGTATAACTATAAACGAAGCAGCACTGATATTGGGCCTGAGCGGTGAGCACACAGAAAATATTTTCAAGGATATTTTTGAATCATAACAATGATGATATTGATGATGAACAGTGTTTAGCTCCTAAAAAGGACGAAAAAATAAAGAGAACAGAGCCCTAGATGCAAACTTTCAGGCCTTGGCAATGATGATTAACTTGAACGTCATAGTGCACTTGATTTAGGACAGGTTTAGTTCAAATGTGTGCAGATGTATAATACGACATCAGATTTATCAATTCACATCCTCTTTTACACAGAAACTCCTACGCAATAGTACGGATATTGTTCAGTTTTTCCTACACCAAGATATTATAATTGTTCAATTCCTTGACTCCATGCTGTTTTTGTACACACACATTGTACTCCTGATTTACTGAATTTACTGAAGTTTCTCTGGAATCAGACATCGGCCCAAAGCTACATCTACATGTATGGTTATAAAGTAGAAATTATTGTCTGCTTGAGGTGCCGTAAGTGTGGCTGAGTGGCATACTTGAATTCAACAGTGGCAGGACGTGAAGTTCACGGTATGAAAGATCCCTCTGCAAAGAAGTTGTTAGAAGTATCATGCTGTGTGCCATCACACCACCACAATACACCAGGAATAAGGGCATGCATAAAGATCTGTAAAAAAAATAAGAAAAAACATTGTTTTGCTACACATATAACCATGTGCCTGTATTCATACACACATGGGATGCACTACCTCGTGTATTATTGTCTTAGGTTTTTTCATTGTTACAATCAAATCTCTAGAAAATCTTTTTATTGGTCCAAGTAGTTGAGGGACTTTACTTACATTTTGGGGTCCACATGTATCCTAAAATGCAATATAAAAATAAAGGGGAATGTACTAAGCATTGGTATTTGGTACTAACACACATCCTTGTAAAAAATATAAACAAAAACTGTTACAGTATGTTTTTTTCCTGTTTTTTGACAACGATTCCTCTTTTTCTCTAACATGAAAACCAAATCATTTCTCAGGATGATTGATTTATAGGTTTTTAAATTTACCATTGTTGTCACTTCCTTTACAGCAATTTCATGGTACAGTTTTACACATACAATAAATAAGTCATGGGAGTAGTTTGATCTCACATCTTCTTACATTTATTTCAATTTTTCTTTTCCTAGCTTTCAGTTGTTTTGGTGTTTTACTTATCACAAAAAATGGTAATTTTAAAAAAGGAATCACAGCCCTATAATATTTTCTCTCTGGCATCCATTGCCTACACATGTTAATTGTGAGATGTTCTGGTAGAGATAAGGGTACAATCTATATATTCACATGTCATATCTGTCTTTGTTTAACTCTAGTCTAGTCTGGCAGTCTTTTATATGAACATAACTTTCAGGTACTGAACAGTGCATAAAACCTTTTATTTTAAAAATAATCACATCATAAATTAACCTGGCTATGCAAGGTTTAATCACATTTAGGTGCGTTACGTTTTTGATATACCACAAAAAGTTGTTTCACCCAGCCCACACAAAACAAGTTCATGTGGGTATAATCTATAAACGTAGTTGCACTGATATTGGGCCTAGGTGAGTACACAGAAAAATATTTTCAAGGATATTTTGAATCATAACAATGATGTACTGATGATGAACAGTGTTTAGCTCCAAAAGGACGAACAATAAGAGAACAGAGCCCTAGATTCAAATCAGGCCTAGGCAATGATGATTAACTTGAACGTCATAGTGCACTGATTTAGGACAGGTTTAGTTCAAATGTGTGCAGATGTATACGACATCAGATTTATCATTCACATCCTCTTTTTACACAGGAATCCTACGCAATAGTACGGATATTGTTCAGTTTTTCCTACACTCAAGATATTACAATTGTTCAATTCCTTGACTCCATGCTGTTTTGACACAGACATTGTACTCCTGATTTACTGAATTTACTGAAGTTTCTCTGGAATCAACATCGGCCCAAAGTTAGATCTACATGTATGTATAAAGTAGAAATTGGTCTGCTTGAGGTGCCGTAAGGTGGGCAAGCTGGTACATACTACTGAATTCAACAGTAAGCAGGACGTGAAGTTCACGGAAATGAAAGATCCTCTGCAAAGCCAGTTAAGTTAAGTATCATGCTGTGCCATCACACCACCACAATAATGGCTCAGGAATAAGGGCATGCATAAAGATCTGTAAAAAAATAAGAAAAACATTGTTTTGCCATTACACATATATACATGTATGTATTCATACACATGGGATGCACTACCTCGTGTATTATTTGTGGTTTTTTCGTTGTTACATCAAATCTCTAGAAAATCTTTCCATTGGTCAAGTAGTTCAGGGCCTTTTACTACAAGATTTTGGGGTCCATGTATCTAAAAATGCAATATAAAAATAAAGGAATGTACAACATTGGTATTTGGTACTAACACACATCTTGTAAAAATATAAACTAAAAAAAAACTGTTACATGTTTTGTCCGTTTTTTGACAACGATTCCTCTTCTTTCTAACATGAAAAACAAATCATATCTCAGGATGATTGATTTATAGTTTTTAGATTTACCATTGTTGTAACTTTCCCTTTACAGCAATTTCATGGTACAGTTTTTGTTAACATTATACAAAGAGTTTGCTACTTAAAACAATCAAAATATCTGTAAAGTCTGTTCATTTCTAACCCATTGCCGGACTTGTTTTCTAACATGACATAACTCTTTACCTTTTGCAGCTAATCCCACTTTTTGCAATATTCCCCATACAGTGATCGTAAACCGAATCGCTACACCAGAATTGGAGGAAAACGTTCCATCTAGGGAAGATCAGCTGTGAAAAGAAAATTAAATCCAAAATAATCCATGTTTTATTTTGTTGTATTCAAAAACCATTTTAATGATTTTCTATGTGATCACAAATTCTGGAAAAGTATCATAAATAATATTCGTTAAATTTCAAGTGATTAAGTAGACTAATTACGGTGACACCATGTGAAATTCTCTATTGAGTAGTAAATCCTGAGGACGATCAGGAGCATACCAGATCGAAATGTCAAGTTGTAAACATCCAGTTCTTTTTCAGAACCAATTACTACTGGCTAGAGTATTTCACTATAGTATCACCGCAATTAGTCTTATATCATCTTCACCATGCAAACTTCACACAAGTTTTCCATAAATGTCATGATTGTTGTTGTAAATATTATTAGTGTCAACCAAAATTATTTAAAATGTACCTTTGCTAATAAACTCGACTTGTCAGAGAATATTGCGACATACATAATTTACAAAGTACCTGCAATCCATGTATTATACATGCATGACATTGGTAGACATTTCCAGCTTATTTAATTTCACAGAGCTTAACATTAGATATTACACTGATTACACACGTCTAACGTTAGCATCGTTTTTTTTAATTCAACTAATTGTACTCATGCCTAGGCTTCACTCTCCTAACGTTATAGACTATTTACCACTATGTCAAAAGAGTCATGGAGGAAAAACCCACGTAAGCATACTTTGTTTACATAAACTGGGTACCCAAGCAATTAGTCCTAATGTTTTTTCGAAAGTAATAGCACCCATTCACTGGCGCCCATACCGTAGACTCTACTGATCATTACACTATGCATGCGTTGTATGCATCAACCAACGCGTTACAATACATCTGACATGTCTGAAGCCGGTTAAAATGCTTATTTTGAATCAAAGATTCTTTAAATTTGTCATTGCCCAAACTTACTTCCGCAATTAAAAGCGTATAAATACAATGTCTGTTTTCAACGATGAAATATCCACTGCGATAGGAAAATCAGAAAATAGTGAAAACTCGCTTTTGTGGAAGGTTTTCTTCGCAGGTCTGCATGCACCCAACTGTTGAAAACATGTGGCAGTTAATAGATTCAACGACCTTCGAAAAGAGCTATTAAATGACCTTTTTCAGAATAAATAGATTATGCTGACATATAAAAAAAGTAAAAGGATTTTAAATAATCACATAATACATTATGCGAAAACGAATTGATCAGAAACACTTTTTTTTCAGGGGTCACAATAGCCGGGTCAATTGCATTTCCGAAGTGTTAACGCTCAATTCCTTAAACATGCATACATAATGAGCACGACCAGCACTAAACTAGATTCACCAACAGAGGGCGCACTTTTTTAGCGTTGAAACAGCCGTGGCAGACGGGTCGACCGGAACAAAGCAGCGGGCACCGCCCGTTCGCCTTGGGCGAGAGGTCGCCCCTCGGACTCCGACTTCGGGTCGACCCGTCTGCGGGGACAGCGGGCCAGCGTGCAAGGACTCCCCCTCTCGCCCACGGCGCCCCGGCGGTGCCCGCTGCTGCGTTCGGGTCGACCCGTCTGCGGAGACCGCGAGCCAGCGTGCAGGGACTCGTCCTCTCGGCCGAGAGCCACGGCGGGGCCCGAGCCGGCGCCTGCCGTTCTACTGGAGAAACTTCGGCTGCGGGCATTCCGACGTCTTCCCAGCTGTCGGCGGGGCTGACCGCCATCCCCTTCGAGCCCGTCCCAGAGTCGCATCCCGTCCGCTGGGACTCTCGAAATGTTTCCTATTTCGGCTCGAGGACTACTCTACCCCATAGTAGTAGATGTAACACCCACCCGTTGGTAGTACGGGAACACCCTCTATCCAATTTGCGTTGAAAACTCCTGTCGAAGAAACAACG
>CM055824.1:33889667-34036054 GCA_029582265.1 Zoroaster sp. YZ-2022 | reverse complement strand
TAAAATTTCGTTGCTGAGTACGTCAATTTAGATCGTTTTTTCCAACAATTGTAGGTAAGTACCTATAAATGTATTGTATCAGAATTATCAGTAGATGATAGTGATTGTGTAGAAATCAATATTGTTTCAAAAGAAAATAATTTTGTATGTAGTGGAACGATGAAAAAATTGTGTTACACCGGCGTCACATTGGGATCCCACGCCTGTTCCTAAAACAGTCTGTCATTTGAAAATAAAAAAAGTTCCATTCTTCTGTCTCTGTGGAAACAATTTTTGTATTTACCTGATTTTGTGAGGTTTTTACTTATCATTAAAAATCAAAGGCCTTTGTTCTTTTTTATACAGAGTACCACTGTAGCTCGGGATATGTCAGGCAATGCTTCCCTGCCTAAAACACCGTGTCTGGTTGTATGTGGTATGTGGAAATATTATATTGCAGTTGAACTAACTTCATCTAGTCTTGTTAAAATCACTGGGATCTATTTCACATATAATTGTTCTAATTACATACAGGCCTCACACTTAACACTAGCCGGTGTACATCCCATTGTGTAGTAAAAACTGCTGCGGGCTAACAAAAACCACTTCTAAACTTGCCCGGTGGGCTACTTAAAAAGTGTAATATTCTTTGTTTTCAGATGAGAATACAGAAAATAAAATGAATTTTTGTAACCTTGTAACTTTATAAATTAAACCATAACAAAAAATTTACAAAACTGATTGTGAGAAAAAATGTTGAAAAATGACAAAGACGAAGACATACAATAAAAAATGCAAGGGATAATATCGGTAAGAATTAGTTTAGAATCTGGGTTTCTAAATGTGTCCCCGGGCAAGTAAAATTAACGATTGTGGCAAGTTTTATGAAAATCGGTCATGAACTTAGGAAAATACGAAGGGGGTGGGGGGGGGCACATTGTGCCCCCCCTCCCACTATAACTCAAACCTTTCACAGATCTTTGGATACTGCAAAAAAATAAATTGTACTTTATTTGAATCAATTGTTTTTGTTGAATCACTTTCTTCCGGATGTTTAAAAAAAAAATGTTTCTTGCATTTTTCCCCTTGTTTGTGTGTCAAAAGGTGAAACGTTGATGCTAGCAAGACGCTTCATGCTTGTGATCGACCACTGTGTAGTAAATGACAGTATCAACAACTTCACAAGGGCACTTGCGGAAATGTTTGCAGCATTCTATGTGTGTAACATCATGTATCCACATGATGGAGCACACACTATAGTATATTCAAAGGCAAGTTTGTTTTATTATCCTTCCTGTATACCCTAACAACAACAGTTCAAATGGACCTGATTTTCAAGACCATTGTGTGACTATTGTAGCTGTTGCATAGTCACCATCTTATTCTTCCATACGTTCAAGATCAAACAGATGGTTGACATGGTAACATCTGACCCCCGAGAACTTTTTTTTACCATCATGACCATAGACAATTTTGGGGGAAAGGTCAGAAAGTTTGGTGGTGGCTCATATGCAGTGTTAAAACTTTAAGGGGAAAATATTGTAGGGTGGGGGACATTGCCAACAGCCCCCCCCCCCCTCGTCCTGATAGGGTTTAGAAATCAACATCCACTGAGCAATATTGTATCAACAATCATCGACCTATGTATGAATTTGAAATCCAAACTTGCAGCAAACGTTTCTGCCTGTCGGTATGTGCGCGCATCCTGTTTTTGCATAAATTTGGTTTAGCAGTGACGTCACAAGAAAATTTATGCATACCGCCGTGCAGAAAACATGACTGCACGATGATTTGGTAAACAAAATCATGGAGTACATCATCTAAATTTGTATGCAAACACTTTGATGTTTGTTACTGTTCTGTTTTTTAGGGTATTTGCTTGCATCAATCCGGATGGGAACAAGATCGAACGACGTGGGAAGGTGTCGGCAATACCACCAAGGCTTCTGACCCTAACAAATGCAGTTGCTCACTTTCACATGCTGAACAGATACGTTGGACTGAATCAAACTAACTCTCTCAAGAAAGCACTAAGATGTGTTGTACTTATTCTCAAGGTGGATCTTGAAAGAGGATCAGGGTCAACTATTGTAATGCAAGTTTTACTTAACCTATGCAAAATTTAATTTAAATTTACTAATTTTTATGATTTAGAATTGATGTAAGTCTTTTTCATGCATTCTAATTGTTTTTTGGGTGTTACAACAACACAAAGCTTATGAAAACTGAAAAGAACTGTCACTGATAATAATCACTTTAGAGGTCCCATATTTAATATGATGTGATTTAAACCTCAGTGAGATTGTTACCTTTCATCTTACATGAACTTAACATTTTCTTATTGGTGAACCAAGTAGATTTTTATTAAATAGGATTTGAAAATTTGCATGGTGTTAATACAATCTAGTAATGTTTGCGGTAACACCATGTAAAAATCTTGCTATGAGTTCCGGTGGTTTTGAAAAGAATCAGTGGTTTAACAACTCAACGTTTCGACCAGGAGAAGATGATCAGCTTATCGAAACATAAAGTTTTTAAACCACCGATTCTTTTCAGAACCACCACATTATTACAAGGTGTTACCACAAACCTTACTAGGTTAGATAGTTGTTGCAACTACTCAATGAAGCAGTTTAACCTAATACTTTATAGTTTAACCTTGCATCTCTTTGATTTTATAACAGTAAGGGGTCACAGAAAGCTTTAAAGCTGACATACACAGAACCCAACCACCCCATTATCTACTTAAACAGAAGAAACAAACTATGTTGCACTGATGTGTCATAAACCATTCTGCCTAAAATTATTATTCCTGGCAAGGTTTTACATAGCAAAGGTAACTTCAGTTTTGTCAGAGTTAACTTGGAACATGTTCAATTTGTTGAAAAGGATGTTTAATTAGTTAATTATTAATTGGGCAACTTTTTGTGTAGTTTTCGAAATATTCCAAAATGTACAAGAGCTTCATTGTCGTTCCGATAAAATTTATGAACTTCAAGTTCTAACGATAACATTAGCAATTTTAAGTTAAAAGGCTGAACGATTTAATCAGGGCTGGCTAAATATATATATTTTTTTTTGCAAAATGGGGAACAATCAACATTACCCAATTTATGAAACTGTTATGATGTAAAATTAAAGAGTGAGTTTTATTAAAAATTAAAAAAATGATAAGAAAATATTTTGTCTGCTGTTATTTTTAAGTTACGTGTCAATGCATAAATAATTTTGAAATGTAAAATTTTCAATAATTTACTGGCAGTGGTTATTCTAATTTCTTATACAAACATTTGAAATTTATGCAAATAATATGTTGAAAATGACTAGTATTTCAATAACGTGTGAAGTGATTGTATCACAAACAACTTGAAGTAATTTAACAGCTGTCAGTAGACTATTGTTGATATTACAGTATTATACATTTATTTCATCTACAGGGGGGTTCAACAAATTAGTGTCAATATGACAGTACACTACTGTTTTATCATTTACAGTAGCTTGGAAGAAAGTATGACTTGCAGTATAATACTGTTGACTCATTAACAGTAACTTACTGTTGACTCATTAACAGTAACTTACTGTAACCTTGCGACGCAGTATGACACTTTTACGCACACCGTTGAACCATCGCGCTTAATTTGTCAGTAGTTGTGAAGGGGCGCTATAACTTCTGTTGCGTTGAACACTACCAACTCCCAATGGTTTTATCAGATGCCTAGAGGTCCTCTAGACCCTAGACAACAATTTGAAGCAAAAAAAAAAATGTAAGGGCCCTTTAGGTTGATGTTTATTTTAGTTCTGATAACGCTTTTTCCCCTACCCCAAATCGACATAAAATATACCCTATTATGTGTACCCATAGCAGTTATAGGAATAAAAATCTCTCATCCAATGGCTGAGGGTGCCAACATGTCTGGATTTATGGTCAGGCACAATATAGTGGGTAACTGATAGCTTTTGATAAGCCGCTCAGAGCCGAAGTCAATGCCCTTGTGTGTTGACAGATGGCATTAGGATTTGTACACGGTCCTATGGGACCATGCAGGATTTGTACACGGTCCTATGGGACCATGCAGGATTTGTACACGGTCCTATGGGACCATGCTTTTTGCAGTAGGATTTTGTGGGTCAAGGGTTCAAAGCAGGCTAATGAGCTATTTGGGGATACCTCAACAGTGAACTTACGGAATTTGAGAAATTTGGGCTGAGCATGAACGGAGTAATTAAATTTTGTTTACAAACCTACTGTCAATAACAGCGCCATGGCACGTTGCAAGGTTTTAAGTGAACAACAGTAAATTACAATGTTGTTTACACTACACTCATGTAATCGTATTAACAGTAATACAAAATTATAATGTAATTTTTACAGTATGTTACTGGCGCCCGTGCTGCCAGTAATTTACTGTTAAATTTTACAGTAAATATGTTACAGTGTAATCTTTGTCAAGTCATGTTGTTTTCCCCTGCTGGATCCCCTAATCTACATGGGGTGAACTTTACAAGTCAATCATCAGTCCACGTTCATTGTGGTTTTCCTTGTGAAATAAAGTTTATTTGGTTTTAGGCTTCTTGCTATATGAATTGCCCTCCCATCTGTGAAGATTAAAAATTTGTTGTGCCAGTTCTTGTGATCTTCTTATTCTTAAGTCTTAATTAAAGTTATCATTTGTTATTGCTTTTTAAAAGGTATGAAGAGTACTTGCAGTCAGGGAAAAGTCTAAAAGAAACCAGCAAGCAACAGGGCATCACTGGATTATTGACACCATGTGCAGGAACGTCTTCTGAGGGCCAGACTGTGTTTGTTAAAATGGGCCACAAATGATAAAAGATTTCTTTGTTTGTTAGATGGATGTAAACTTCCGATCAAAGAAATGGCAAAAGTTGTTGTTTTTCTTGTTTTCATGAGAATAAAAGTGTTCACAAAATCACACGTAAAGTTTTGTTTGACTCTTTTATTATGTTATTAATTTTATTTATGTAGGTCTCGGTCTCGGGCCTTCATGGTCTCGGTCTCGACTTACTCAGTTTGTGGTTCATGTTCCTCTATTTTGCTGCTTACATTTACGCTCATTGTGTGGTTTAGACTGTCGATTGTGTTTAGCACCTGACCTATTTGAAATAAAAATGCAACGTCAGCAGCATTGCAAGTATAATCAGAGTATACGGATCCCATTTTATTATTATTACACTGATTGTCAGACAAAAGAGAGTTACTGATAAGCAATTACACCAGAGATTATTTAATTAAATTGAACAAAATGACATAAATAAATATTGACTTATTTACTGACTGCATAATTTTCTTTTTCTTCCCCGACAAATAAGATCACATTACTGGTTATTAACAGTGAAATTAAGTGAAAAAGTGGCGGCACGACAGTGGCGGCTGATTCCAAGTATTACTTTATGTGCACGAAGATGTAAATTATTAGTCCTATTAACATCAAGACTTCACCATTGTATAAAAATATATGAAAAAAATGAGAAAAGGGCGGAAAATGTGAATTATTAATCCTATTAAAATCAAGATTTTACCATTGTATAATGTGATAAAAATGAGAACAGGGCGGAAGGACTTTTACTATTAATATTGGGGAAATCCAACGGGTAGCCCCATCCCCACCGTGATTCAGGATTTAGTGGCTGCAGTGAATTTAACTGGGCTGATGATTTTGTAGGTTTCAAAATACTGATTTTGTTTCACGTTTCAAAGATGTTAACATTGAAAGGTATGATAATATTATACCTTTGGTAATGATCAACATTTGATTTGATTAGTTTTAACCTGAAAGCTTACTGATACTTATATTAATCTTCTAAAATGCTGTCATCTTGGAGAAAGACACCACAGCTTATTTCGATTGCAATAATCGAAACTATCACAATACAAACGTTTACAAAATCATTGACAAAACAACAACCGTTATTCGCTGTTTTCTTAAAATTTTAAACACTGAATTTGATGGAAAATTTTCACAGGCTATTTTATGATGTGTATTTTGAAAACTATGATTGGAATGGGTGTACTCTTCCAAAACCCAATTGAGTATCATACCTTTAAGATATATTTCTCAATTACACCAACCTACGAAAGCCCATTAGCGCCAAAAAAAAAATTCCAATCCGTTATTACGGATTCGCAATCCGTTATTACGGATCCGTAATCCGTTATTACGGATTCGCAATCCGTTATTACGGATTCGCAATCCGTTATTACGGATTCATACTCTGTTGATTGATGCATGACTTGTGTAGATTGCCGGTCCACCATCAAGTGCAGAATGCCACCGATAGGTGTAGATACAGAAATTGTTCGTTTTTATTTCAATTTAGGGTTCAACTATGATGAGATACTTGCGTCGTTACTAGCGAACCACAATGTTTTGGTAAGCAGGCGAACTCTTCAGCGAAAACTCCGAGGTATGGGTTTGTTTCGGCGGAAAAATCATACTTACATTGTGGAATTAGCTTGCTTCCTTGAGGAAGAAGTGCAGAAGTCAGGCCACTTACATGGCTACAGATGGATGCATTTGAAATGCATACAAAATGGCATTAACACGGACAGGGAAACAGTCCACCATCTCTTAGATCCCGACGGAGTACAGTGCAGAGCAAGGAAGAGGCTTCAGAGACGCGTGTATCGAGTAAGAGGTCCGAACTATATGTAGCACATCGACTACGATAAATTAAAGCATTATGGAATATGTATTAATGGCTGTATCGACGGGTTTTCGAGACAAATACTATGGTTAGAAGCGTACACAACAAGTAGTGACCCAACAGTTATCGCAGGTTATTATATGCATGCAGTGCGCGAAAGGAGAAGATGTCCACAAAAAGTCAGGGCAGATTTTGGTACCGAGAACAACGTCGTGCAGCAAATGCAAAGGAACTGCCATGACGCATTTGCTGGTCAAAAAAGTGTCTTTTTCGGTAGCAGTCCGAACAACCAACGGATTGAGTTCTGGTGGAGCATTTTGCGCAAACAATGTGCGCAGTTTTGGATGAACCATTTTCATGAATTGAAAGACAACGGCGAATTCAGTGGAGATTTTTTGGACATTTCATTGATTCAATTTTGCTTCTTGAATCTTATTCAGGTATGTGTTTCATCCCAGACAATATGTTGTTTTATCGCACAATCCAGGCACCTGATGCCATCAAATTTATAATTATTATATACAGTAAACTCCCACCCGAGATACCAAAATTATCCTAATGGAGAAAATTGGAACAACAGATGATAGGTGTTATCCTATGAAATTTAAATTTAGAGTGTTAAAAAGCCGCATCGTAAGTCGTTACCAGAGTTCTGAACCTTCCATGATTTGCTAATAATATTTTTAAGCAATGACAAAAACCTCAAGCATCTCCCACACGGAGCTCCAAAAGGGTTAAGTAAAGACAATTTGAACAGGTAAAAAAAAAAAGGAAATGTGGCTTGTTCCCTCGAAATAATATTTCGAGGGAACAACATGATATTTTGAGGGAATGAAAGAAAAATGTTTACCTGCTCTATAATTTCTTTCCCTTTCCCTTTAGGGGCTCCGTACCCATTCGGTTGCTGGTATAAAAATGCTCAGCATGCATCGGGCATACATGGCACACACTTGCAGTGTTATAATCTTTGAATTCCATCCATTGTACAATCATCTTTATCGCCACCTTACCAATATTAAAAATGTATTGCACTTTCTTGTGTATCTAGGAAGAGCTGGACACAGTTGTTCGAGAGTGGAATGCCCACCGCATGAGTTCTTCGCGAAGTCGCCATGGACCATTTGGACGTCCTGCGGTCATGTACTCCTTGCCCCAACTGTATGGAGCCCAAGACCAGTGCGTACCTGTCCATCTTGAAGAAATAGAAGTGTGTGACAGTGAATGCACCTTCAAAGGACATTACCCCTGTGATAAGGACGTGTTTGAGCTGTGTACCATATTGATGACAGAGAGGAACTTCTCTGTTCCACGGGACTCAGACGAGGGTCTTCGTTTATATAACTTTCTCAGAACAATGATTCGAAGACAGTTGTAGTTCCATTACTTCTGTGAGTCTGAAGGTGGACCAAGCACAAACCACGTCCTCAAAGGACTTAGTTTAAGTGCCCCAGAATAAAAAAAATCATGTTAGACACTTCTGTGAAAAAAATCTGGTCTGCAACTACAAGCCTCCAAAATCAAACCCGAACATCACTTGGTGTGCAAAATTAACATTGATTACCCAATTAGTTTAAATAAAAGACATTCTGGGAAATAGCCGAGCCCCCACCAAAAAGCATTTTTGGCATAATACCCATAATACCCTTGAAATTTCTGAGGACGTTAGTTAACCAATTGGCCCGTGTTAGTTTGCATATCTTTGCTTAACAGAAAATGATGATGTTTGCAATTTAATAGACCATTATGAAAACAGGAACAGTTTTGTTTGATGAACGTTTGGACGTTTCAATGAACATCATAACTTTAACATGTAACATCGTAAAAGTCGGCCTCCAAAAACAACTCGGATAGAAGGCAAGTAACCAGTGGTAGATAATGGATAATGATCAATATAAATATTTGCAAAGAAACTTGCATGCAAGTATAGATAAAAAGGAGAAATGGAGGATGGAAAAACTGTAGACGTACTGATCTTGTACAGCTTAATAAAAATCAATAACTAGGCCTACATACTGTCTTTTTTCATCTGACCATACCAAGCTAATTCAAGCCAAAATAATCTTTCAAAGAAGACTTGAAGATGAATATTTTGTCTCTGCTTCAAGTCAACAGACAAACATGTTTCTAAGCCCGTTAGTGCACTCCTTGCTTTAGGGTTAGAGTGACTCCGTTTGTTTCTGTTTTTTATTTTTATTTTTTTTTTCGGAGGGTCAATGAAACCCCGTGGACCATGGATCACTGCGTCTTACTATAATTATAAATATATTTCCTGACGTTATTACTCTGGGCTGTTAAATAACCAGTATCACGGTCTAATAAAACTTATAGCCTTTTCATTGCAATCCTGATATGTATGTATTCTTTTGGGATAAATACTTGGAATTAAAATGTTCCATCAACTTTCCATCATGTACAACCACTCTTTTCAAGTGTGACACCCAAATAACATTAAAACATACGGCAAAGACAACGAACAATGTGATTGAAGATACAAAGCCTATAAGGTAGGCTTTTTTCGCATTAAAAAGTTAATTTTAACGAAATGCAGAATTTATAACCATGATATCTTACTACCAAAATGTGTTAAGATTTAGGCCTGAACTTCTTATTTTGTGGACGTGAATTTTGTAGGATGGCCCCCTTTCTTGAACCACAATTTTCTTAAAGACGAAAAGTACATTAGAATGAAACATATTTTCAACGGTTATGTCAAAACATACCTGTATCAACGGGTAATTTTAAACATGCACTTTAACTGAATTTAATATGTTGCTGTAGTCGTTCATTAAGTGTACAATGATTACGGGCTTGATTTACAATCAGTGACGAAAGGGATAAGTTATTGTAAAAATAAAACATATCGAATACACGTCATGTTAATAAAAGTTAGGCAGTATAGGCATAATACTAATTAATGTCGAACACTTTCTTGAGAAAAAAAACTTAGTGTGTGACTGTCTTTATCATGGCAATGAACCATCAACTCTGATTTTACATGATGTCCATCACCCAAATGCCACTGTTCAGGATTTCGTTGAATTCTTGTTTTAACTCAACAAAACTCATACGTCGACGGCACTTCTAACACTTTACCACATGTATGACCCACTGGTCGCCGCTGAAAACCATCAAGACTGGTAAAGGTGATAGTGATATTCTCCAGTGGTGTTATGTCAGAGGCTGTGCAGAATCGCAGAAATTTGGCAAGCAATTTGTTGTCTAACGATCTAATGTATCTCTTCAAAAATGTAGTAACCATGCCCTGCTAAGACGTACCTTGTTCTGGAAACTTCAGCTTTGCGAGTACTTTTTTTCGCATCAGGCTTCAGGTCATCATACATTGACACGAACTCTTTTCGGGATAAATGTGAAAAAACTGGTTTGAGATGTTTCTTCATGTTTTCGGCGATAAAGCTGGGTTTCTGGATGCACTCTTTGTGACCCAATTCAGCGAGTAGGCGGGGGAGGTTTTCTTCAGTTGGTAACTTGCGGCACTCGTATCCTCCCAGAATGTCCAAAAGTTCATCTGTACCAGTATCATCAGATGGAAACTCATCCAATGCTGAATCAATAACTTCCCGTTCAGATTCGGGTATGAATTGCAGGAACGTTTCTTTCGTGTCAGCTTTACTGTCGCCATAAATGGCAGTTTCCATAAAAGCTGGAGCCAGACCAATTGGGAAGTATCGGAGCTCCTTCCATCCTTTCTAAATAATCCTTCCAACAGCTTCCCATTCCCGCTCGGAAAAGTCATGTCGAAGGACAGGTACTTTGAATGTCGCTCCTGTTGTAATTTTTCGTTAAACTCCATCCAGAATTGGGTGAGAGCATCTTGAAAGACACCAGTGCCTTGCCCCGACTCCACTTCACCATTGGAGAGAATCATGTGGACAGATATTTTTGACCCCATGATATTTGGCTCAGAGAAGGCCGCAATGATATCTTCAATGATAAATCGTCTCCGAAGGATGATCACTTCAAATACTCCAGAACTTGCCGAACTATTATCCCCTTCTTCATCTGGCACCGAGGTAGTTTGAAACGGTAGGGTGTCATTTAGATGTTCGACTTCACTACTGCCCGACGGTCCAAACTGCACAGTCGGAGTGTCAGGTTGTGATCCAACTGATTCCTAACTGTCGATGTCCACAATCACCTCATTGCCGATATCCCACCAAAGTAGTTCTTGTTCTTGTTCGTCTTCTTCAGCCTGAGCACCCGCTTCAGTTTTATTTTCCTCTTGCTTTTCTTTGTTTTTCTGTTTCTTGTTTCCTCCATCTCCGCCTTCTTCAGCCTGGGCGCCTTCTTCAGCCTGACTTTGCTCTTGGCTTTTCTTTTTCGTCTGCAGATAAAAACGCAGTACAGGCATTTTAACTTCATCATAAAGGGCACCTACGGTGAAATCAGAAGAAATGGGAAGTTTTCTGAAGTCACACATTTCAAACTCGAAATCGTCTAACTTTCCTTTTGAGGAATTCCCGTCCTTAAAAAAAAGGTCCTTGGAATAACTTCAACAAGTCTTCCTTGCCAGCTTTTTTGGACACCGAAATTGGCCGAGTTCCTCCTCCATGCTGTTTACGGACTTGCTTGTAGGTTCTCGCATGGTAGTTATAATCAATCCACCCGATGTAAATTTTTCGAATATCCTTCTGGGCATTTCTGTTGCCTTTAAGCTTCACTGATCGGTTGTCACTACTTCCAGATGGTCCAAAATTGTCTTCATCTTCCGTATCCGTGACTGTTTCTCTTCGCCGTTTAAGCCGCAGCTTCTGACGCAGTGTGTTCAGGAGTTCAGAGATGCCAACATTCCAAATTGAAAAAGCGTAATTCGCCTAACGAAAGGTTTTTGCCATGTAAACGGCTGATGAACTACGGTGTGCCTGCCGTAAACACATGTGGTTCTTTACATCGTTGGTTTCGCGGCTGGCCATAGCTGGTTGCCAATGTACTTGCCGTACTGCCTATGTGTACACCGCGGAAACCAGGGTGCTACTTTTTACGCCCATTATGGCGCTTGACCATTGTCGTTTGTATACCGCATGTACACACCGACACGTAGGCGCCGTTTTATGCGCTAAAATTTGCACAACCAATAGTCGGATACCAATTGCATTCTAATGTTAAGCGCTATGCAAATAAACAGGACTCAAGACACAACATGCAATATACAGTGTTTTGTACACAAGTTCAACGTGTACGGCTTATTTTGTAACGTTACAATGTAAATTTCAATGGAAATTTTATAAATCGTAAAAATTGATACAAGGATCGTACAATCGTAATTGGACTAATAAATCGTACAAATTACGCCCAAATCGTAAATGTTGGCATCTCTGGGAGTTTGTTTTTCCTTGATGGTGGTGGTGGATCTGATGGGCCTGCCTTTTGACAAAAGCTTCTAACTGCAATTCTTTCGCCAAGCAGAGGGATGAAGGTCTTTAAAGTGTCATCATCCATCATCCCAATTGTATCTGAGTCAATCTAAAGCAAAAATGAAAAAAAGGTGAAAGGTAAGTATACTTCGGTTTATATAACTGCCATTTCATTACAATCTTGATACAAAATGTTTTGCTATTTTATTATAAAAAATTGTGACTATATCACACCATGGTTGGTTGTCGTGGGTGATTTAAACAAGTATTGCATAATTATTATATTACCTCCATCAAAGCCATTATCGTAATTTATTATCGTAACTTATATAGGTTTGTTAGTGTATACGATAATAAATATTTATTTTCAAAGACTTTACCAAATGATTTTTTGTTGCATTAACTTTTTAACATTAGCCTCGTGTGTGTCATTCAAAACACCTCCCTGATATAGTCATATAAAGTAAAACAACGAAAACATTACAAACAATGCACTAAACAATTTTGTTAGGCCTATTTATGGGTGGTTTATCTCCAGTAAAGGGAGAGGATGTGTGTCTAACATACAACACTATGTATTTCAAACCTTTTCATCTTTCATTCGGTTGATTATCTCCATTTGAACCCCTCTTTCTTGTAGGTATTTGTACACATCTTCCATCGTTCCGCTCTTATCTGCCTGATAAGAAACAAATTAAAAATAGTAAAGTGCCATTCAAATGCCATAAGTTACCGGTATAACCTGCGTGGAATTTTTGTTGGAAACCTCTAAACATTTATCATTTTGTAATAAACGGTTTGGCAAAAAGAGAAAAATATTCGCTAAAAGAACCTACATTAAGATTAATTTTTAAATTCGGCTAGTGGGAAAATAATCAATTTGCTTGTACTTAGGACTAAAGGAAAGCTGTACACAAACTGAAAAAGAAATGAGCTGCAGTCCCTTCAACAAATGGTAAATAAATCAGCGCAGAAAACTATAGGCCTAATAGGTAGGGGCATATATGGTTTGACCCCAAAAAAATTGCAACAAAAGGTTTTTTAACTGATTTGGGCAGTAATAGGTGTCTATTATCACATATTAAAAATCTTAAGGAATCCAACTTCCGGAAAGTGATTATTTTCAAGATGGCCGCCAAGATGGCCGCCAAAATATTGAAATAAATCTAAAATTACCATAACTCGGTTATTTCTTACCCAATCTTTGTGATTTTAGTGTCTATACATAGGTTTTCATGGTCAGAAAAATTAAATATACTATCAAAATGATTGTTGAGCCATCAGATAATCCAAAAATCCAAAATGGCTGCCAAGATGGCCGCCAAACCCACTTAAAATATATAAAATTACCATAACTTGGTTATTTCTCATCCAAACTTTGTGATTTTCTTTCAGGTCTGACAATGACTGAATCGAGTAACCCAGAGCCTTGCCCCATCTGCAAAGAAGACATAGATAATGGCAGTGAAGTATCTACAATAGGTCAGAAAGGTGCTAATGGGATCAATGCAGCAAGTACTCAAAGAGGTGATCGCATCGTGGTTGAGGCTGGAGTTAAGGTGCACACAGATTGCCGTAAACGCTACACAAACCCACAGCAAATTAAAACAAAACTGAGTGCCAACCCTCCCATCAGTCCAGCTAAGAAGCGTACTAGAGATGCTAAAGGTCTGTTTAATAACAAGACTGATTGCTTTTTCTGTGGAGTTACTATCCAGCCAGAAAGTTCAGACTACAGCAATGTGAAGACCGACACATTTGCAGACAGCATATTAAAATGTTGTGATAATCGTTCCGATGATTGGGCTACTACTGTTAAAGGTCGAATTGAATATTTCTGCGGAGATCTTCATGCAGCAGATTGTATATACCACCATTCCTGTAGTATAAATTTCCGGACAGATCGTGATGTGCCCCAACAGTATCGTAGCTGCCCTCCAAGGAAACGAAGAAAGTCTGGACGACCAAGAAATCAAGATCAGGAACAAGCTTTCTTAGAAATGTGTTTCTACCTGGAAGCTAATGATGAGGAACAACTTACTATCTCTGACCTGGGTAACAAGATGAAAGAGTTCCTTACAGACAAAGAGTCAACCCCCTACGGAAATCAGTATCTCAAACAGAAATTGATGGAGCAATACGGAGACTCAATATATATTGCTGAAGGTGAAGGTGTCCATGATATTGTGACAATGAGAGAAAAGACATCGCAGATCCTTAGATCATACTTCAAAAGCCATGGTAAAGAGGAAGATGAAGAGGCACAGAAGAGAGCAATCATCAAGACAGCAGCAAGGCTAATTAGAAGTGACATCAAGACAAATGTCCCATCCACTTCTGATGAGTATCCATCTATTGAGATGTTAAAGCTTGATTCTGCTCTAAACTACATTCCTGGGACACTTCACATTACTAGATTTACTATTAGTAGGTCAAAATAAGCCGCGCAAAGTTGCAAGTATTGGACAAGCACTAATTCAGGCAGCACGACCACGCGCTGTTCTTGCACCCCTGCAGGTTGGTCTTGGTGTACAGGCACATCATCTTCATCGTTCTAAGTTGATTGTAGAAACGCTCTCTGCAATGGGTTTCTGTTCCTCGTATAAGGAAGTTTTGCGTTTTGAGAAGAATGCTGCATGTTGTGTGGCTCCAGATATGTTAGGCCTGAGTGCTGATACTGAAGATACAAGTGTGCATTTTGCAGGCGACAATGTTGACCACGACATTATTACTATAGATGGCAAAGGAACCTTCCACGGAATGGGAATGATAGCTGCTCTTACTCCGGCACGGAACACAAAACGTATCATTACCAGGCGAAAGCTTTCAGAACTCAACGTCACAGAGAACACCCAAGTTGACATAATACAGTATCGCTTTGCCAAGCATGCATGCCGTAGTGTTAAGTTCAAACATCTACCAACATCCTTAGCTGTTGACATGAAAGTTGACATCTTCTGGGAGCTGGCTTTGAGCTACAAGCAATCAACTCCAAACTGGCAGGGCATGATGCACATGTTGCATAGAGGAAAGGAACATCCGGGAAAGTCATCTGTAGAATACTTACCAATGATAGATTTGTATTCAGGAGATAAGACATGCATATTATCGACCTTGAATTTCATCTACAACTTGGCAAGCAAGCACAATATCTCACCAGTGATTACCTTTGACCAGCCATTGTACTGGAAAGCAGCTGAGATTATCCTCGATGAACCACAGAACAGTCCTTGAAAGGTGTCATCCTTCTACTAGGATGTTTCCACACATTCATGAATCTTCTTGGAGCCATTGGCACACTGATGAAAGGTACTGGGCTCACAAACATCCTAGAGAGTGTCTACGGAGAAAATACTGTGGTACACATGATGACAGGAAAAGCCGTCCAAAGAGCATTTCGAGGGCACCTGCTTACAGATAAATGTCTCAACCACTTAATTGTGTCTGAAACATTAGAGGCAAATCCTGAATTTGCATCACTAGTAGAAGAGTCAGAGGAAATCTATTCGTCTCTTATAGCAGGTGAAACCACTTTGGAGGATGTTGCTTTGTCTGACACACTGGCAACAGTTCAGCAAGAAGTCAATAAAGTCAAGATGGAGCTTCAATCCAGGTCCAAAACTAGTCAGTTGTGGCTTCAGTATCAGGATATGCTACGGTGTGCGAGGTCCCTCATCATGGCCGATCGCACAGGTTCATGGAGAATGCATTTGCAGGCTGTTACTGACTGTCTTCCAATATTTGCAGCCGCTGGGCATTTCAACTACCTGAAGTCTGCATATTATTATTTACAAGAGATGTCAGAGCTGGAAAACAGGCACCCAGATGTATACATGAAATTTGTAAATGGGCGGCATGTAGTAAGAAGGAGCAACAAATTATGGGCTGGACTAAGCTCAGATCTTGTAATCGAACAGACACTAATGAGGTCTCTCAAAACCAGTGGAGGCTTGACACATGGTAGCGGGATGAATGAAGAACAGCGCTCACTCTGGACAATGTCCATGCCAGTTACAGCAATGTACAACATGGCAATGCAGGACTTTAACAACCTGACATACACAACCAGTGATCAACACAAGGAAACTACAGATGCACGCCTAAATAGAGACATACATGATCTTGCCAAGATTAACTCCAAACTGATTCCATTCACACCATTTTCTGAAGATCGTTCATTACGAAACATTGTTACTGGCATAGAGGCTCCATCTGATACCAATGTTCATGAATACAAGGCAGTCGGAATGAACATAATTAATAAAATGGTTGGTCAAGCTGCATTTCAGTATTCTTTCAAGCGTAAGGATAAGGCTAAAACCCTTGGAGATTCGTCTTCCGTGCCAATTGCCCCAGACCGCACCATCGATCCCGCCTTGTTGTTTCAGAGATTCATCGTCGTATCCCAAACAGGTGTTCTCTCCATGCAGGAAGTGATGAAGCACGAGCTCAGTACATACCCACCCGCCTTGTTTGAAGCTAGACACATTTTCCGAGAAGCCGATAAGCCTCAAATAGCTACCGCCATCACAGAACATGCCAGCAGTGTGACGTCAGGCGATTATGAAGTAGTGAAAGAATCTGCCCCGAAAACCGATCACTACGTCCTTGATGGAGGGTCCTTGTTGCATCGAGTGCCATGGAAAGCTGGAGACAGTTATGGGTCTATTGCACAGTCGTATGCAGATTTTACCATTCGTCATTATGGCTTAGCAACGGTGGTCTTTGATGGATATGGTGGTCCGTCTATCAAAGACAACACCCATCAAAGACGCGGCATGAACGTCCACCCGGTTGTTCACTTTACTGCAGACACCGAGTTCATTGGAAAGAAGGAGCAGTTCTTGTCCTGAGCTTCCAACAAGGAAGGATTAATTTCTCTAATTTCTGCTCAACTGAGGAATAGAGGCTGCAATGTGATCAACGCACCAGGTGATGCAGATGTTGACATCGTCAAGACGGCAGTGGACAGCTCTCATCGACATAGTACGACTTTAATTGGTGAAGACACGGACCTTTTAATATTGTTACTACACTATGCTGACACTGACCCAGACATTAAAGACCTTTACTTCCGCTCCGACAAAACTGACGCAACCAAGGTACACGACATCAACAGACTGAAAGCAATCATCGGACCAGACATATGCTCACAGCTCCTCTTCATTCATGCATTCACCGGTTGTGATTCAACGTCAAGGATATTTGGTATCGGGAAGAAGACGGCTTTCCAGAAACTGGTGAAAGGTCAACCAATAATCAAAGAATGTGCAAATTGCTTCATTCTCCCAAATCAGACAGACCACATCATTAAGGATCTTGGAAACAAAGCTATGACCGTTATGTTTGGCAACGATGGCAGTAGTAACCTGGAAACACTGCGCTACAATACATTTGTCAAGAAAATTACATCAGCCAAGTCCTTTGTTCACCCTGAACGTTTGCCACCTACAACATCCTCTACCAAATTCCACTGCCTCAGAGTTTACTACCAGATTATGGTCTGGATGGGTACTGACGATGGTATGGATGCTCTAGACTGGGGATGGAAAGTAGACAATAATCAGATGGTTCCAATCATGACGGACATGAAAGCTGCCCCGGACAACCTACTGAAAATGATACACTGCAATTGCGAATCGTGTCCACCTCGCTGTAGTTGCCGGAGATATGGGCTACCATGCCATGCTGGATGTGGACCATGCCAAACTGGTTCATGTGACAACCCATACAGCAATCACATAATTACAGACGATGACATCGAGAGTGACAGCGATGAGCTTTAGTAATACTTAATCCATGTGCTTTCTTTACGCCGATTATGTCAAGCGTCTACATGACCACATTGTATGAGCCGATTATGTCAAGAGTCTACATGACCACATTGTATGAGCCGATTATGTCAAGAGTCTACATGACCACATTGTATGAACTCTTTATGCCTGCTGAGTTTACACAATTATATAGAAATTCACCGGTTTTTGTAATAACCAATACATTGTTATTGTTCATTTTTAATTGTTTTGGCGGCCATCTTGGATTGCCATATTGAATTTATAGGCTATCAGATAATTCAACAATTCTGAGAATGGTCTCATTGACTTCACAGGGTATAAAAACCTAGATATAGACACCAAAACTACATGTTTTGGTCATATGATAACCGAGTTATGGTCAATTTACTGTTATTTTAATGGTTTGGCGGCCATCTTGGATGCCATATTGAATTTATAGGCTATCAGATAATTCAACAATTCTGAGAATGGTCTCATTGACTTCACAGGGTATAAAAACCTAGGTATAGACACCAAAACTACAAGTTTTGGTCATATAATAACCGAGTTATGGTCAATTTACTGTTATTTTAATGGTTTGGCGGCCATCTTGGAAGCCATCTTGAAAATAACCACTTTCCGGAAGTTGGATTCCTTAAGATTTTGAATATGTTAATACTGACACCCAATACTACTCAAATCAGTTGAAAAACCTTTTGTTGCAATTTTTTTGGGGTAAGGGTACCATATGTCATAAATGCCCCTACCTATAACAAAACAGCAGAAAACTGAATTACTACAGAAAAAAACTAGCCAAGCTTTAAGGGCCTAACCATAGTCAGAACTGATGTTGGCACGTCAAATGTCAAAACCTGGTGTTTGTTTTGCCGGTATACTAAGGATATGCAAAACAAAATTCTTTTTCCAGGATCCAAGTTGAATAGGCACACCGAGCCCCGTAAATAATGCCAATACTTTGGACTCCTTCCATTCTTGGCCCCACGCCAAGCTTCGCCCGAGGAGATTGATGGGTTTAAGAAGAAAACAATTTAACCCAGGTCTCGGGGGTTACGTTAAAGTCATGCCCTTAGACTCTGTTGAAATAAGTCAGGGAGAGAGGGGGGGGGGGGGGGCATCAGCACACATCCAAATGTTGTTCTCTTCATGAAATAATTAAGAAGAGAAAAGTTGTGCTGCACTCTGCCTATGTCTCTGGTTTACTCCAAAGATTGACGGAATTGAAACTTATGAATTTGGAAAATAGGGACATTGGCTGTAGGGCTAAACTTTAAGAAATTTTACACGGGGCTCTACAACAAGTTTTTTATTGACTAAATTTCGCCCACATTGTTCACTTCCTATCAAATCGGTTAAATACATGGGGACGCGACGGCTATTCTCAAAACAAAACATAACAACAAGTCACAGCAGCAACATTTCTTTCTATTCAATTATGAAGTTAGTGAATGAATATCGTGGGCGAAATTAAGGCCTAAAAAAGCCCGCTATATTGCTAAACCCATCGATCTCACGGGCGAAGCTATAGGCGTAGGGCCATGAGTCGGAGGGAGTCCAGAGTACTTGGCACTATTTATGGCACTAGAAAAACAAACTGGAACCGCCAAGCCGCTATAGCATACCTGGCAACATTGAAAAGTCATAATAGGAATACCTGGGGTGGGTTACTAAAAGGGACAGCGGAGCACTAGAGGCAGCGCTTAAAAACAGCACAACCTAAATTCAAACGAGCCTAGCCACGATACTCTATTGACAATAGTAAACATGAACATATTAAAAAAAAGACTAAATACCTGGGTATATCGAGAATTTCCGCTCACGACAGCTCTTCAGTCACTCGGTCACGTTGCAACCAGGCAGAGCGACCTGGAAATAGCGCCCTCGAGGGACCCCTTTGTGAATCCATAATAACGGATTGCGATTCCGTAATAACGGATTGCGAATCCGTAATAACGGATTGGAAATTAATTTTGTGTTGGCGCTAATGGGCTTTCGTACCAACCCACTCCCCTACACAAGAACTACTTCTGATTACTACTTGGTACTTTGTTGCAACCTTAACCTGATTGTAATTGGGTAAATTATATTATCCCAAGATTTACATGTATACAACCACCTGTTCCCAAAGTCCAACTGTACAAAACCACAGAGTGGCAAGGGAGAGACTGTGCATAATATTGCTCAATGTGTGGTTTTGATTCAAAAGTACATTTTTCTTTGACTTTTTGTATTAAAATTTATAAACAGAGGACAGAATAGTGTATTCCTTCATATTCGTTAATTAAAAACTCAATTTTTTTTAATTATGTGATTTTCAAAAACACAATAAAACGCCTTGTTCAACCCTTACAAAAATATTCACGCACACCTGAAATTGACAAAATGCCATTATTCTTATTTTTTCCATTATGTATGCTTGGAAATGAGCCAGATAGATAAAAAATACTACTTAAACAAAAACCACCACAAAAATTAGTAATTTGCTGCTTTTAATTAAAGTTATGTCAAGTTTTCTACGTTGACCACAAATTTTTGAAATGTGCATTTTTAACGTTTTTTCCAACATTAAATCGACTGTATAAAAATTTCTATTACACTTTTAACTCCATTTCAATTTGTACGTGCTTGATTAATATTATTGTTTTATTCTTCAAAAGGTCTAATTTGTGAAATTACTCTGTATTTTTGAATTAACTTAATTAATCAATAAAATGTGTCATTATGTGGTATATTAATGTATTATGACAGCCTTTAGGGCAAAGGTGTGTTTAAATTTGTTAACCAACTTTTCACATAGCATATGTTGTTTTGCGGTGCAATAACACACGAAAAACGTGAATTCATCTTTTTTTCTTATTAAGAGAGTTTTTCATTTAAAATATAAAACTCTTGCCCATTGCGTCAATTATCATCCCAAGAGGGCGCTCGTTTTTGTAATTATGTGTTTTTTTGGAAAACGGGGAATGCCACCCTCGTTCACGACAACACCATGGCAAGAATTGCTTTGTCATCAATTTATGACATTTAGAGTAACGTTTTCTGCATCTGTTTATGATGACCATAGTTACACTTTTATTTCAGGCTTTTTTGTGAATGTATGTTTTTATTCTCCCTCTAGCTTCGCTTGTAACTTGTTTGTACATACCGCAGCGATGCTGTACACACACGCTATGACAGGCAGCCAACGTCACTAGACTGGAGATAAGCCGACTGCATGCACCGAACAAACTAATATAATTTGCATAAACGTAAGAAGTTAGGTGCGTGTAGTTACACATTATTAATCAAGCATTTTCATATGAATGGTAATTAATGATAGGTTCTTTCAGCTATGCATTTTTCCGTTGACGTCAACTACACGGTAGTGGTAGTTTGTAAGTGCTGTACACACGCGGCATGGCATGCCTCTGTCCGTGCTGCAGTCTTTCAGGTGAGCGTGGATTGTTGTCCTTCATTTCATTAATTTGTTTCCAAATTTGAACATAGGCCTACATAGTTTGCTTAGTTTGTCCGCATATACTTATAGTCCAACATGATTATGAAGTTGTGATTTAAGTAGAAGTGTAAAGAGTAAATTTTGCACCGAGAAAATTTTTTGCCACTGAAGTCATGGAAGTGATTCGTAAGCCTAACGTTTCATGAATGCATGGCCTATGACAGTGTTAATAACAGTGTTATGTTACCGCGCCTGTTGTTAGGCATGCATGGCAGGAGGCTAACGTTACGACTTGGGCTACGTTGCCTTTATAAAGTTTATATATGCCACGTAGACCAATGTTGTTTGAATGCCTATTTTTTCTTTTTTGTTTATCGTGGTTAAGATGCTAAAATAGTTTGGAATTATAGGATTGTCATAGTATAGAAACAAACAAAACATCAACAAAAGCGGCTTGAGCTATCCATACCATGTTGATATGTTCCTTCATTCATGACTGATATTGCTTCTGCCATCTCATACTCATTATGTGTATTAGCACTAGCCAGCTAGCCCAACTTTTACTATCTATTTACAGATCAGACATTCCGGATAAGTGGCAAATAGGTCAATGCACAATAATGGAGCAAGATGTAAGTATTAATCTAGCTTGTACATTAATTTCACCTCAACAAATTTGAATGAGTAGTTGTATGTGCGGTATTGTTTGTGCAAGGCCACCAGACCATATAACTGGCATACATGTCATTGTTTCAATTGCTCCCAATCCATGTTGTCACTCAAAATGTTCGATGTACTCATGGGAATAGGATTTCCTATTCAACAGTTCACAAGCAGAACTAGTCAAGTGTGTGAACCAATGTGCAAACCACCAAAGTAGCATCAACATTGCACTTCAAAAATGAAATCAAAGTAAATTTGTTCCGAATCTTAATTTTAAAATTTTATTGAAAAAAAATTAATCAAATGACAAGGATCTATAGGTCTGTTATATTAAATAAATAATCGTGTGACGGCTTAGAAATTATTAAGTTAGAATTTAATACCCCCGTTTATTTCTTAGCTCATACGTGAGTTGATTTTGTCATGAAAGTATAACATTATGGGGATAGTTCTGACTCTGTATTACTTAGGCTGGTAAACACTTTAAACAACCAAATGCTAGGATGCGTTCAAGCCTTTATTGACCATCACTTATGCTGTATTTTACCTCAAAGTCAATGGAACCTGGCATATAATCACCATCTTTCATTTGTACATTAAAAATGAGCAAATTCTGATTTTTCTAATGTAATAATAGATTTTCCAAATGAACAGCCGTATGATAGTAGGCATTTATGACATAAGCAGGGCAGTGTGATCACATGAAATGCTTCTGTACAGTGCGTATAAAAAAAAAGGTAAACCGAATTCAGGATATGCCAAGGTTATTTAGTTTGACAATTTACATGTAGTTTACCAAAGAAGAGGAACTCCTCAGCTTTCCATTGATACCTTTATTGACCCATTGCTGTCACACATGACCGAGTACATTGTTATTGAAAATGGCAAATTCAAATCGCATTTTTGCAAGTTTGGGTAATCAGTTCAAGGCAGTCTGAAATGGACGCATCACTAGACTGCCTAGTTGATTATGTAAGATTTTTAAGCTGGTGCGGTAATCGTCTGTTACGACATCCTTTTCTTCAAGTTGGGTATTTAAGAAGGGCCTGGGTTTAGGGACAGGTAGTTGGAAAGATGGTACAACTAACGACTGAACAGCGAGCTTTCGTTGTTACAACATTTCACAAAACTCACAGTTTGCAGCAAACTCGCGATGCTTTCAGGGAACGTTTCCCAGAACGGGAGCCCCCAGCAGCCAAAACCATCTGGGCGAATGTTAGAAAATATCAAGAGTATGGCACTAGCCTCAACCGCAACAAGGGGAATTCTGGCAGGAGGCGCACAGGGCGATCAGAAGGGAACATTGCAGCAGTAAGGCAGCAACTTTTGGAGCATCCTAGGGACACCAGCGCAAGGCGAAATGGGCTGGGATTGCCTTCGGCGACATTCAACAGAATCACGAGATTGGACCTCCACCAGCATCCATATCGGATTCACATCCGACATCAACTTACGCCAGGAGATTTTTCTAGAAAGCTGGCGTTTGCCAGATGGTTGATAGCCCGTACCGAGAGAGATGTAAATTTTCTGCGGAATCTCGTAATCGGCGACGAAGCTGCTTTCTCCATGAACGGCAAGGTCAATACGCATAATGTTCTTGAATATGCACCAGCAAGACACCCCAGAATTCAATTTTATGAGTCGACAAAAGTGGACTGATTGGTTAGGACTTTGTGGAAGTGGTCAGCTGATCGGACTGTTTTTTTTTTTTTTTTTTTTTTTTCAAAGGAATGTCAATGGTAACATGTATCTGCAGATGCTCAATGATTACCGCAGCTGCAGGAACACTTTGAGCGACAGGTTCGTGGGGTCTTCAGACAGCTCTGGTGGGCCCAAGACGGCGCCCCAGCACATCGCCTTATCGCTGCCCAAGATCGTCTGAGGGAAGTCTTTGGCGAACGAGTCATCGCCGTCAACCATGAGGTGGAATGGCCACCAAGATCACCTGACCTCACACCATATGATTATTTCCTTTGCGGACATTTGAAGAACAAGGTGTTTGCAACTCCTCCCCGTGATCTTGATGAATTGCAGGGCCGTATTCGAAATGAAGTGGATGCTTTACGCAATGATCCAGCTATGGTGAGACGAGCACTGCAGGACATGCTCCGTCGCTGTCAGCTTTGTGTCGAAAGGGGAGGTGGACATGTTGAAGGTGTGGGTGCATAAAAGGGCAATGTTAGAAGAGATTCTTCTTGAATAATGTCCAGTCATTCCTAAAGAAAATCTGGTTTATCATACTGACTTTCACTGATTATCCTGCCTTGCACTGATTGTCCAAACTTGCAAAAATGCTATTTGAATTTGTCATTTTCAATAACAATGTACTCAGTGTACTCAAGTGTGACAGCAATGGGTCAATAAAGGTATCAATGGAAGGCTGAGGAGTTACTCTTAATTGGTAAACCACATGTAAATTGTCAAACTAAATAACCTTGGCATATTAACCCCCTGAATTCGGATTACCTTTTTTTGATACGCACTGTAGTTCCATGTTATGGTTACATGTCATACAGTTTATACCAGACAGCTGTTCCTGCACAATTTGAATATCCACTGATCAGTTACTGTTCTTTCTAAAGGAAACCTGATTGCTAAAACCTTCAAACGCCCATTTTCAGACGATCAGGAGGAGTTTGTCACCAGTGAACTCGTCTCAAGATTTTGTGCCAACAATGACACCACGGTAGGTTGATAGTCAATAGCTGCTTATATTTTATTCACCAGGGATGAGAAATTTCAGACTTTTATCTGAATTCAGACTTTTAAGTATGCCGGGTGAAAAACTGTAGCTGTTATTTTCTTCAGATATAAAGAAATTATGCCCTTAGATTCACGTATTTATTGCTCAGGATACTGTTCCAAAAAGCTCCTTGAAATCTTTAACTACAGGGGCT
Source organism: Zoroaster sp. YZ-2022 (assembly GCA_029582265.1). Taxonomy (NCBI): domain Eukaryota; kingdom Metazoa; phylum Echinodermata; class Asteroidea; order Forcipulatida; family Zoroasteridae; genus Zoroaster; species Zoroaster sp. YZ-2022. The sequence goes on along the minus strand of CM055824.1, from coordinate 34,011,252 downwards.
ACTAAAAGGTAGCAATGTCATAATTTTTAACATGCCTCTCATAATTCGGTCCTAGTTTCAGACTTTTTTTTGTCAGCAATGACTCTCATCCTTGTATTCACATCTCAGTAGCTTTTGCGCTTCATTTATAATAAACTATAATATATAAATTATTAACAATAAAGCAGTATGTGTTTTTCGCACAGAAAAATTTCAGTTAAAAATTAACTTTTAAACTGTTTGATGATAAATGGTGGTACCTTAGGCCCCATAATTTCAATTCATTTCTAGGAACAACTTCAAAAATAGTTAGAAATGTGGACAATGCAATCATACCAAAAAAAAATTAATTAAAATTTGTTCAATTGTGAATTTGTGTACTTGACAAGAAATGTTCCTCTCTCCGATGCACATTGTAATGGGTTCATCAATGTTGTTTTGCAGCTGCTAGATTACGTCCTTAAAGTGTTTCTCCCAGAAGCCCTTGTGATGGTTGTAAAAGATTTGTTGGCTGTAAACCACAAGGAGGCACTTTGCTTTTTCCAAAGAACTTAAATATAACTGAGATCATGGATGAGGTGCACCACCAAGTGTTTGCCAGGAGACGCTGTATGGTCATTCAATGTCAATTCAAAATGCTGTGAATCATCCTGAAGGAGTGAAAGGAAATTTGGTATAAAGATTGGACTCCTTGAAAAAACCTAAAACTTATTTGGGCTCATTAGTTTTTGAGATATGATTCAACGAGCGTTTGACAAATTATAATATGACCTTTGATCTTCAGACAATAATATCTCCGAAAGTAAAGCACCTATAGAGATAGGTTTTACATCTTTTACATAACGTTTGTGCTACATGATATAGCTTTGGTTTTATTTTGTGACATGGATGCCATTTCAACAGCTTTAACATGATGTATTTTCATGGTAATAAGTCAAACGTTTGTTGAACTGTACAGGTACCTCACAACCTAATAGAGCCAAATGAAGTAAAGTTTTTCTGCAAGTTTCTCAAGGAGTCCAATCATCACACCAAACGCGTGTTGATTAGACTGATCTACATGTATTAGGCCTCGCCATGTACATGTTCTGCGGATGCCGACGTTGATTTTAAAGCAGTTTACACGGCGATGCAAACGTACTTCGGTGATGACCAATGGGTACTGGTCGAGCACGATCCTACTTCTGATAATAGCGGACCAGCGTGCAAGATCAACGGAACTCACTTTCACATTCTGATGGCGACTCAAGTACAATTTTCCCAAATGTACAAATCGCGTAACTTCAAGAGTCAATTGCAAACACAGTGTTGTGAGGTAAAGTCTCAACTGGTCCGGAAACCGAATGCTCTCGCCGTATACCTGAGAATGTCCGGCAGAAAATTGCGTCATGCTAATCTACCCGAAAGACGTCACATGCATAGTGTATTTGTTAAATACTACAACGCTACAGACGCAGAGATACAAGAGATGACGGACAAGAACATTGCAGAAAGAGGCACGGCGGGATCAAATGGGATACAGATCTTCTGCAAATGGTAAGCTTCGTCCTAGCTCTCATATTTTATATCGCAGCTATTGAATGTTTCATAATTATTTATTTAAAAAAAAATTAGATTGATTTATTAAATTTTTAATCTATATCATAGGGCGACAGTGAATATCTCCGAACACTCATCGAAAAGTACAATGCCAATTCTGCAAATCAGTTGATTCAAGCCGTATTTAAATACGAAAGTACAGCTCGTCAAGCGAAATTCGAAAGGATTTATTACAAATCCACATTCCGTACCATCTACGACAAAGCACGAACCCAAGTAATGGTAAATTCTTTGGATAAGTCCATGGAATCACTCGAAGACGAATATAGACAATTTGAACAGATTCAGTTATACGATGAAACATTAAAGGGAAACATCACCCCAGTTTTGAAATAAAATTATGTGAAGGGTGTGATGTTTCATGGAGACTGTCTTTTTATTTTTTTATGATCGGTTGTTGCAATTGCAGAAAATGATGATTTTATTAAAAATCGCTTGCCGTCACGCGCGCGGCCATTTTGTTGCGCGATGTCTATTCATCCGGGACATTGTGACGTACTGACTGCACCAACAACCCGAGCGTCCTTTTCTTGAGGCATTACCGCGCGCACATGACTCACAACTGCACCAGTCCGTATTTTGCCTGCGTGCAGTCGGTCGCCCACTCGACCCAGGCAGCTGCACGTCCTCGATGTTTTCCACGTCCATTGCGATATCGTTATTTCTGTTTTGTAGCTCTTCGTCCGTAAAACTTGGTTCAAAATCGTACGGAGATGGCCCTGATTCCATAATTTTGATACCCAGATTTCGTAAAAGCAAAGAAAAATACGTCGAAGGTGAGAGTAAACACGGGAGCTTGTGTTTGACCGTGAGAAATGATCGAGCACAATCGTCGGGCGCCTTTCTACCGTGAGCACTATGTATGCTGATAGGTGCGTCTAGGCGCGATACTATCGCCACATGTCAGCTGTACACATACGCTTTTTCATTGAGGTGCAGTCAGTACGTCATAATGTCCCGGATGTGGCGGGATTTTTAAACAACATGGACGCGCTCTATGAACAAGAATTTAAGAACACAATAGACCAGCATTTCGTTCTCGATAATGAAAATCGATCATTGCTCTGTGGATTATGTTCTTTACAATATGTCCTTTCAGAATAAATAAAATTTTGGCGGGCCTGAAATTTCCCTTTAACCAGTGCCAAATTCGGTAATCGACCGTCTACGGAATACTGTAGCCCCCGTGAATCTTGTGCTATTCTTATGTTGTGTGCTAACCACCAAGGCATCGACTTGATATAATTCGAACATGACGTAAGAGATATTTTCAACAAGACACACACCAAAGTGAATGCCCTTATAATGGAAGGAGCATCCAACGCAGGGAAAACCTGGATCGTGAACAGTCTGCAGACATTGGCGCAAAACGTAGGAGAGGTGACCCAAGGACTTTCGGGATATGCCTTTACCTGGCAAGAATGTGTAGACAAACGATTAATCGTTCTTAACGAACCCTTCGTGGACATGTGCATAATTGAGAAATGTAAGATCATCCTAGAAGGACAAGATACACACGTACCCATCAAGCATCAGGGCGAAGCTTACCTGCGTCGTACGACAGTCTTCGTAACCTGCAAACAAACCTCTTTGGCGATTCGCAGTATCGGAGCAACAAGCCATCGAAAACCGTTCCAAATACTATCCGCATCTCACCAAGTTTGATTCGTTGGGTCAAGTTACCAAAGCATGTCATCCACTCGTATGGGAGTACATTCGGAATAATGAATGGGATGTTCATCGAGGCCCGCTGATGTTTCATTTTTTTTATTTAAAGAAGGGGCCGGGAAAGAGAGCAAAATCTGAGCCCAAGTCTTGTCTACAGAGGAGTTCGGCAAGGAGTAGGGCAGTGGTACAAGGGATGGGGACTCAGGAGACTCAAGCTCCCCTCCAAAAGTTTTCCATTTATTACACTAACTATTATATTTTACGGCGTTGCGTATGCATGTGCATGTAAGCTTGAAGGGCCACCAGTATATATAACAAGCATTTTTAGACATCCCCCCCCCCCTGCCGGCCATGGTGCACCCTGATCAGGGAGCAGCTTTACTTAATTTTATTTTCATTTTCTGTTGTCCGTTTCTCTTGTTGAGGTCGTTGAGGTTACTCGTAAATGTTTTTTAAAATTTAAACACGCCCGCATTATAATCAACTCCTTTCCAGTTTGTACACAATGGCCCAGGATCGGGTTTTAATTTACAAAGATTATGCGACACTGTTTTAGCAAACACCGATTGGATAATATTGGGATTTGGTTTTGCCGCCAAATTCGTGTTTGAGAAAATTTAGCTCCGCCCGGAATGATCACAAACTTTACGTCCGCGCAATGAAAATATTTAAATATAGAAATCTTGCAGACGAAACAATTAGCTCAAGTTCTTTACATCAAGAGGAGGAAATTATATGGAAGGTAAAACCCTACGAGTCTGAATCATGTCATAATGTCTTCTTTTTATGACTAGAAACCACCAGGAAACATGTGCCGTAGGTTCACTGACGAGCACGATTAGGGACATGGCTACAGCCGCGCCAGAGGTTATGGTTTGGGTCCGCCATGTCTCTCCCCCATATTGGATTTCAAAAAATCTATTTTTGAGCCCCCCAATAAAATCCTGGGTGCGCCACTGCACTTACGGAACTTGCAGTCCCGTTACCCCTATCCCCATGTCCAGGCCAAAAACGAGGTCATGATGAAGTGGACGAAAAACGTCCATCCCCAATATCAATCAGTTCGACCGAAAGTAGCGTAACGTTCAACAAGAATTTGAGATTAGCAGATTGGGTCAGTGAATTACAAAGGCCTGATGAAGAATGGCAACCCTACGACCCCGACCTTGAATGGCAGATAATCCCCCACACAGTCAGTCAAAATACATGATGGTGGTGAGTTGATTACCATTTCTACTCTCAAGAAAGGCGTCAATGTACGTGACGAATTTTAAATTATTAACTCAGCCAGATATATGTTTACTAATCACTGATCAGCCCCACCTTTAAAGTGTATTTTATACATGGTTATTAAAGCAGTAAATTTAATATTCTGAAGATACCTGGTGAAACTTGACCATTATTTAACTCTGTATTAAATAAATGTCCAAAAATAATTTCATATTATTGCAATTAACCTGGTAAAATAACAATTTAATTCCCATATATATGTTTCACCAAATGGTATATTATAATAAAGAAAAACCCTCTATTTGAGTTGTTATACATGAAATACGTGGTTTCTAGTGTGGTTGTATACGTTGTCAAGTGATGTCATCTTATTAATATGCACAAATTACCAAAAACTACTTTTAAAAACGCCCTCAACGGATATTATTAACTTAGACTTGAAGTCCTCTTCCTCGGTGAGGGCGGATGTTGTTGTTGGTTCTTTTCCTTATTTGGTATTTGACCTCTGACGTCATTAACCTCATTTGCATAAAGTAGTTCCGGCATTTTTCATTTTCAACATCGGCGTTGTAATAGAATTTTAGGAAAAATGTATTTACCCAAATATTGCGGATGTCAAGTTTAGCTTAATGTTCTGGCAAATTTCCAGAAATGTTATCCAGTTTCTTAAAATTGAGTGAACCTTTTAAGGTGCACTCTCGTAAACTGTTGAAGCTAGTTGTCAAATCGTGCCACAAATTCTGCATGAACCGCGTGCTACTTAATTTCACTTTAAATTTTCTTAAGAATGTATTCTGATGACTGGAAAATGTTAAGGCAATTATGAAATGATTATTAAATTCCAGATCATTTTAGAAAAATTTAAAACTAATTGATTGAATTCTCCATAAATGTTTTTAGAGATGCTCGATAGTTTTTAAAATTGTTGAAATATTTCCTTTGAGTTAATGGAAAGGAATGGAAGAGAGTAGGGGTGACATAACAACAGCTGACTATACGGAGCTCCAGGAGTACCATTTTCTTCCCATTTTAGCTATGGATTCTAGTTGTTTTTATGCCTGAAAGCTCATAAGTCTTTTGCGTCATGAAATTATAGGTCAGGTACAAGGATCTGTCTGTAAGAATTCAAAAACCAGAGTTTAACTGGATTGTTGTTGTATGAACTTTGTTGAAGTTGTTTGTCACACATATGATACTGAAATAAAATTTGAATTTAGTAACGTTATTAAAGGGTTTGACATCTTTCAATTTTTCGTGGGGCGTGGGGGAGGCTGCCCATATATAGGGTAAACTTTGGCTAGACTGACACAAGTTTAAAAGGTCATCATAGTGATTTATCAGCAAAAAATATTACAGACAGGTGATATGGATAAACCTAATGAGTTAGTGCCACAACACACGGATCCAGTTGGGTGATTTTAGGACACTGGTGTACCCCCAACGCCCGTGGGGATGTGTTCAGGCAACATTTGGGGAAAATAGACTGCCCAGGGCGGGGAGTATTGTGGATAGTTTAGATGTTATGTAGTAATGCTCAGCCTGTGGCATGTAGGGATTGACTAAATATCCCGTGTGCTTTCTTAACTTTAAGCAAACTTATAAGCCAGTTAAACAAGCTATAACAAAAAAGCATCCCATTAGTTATTTTCAAATGAAAAAAAAATGATTGTTTTTATCGTAAAACAGCATTTTTTGTCCAGGCTTTAGAAATGAAGGCCCTTGCCCATCTCAAAATAAGATTTTGCCCAACCACAGAATGATAAATTGTACAATTTTAAAGTATTTTTTTATTGGTTAAAATACGACGCGTACTTGACCGTAAATGAACAATAAAAATATACAAGTTACTCTGTGAAACATTCAAAGGCACAGCTCTTACACAGGAAAAACTCTGACCATTTGAAAATTGTAAACGATTTCAATTTTATATGCAGTTCACTGAACTTTTGGATGACCACAACCACAGAATGATAAATACCCACAAACTGACAAAACAAAATTGTCCCAACCACAATAACCACAGTTGTGGTCTCGGTCTCGACTACAACACTGCTAACTAAAATGCCACACAAATTATCACAAAGTTGCTATAATTTCTTTACAAATTAAACATTACGTTTTGTTGTCTATGCTTTGTTGTTGAATAATAGTATTTAATATTTGAGTAGACTAAAATGAATGAATGTCACACCCCACCCACCATTCATTGGGGAATGAGTTTTTTTCTCCTTTTTTGTGAGGAGCTGTTCCCTTTCCATAACATGTGTAACCTCCAAAATATAAAGTTTCATCCAAAATATTTTAATGAGGTTTATCATTTTTTCTTCTCTTGTACAATGTCTAAAGAAATGTCTGTTGAAATTAGCGAAACATTACAAAAACTGTTTCAGAGGTAAAATAGTTGAGTTATTGTAGCAACACTTTCTATAGTCCTAAGACCCAATTAATTTAGTTTATCAAGTTTGGTTGTTAGTTTCCTCTAAAATTTAACTCAATTCACTGAACAAAATACAAGAAACACATTTCTTCATTCAAAACTATAGATGTGTAGTATTGCACCAAGTAATTTGTGTTAAAAATGCTAAAAATAACACGTTTCTTTAGTTCCCTGACCAAAGAAACATGGAAAAATTACACCATTCATCAAAACCCAAAAAGTGAGACCACTTAGTATTTCTTATCAATATGATGAATTGCTTTAAAAATAATTCTACCTAAATTTCAGATTGTTTGGAAGGTACATGTTTACATCTCACAAAAAGGATTAATTTATTTAGCATAAACCTTAATTTCAATGATTTCTATGAAAATATATTTAAAGTTATTAGTTCATAGGTTAATGAAGAGTTGAAACCCTTTAAATGCAAATAAAATGTCCCTCATCTGTGTGGAGTGGGGTGTTATCCATTTCTTCAAAAGATAAATAATGGATGTATCTACATGTACATGAACATGTATACAGTGACACTGTACATCAAAACTTTCAAAAATGAATAATTTTACAACCTGATTAAAGTAAAATCTTGATGAATTCACTCTTGACAATTGTAAAATATACACTTTTACAAATTTATTTAAAATATTTTGCTAGTTCTGTTGTCATTTTTCCACATAAGAAAAAATACTATTAATTTCTCTGTTCTCAAAATATTGAGGAAAACCATTTATTGACGTGCTTTTTTATGTTTTAAAACATTCAAGTACCGCTACCTTCATTGAAATTGACGCGTGTGTCTAGGTGCCGCTCCGATGCACTCAATATGCACCATACTGAGATACGGCTCTGGTGCATGTAATACGTTATAAATCCCCGGATGTGCTGGGATATTTAAACAACATGAATGCTTCCACTGTCTTACAGAATGTGGATAAATACTGCATTTCATTCATTTTGGTTAACAAAGAAGCCCTACTTCCGAGCAGATTCTATATATTACTCGCTGCTCTTGCAGATCACATTTATTTATTTATTGGCTGAATTCACCTTTAACCTAATGATTGTCCATTCATTAGTTCATTAACAAAAAATAAAATAATGTCAAATTGGAAAAAAACCAATGCAACTTACGAAACAAAAAGCGTCTTTAAAAGTTAAAGCATACGAATCAGTCAAGTATTCTATTTGTATTCCTCACAGGGTACATGTAGCATCGATTGAATTGAACCACCCACATCCTCTATAGCTTGGTGATGCCAAGAGCACAAAAGATGTGTCTACTTGAGACGCTTTTGATCAGTACTGAAGTAAGCAATACAGCAGATGTTGTTTTGATCACTTTGTCCAACTACTGTGTCTGAACAATGTATGCGCTTGCATAGACAGGGTATATACAGGAAGTAGTGTGGCTTGCTCGATTTTATATCTTTAATACGTACATGCTCAAGGTCCATCTTAGAGGAAGAAGCATTGTTCCACTCGCATTCCTTTGAGGTACATGCTGCAGCAGAGTGTCCCATTTGACATGCGTGGTCAATTTTAAACAGTAGCGCTGCTACGTGGTTACAAGTTGATCCTAACCTGCAATAAAAATATAACCACTACATTCTAGTTTTACTCTCATAAAGTAGATCCTGGCAAAGCCAGTTCTGAAACCAGCAATAATACAAAATATGTATACAGGAAGTAGTGTGGCTTGCTCGATTTCATATCTTTAATACGTACATGCTCAAGGTCCACCTTAGAGGAAGAAGCATTGTTCCTCTCGCATTCCTTTGAGGTACTGCTGCAGCAGAGTGTCCCATTTGCCATGCGTGGTCAATTTTAAACAGCAGCGCTGGTACGTGGTAACAAGTTGATCCTAACCTGCAATAAAAATATAACCACTACATTCTAGTTTTACTCTCATAAAGTAGATCCTGGCAAAGCCAGTTCTGAAACAAGCAATAATACAAAATATGTTGAAAAAACTTACAAAACGTTTGAGCTCCCTGGGTGAGCCTCCTACATGCATTGGATCGGGTGGTGGTGCAGGGAGGGAGGGGTTTTGAAGGTAGCGGTCTAGAGGGAAAAGAATGGGCATTGGGTTGATGAGTTAATTGTGAATACTTGATTCTGTATTGGTTAGACAATTTTTTTTAAAATAAAAAGTGGTACAAAGCAAGTGTAGTATGAACGATGTATTTCTCCTGTTGCCTTCTGTATCAAAACCCACACCTGGTGTGGCACGGCCTTGACATTCTGTGATGGAGTACAGGATGCTTTCAGAAAACAATATGGGGTATCATTTCTTCTTCTTCAAGTTCCATGTCTTTCGACGTTGGATGACACAATAGCCCACCACTTTGTCCTGTCCAATGCTGTTCTTACTGCACATTCATACTGCATTCCAGTCCATTCTTTGATGTTGTTATACCAGTTAGCCCTTGGACGACCTCTGTTTCTTTTTCCGTCAATATATCCTTCCAATAATGTAGATGTAGATGTTATTTAGCCTTATTAAATGTCCAAAATATCTCAGTTTTCTTTCTCTGAGGATGTTGATCAGTTTTCGTTTTTCGTTCATTCTTTGAAGCACTTCCACATTTGTTATTTTTTCGGTCCATGACAGTTTCAAGATTTTTCTGTATGACCACATCTCAATTAGGTCATGATAAAAAACCTCCCCCAACCAGTTTGACTCAAAATAGCTATAAGCTTTGCCTTCTTTGTAATCGGACAAAAGCCGTCTGCTGAGAGATGTTTCTGATCTGTGACGCAGATATTCTGCAATGTCTACATGCAGGGTCAGGGCCACAAATTAATTGATTCTTTTTCATTTTTCCAACCATCCTTGATTTGGAATGGGTCAGGTACACTGTCTGAGTCAATTTTCAGGATTGCAGTGTACTGCTTCGCACTACCTGCATTTTCCTCAATTGCTGTTTCTTTTGCTGCAAAACATAGTGCAACCCACTGTTCCTTTGTCCTATTAGAAATACCTAACCTCTCTCTTAAGAAATTCTTAAGCTCTGGAACTTTCCATCTTTTAAAATCCTCATAGGTTTCAGCATTTGTACAACTCATCATTGTGTCTCTGCAAAGTTAGAACAGTATAACAAAATGTACATTATGTCAAAGCCTACAAAGTTTTCAAACATAAAAAGTTAATGGCTAGGCTTTCTTTCTCTTTCTATCAAAAATAGATAATTTCTTATTTATCCTAGGTAGCCTGATCAGTCACTGTTCAGGACCCACAACGTTTGTGTTGTGATTTAACATACATTGAGGAAAAATGGTTCAAAAACTTAAACAAGTGCCATTTTCTAGCCTTAACTTTCCTTGAAAAAGTACACGGCAACGTACAATATTGTCCGATACATGACAACTCCAGTCTGCCGACATGGCCGCCCATGCAAGTTATAGAATTTCACATTTTGCAAGGTTTGAATCTCGTTTTTTAATAAACTGTTGTATTTTCTTAATAATGAAAGTGTTCTGTTTATCATCAAACCAATATTTAAAAAAATAAATTGTGAACTTTCTTATGTCTCTCTCCCCCATAGTTTTTGTACACACATATGTGCGTTTGTTTACAAATCTTTTCCAAAAATCACTCCCCACAATTCCTTGCGCGCACAATTCTGATAAGGCGGACACGATCAACATGTTGTACAGCGGCAGCAGTATGGCTGCAGGCCAGGGAGCCCGGAGGGCCAGGCCAGGGGCCGATACGACAATCTTTTCTTTTTGCGATGCAGTAAATTAAACTAAACAATCACAAACAATGATGGCGCACTTTATACGCCTTACGAGTATTACTATAGCTCATGAAGGTGATTAGAACAAATTCAGTATAACGAGATTATGTAATACAGGTACATGTATTTTAGCCTAAAATAAATTTCGAAATTTTGGATTTATCATTCCTTCTATGTAGCTTTTGACTTCTGCGAAAATGTTTAAATATTTTTTCTCCAGTATGCAATGTACATTAAAAGATTTACATTACAATAATTTAGGCGCCGGAACATCGCTCTAAACCATTTAGTGTGTTTGTAAACAATTGCTGTTTACTACGTCATGGAAAACAATTTTTTTAAGGGATTGAGGGCTGGCACCCATATAAAACTTTATATTTGGCTTGAAATTGTTTTCTTGGGTCTAGAGGGACTCTATTAGTCTGTTTACACCATTTGAGAAGGGATTGTTTGCCCCTATATGAACGTTTTACACGGTATTCATACGTACTAAATGATTTAGTGCCTTCATGTGTATGTGTTTTTATATTGCGACCATGCAGCGCATATTGTGACGTGAGGTGGTGTGACGTGGGTCTCACTTAATTTTCCTGTATATGTAATGGTTTCCAGATAACAAATCCACTTGTATTTTACATGATGTAATTAACATTTATTAATTCGATTACCTGTACATATTACACGGTCACTAAGATGCACATAATCATTGAGTTCCGTTGCCACCACTTTCATTTTTATCTCAGTCGTCAGCCTCGTAGCTCGCCTGATGACGTCACCATCACGTAATATATAATAATTTCTTTCAATAAATCAGCCACATCTGTGTTTCTTATGATTTAATTGATGTGTAAATTCTAAAAATAATTATTGTTGTACAAATATGATGAATTGACGATTGTGTTATATAATAATATATAATAATTTCTTTCAATAAATCAGCCACATCTGTGTTTCTTATGATTTAATTGATGTGTAAATTCTACAAATAATTATTGTTGTACAAATATTATGATGAATTGACGATTGTGTTAATAATTATGATTACAAGAAATTAACACCGTAAGTCGCCATGTTTAAGGTTGCTACGAGTACGAACGAACTTGTGACCAATCAGATTTGTGTTGGGAAGCGTTGCGGCAAGTATAAAAGGCGAGTGCTAAATTATCCGCTTTGCTTAGGTAAGAACTTGTTTCTTTTGCTCTCAGATTGGTTTGATTGGTCAAAGTGTGTTTTATATAATTTCTTCAAGGATAGATTATTTGTGTGCATATTTAGAGAATTTATCCCATTTCCGCTTGAATATAAATTTAAGTGAATTATCTTGCATTTTATTTCACGTTGTTAATTGCCATTAACTACTCAATATTATATTTTAGTCTGTGAATAATTATAGAATAACTCCTGATACTTCTGAATTGCTAATTCTGAAATGTGAATAATTAAATGTTAGTCAGTTGACGCAAGCTAAATTATCCGCTTTGTTTAGTTTGTAAGGACAGCGGCAACTCACCTACTCCAAATACTCCGGTGACTCCGGGAAGTATAAGTTTATAGACGCAGTTGGACCTGGCCGGAGTACCATAAGGGACTGACGTAGTAGTTGCGGTATGTAGAGATAAATCTACTGGAGTAAATTCAGCCGGTGCTGATTACTGACGTAGTAGTTGCGGTATATAGAGATAAAGCTACCGGAGTAAATTCAGCCGGTGCTGATTACTGACGTAGGCTATTGCAGTTATAGAGATAAATCTACCAGAGTAAATTCAGCGGATGCAGATTGCTAATGACGTGATAGTACATGTATATAGATAAAATCTTAGCAGGTGGCTGATACCAATTACAGTTTAGGTCTTTATGATTGCCGGAGTGGACAGAAGTTTTATACGGTATTGTTGTTAAATGATTTATTAGAATTGTTTGTTGAATTATTTATTCAATAACAATTTGTTAAGTTGACTGTGTTATTTGGTTGTTTGTCCGTCATTTCACCTCCACCGTCCTAACTCAGTGTTCAGCATAACTACCTGGTTGTATATTTCAACCGAACGAATATTAGGGATTCAAACATTTGTATTGTCGTAGTAGCCCACCACAGAGACGCTCAAAAGAGCGCCCTCTACGTGACATACCAGGTGTAGAGACGAGGCCGCCGTATACGCGACAATTGGCGTCGTAGACAGGATAGGTAGTTATTACTCTTATTTTGCACTGGAGTATTAGTGAGCATGGAGGGAGATTTGATGATGCAGTCCAAGATGGTGAGAGAGGAGAACAATGGAGATGAAGCCGCCATTGGGGAAAATTCAGCAGAGAGGCGTTCCATTGAGTTCGAAGATAGCCGTGGGGGCAAGGGTGATGAACCAAGAAAATCCACGCCTTACCCGGAGGATCCTGAGTTATGCTCCGGAAATCGACCTGCTGTGAAGAAAACAAATAGGCGTGAGCCACGAGCTGAACCGGAGCAGCGAGAGTTGGCATGGCGACGTGAAGCTGAGCTATCTCCTCTGTACTGGAACAGTGAATCAGATCCGGAAATCAATTTCAGACGAATCGTGGAGACAGAGATGAAGCACGGAGAAATCCAGAAGATATTGGTGAATTGCAGAGATATGAGAGTTCAAGATGTATTGCCAGGAACGAGACCGTGGTGAGGCAGGTCAGAGACATCATTGTAATGTGAGAGTGAACAGACATTCAGGCCTGAGTGCTCGACAGGAGGTTATCCCTGATAAGTTTGATGGAGGGATCCCGTGGAAGGATTATCAGAAGCGTGCAGATTTGCCACCAGACTTCAAGGACCAGTGTTGAGAGTACTTGGGAATTTTTCTACGGAGGAGTGTCCAACTTATGAGAAACTTTGCACACAACTGGAGAAACGATTTGGGCCAGGGGAGCAGGCTGGGAATTTTCTTCTGGAACTGCGTCTGCGTAAAAGAGGACCAAGAGAAAGCTTACAAGAGTTGGGCCAAGCCATCCGAGATCTGTCAGCAATGGCGTATCCAGAATTACCAAGTGTTGTTCGGGAACGACTTGCAAAGGGTCATTTTACTGACGCAATCGATGATTCAGAGATAAGGGGTGGCATTTTCCGGGCTCATCCAGAAACACTGGATGACGCAATCAGAGCAGCTTTGGACACATAGTCTTTCGTTAAAGTAGAAAAATGTAGGGAGCGAGGGAGACAAAACAAGTTCTTCCGATCACTCACTGACAGAGCAGAACTGCAAATCGCTAAATGAGTTAACAGAGTTAAAAACGACACTTGCAAATGTGGTGAAAGTGGTAGACCAAATCCAACACGAGTTAAGAAGTAGCAAGCAACCACAACAAGATTATGGCCCCCGAACTGTCACAAGAAGAGATACCGGTGGCGCAATGAGATGTTACAACTGTGGAGAACTAGGACATTATGCTCGTGATTGTCGTGCACAGCAGAGAAGAGACCAGGGACACTTGCAAGGACGAACTCAGCGGACCGGGGGAACGTCGGCAGGGAGGAACGGTCCGAGAAGCGAACAGTAGAACAAACCAAGAAGTTGGACTTGGATGTAACAAAGACAGTATCAGCCAAGGAACGGGCACGCACGGGTATTTATATGGCAGGGATTATCAATGGATTGGAAGTGAAATTTCTACTGGACACTGGTTCAACGCAGACGGTTTTATCTACAACTTCATTCCTGAAGCTACCAGATGGTAGGAAGCCGATTTTAGAAATGATGGAAAGTTGTTTGAAGCAGGCTGATGGAACTCCGGTCGAGGCATGGGGACATAATGTGATGAATCTTCAAGTAGGAAAGATGAGTCAGCCACTCGATATAACGGTTGCTGAAATTAGCAGTGAAGGAATCCTGGGTATGGATCTTCTGTTAGCTTCTGAGGGAACTTTGAATTTTGACCAGCTTAAACTTAAAATAAATGGCGAGCAGATCGCATGCACAGATGATAGTGACTTGCCACTTTGTGCAAGAGTAGTTGTATGCGAGACAACTACGGTACTACACCGGCATGCCACGAGGCAGTAATAAAAGTGAAGACTTCGAACGCTACAATGTTTAAAGGGTATGGCGTAATCGAACCAACCGGACGATAAGTACTGGCAAGAAGGGGACTAATGGTGGCAAGAACATTAGTGAGTATGGACCTGAGTATACTACCTGCCAGAGTAATTAATATGACCGAAGATGAGCAAATTGTGACAGAAGGGACTGTTGTGAGCACGATTTCCCCTGCACAGGCAAAACATCAAGACAGTTTCAGTGAGAAATATAAGAGAATTACAGCATGACGAGGCTAAACGCGAGGCTAAACGCGAAGCTGAAGTTCCTGAGTATCTGGATGACTTGCACACAAGAAGTTGTAAGGAACTAGACGTAGGATACCAGGCACAAGTGAAGAAAATGCTTAATGATTCCCAAGATGTGTTCTCAGGAGGAGACCACGACATAGGTCGCACCAATGCAGTCAAGCATAACATAAAAACGGGCAGTGCAGCGCCTCTACGCCAACCACCTAGAAGAGCCCCGATGGGACAACAGGAGGAAATAAACCGACAGGTAGAAGATTTGTTGGACAGAGGACTCATATAACCATCTTAACAGTCCATGGGCGTCACCAGTAGTTTTGGTAACCAAGAAAGATGGTTCGAAACGTTTCTGTATCGACTACAGGGGGCTCAACGCCGTGACTATAAAAGATGCATATCCAATACCAAGGATCGAAGAGTCCTTAGATGCACTGTCAGGATCCAAATGGTTTTGTACTCTCGACTTGGCATCTGGCTACTGGCAGGTCGAGCTAGACGATGAGGCAAAGGACAAATCAGCTTTTACCGTGAGGGGAGGTCTTTATGCATGGAACGTCATGCCATTTGGGCTATCAAACGCACCATCAACTTTCGAGAGACTGATGGAACGCACCATGGCCGGACTACAGTGGGATATTCTATTAATCTATCTTGATGATATCATAGTGTACGGCAAGACAGAGGAGGAAATAACAGGTCAGCTTGTGACAGTTCTACATCGACTTAGGAAGGCTGGACTCAAGCTGAAGCCGAAGAAGTGTCACTTATATCAACGAGAGGTGCTGTACCTAGGTTATGTTGTTTCTGAGAAAGGGATTCATACCGACCCAGAGAAGATAAAAACCGTCAAAGAATGGCCGCAGCCGAGGGATTAAATGAAGTACGGAGTTTTCTTGGTTTGGCATCATACTACCGGAGATTTATTAAGGGTTTTGCAGATGTCGCAGGCCCTTTTCATAAGTTGACAGAAAAACATAGGAAGTTCGATTGGTCAGAATAATGTGAGAAAGGATTTTTTTAACTTAAAGAGTCGACTTATTTCATCACCTATACTGGCGTATCCTGATCCCAAACTAGACTTTATATTGGACACCGATGCTAGTAATTTTGAGACAGGGGCAGTATTTTCCCAGATACAGGAAGGACGAGAAGTGGCAGTAGCCTACGCCAATAAGACCCTCAGCTCACAAGAGCGAAATTACTGTGTGACAAGGAGAGAGCTTCTAGCAGTTGTACAAAACCTCAAACATTTTCGTCACTACCTCTATGGTAGGAAGATTTTGGTCCGGACAGACCACGGCTCGTTAAGATGGCTGACTAATTTTCGGAATCCTGAGGGACAATTAGCACGTTGGATGGAAGTCATAGGACAGTATGACATCACTATAGAACACAGGGCAGGACGTCAGCATGGAAATGCAGATGGTCTATCCAGGCGACCATACAAACAGTGTGGCCGAGTAATACCGCTGATGAGGAAGTACTGATGACAATACGTGTAGAATCGGGAGAAGTAACGAAAACAGAAGAGCAAGTGACCGATAACTGGATGAGATCAATGTGTTGGGTTCCTGAAATAAACTGTGTAGACATCCGTCAAGGACAACTAAGAAGATCCAACCAGAAGATCGTCCTAAGTGGGAGACAATTTCTCAATACTCGCCATCAGTGAAAACATACTGGTCACAGTGGGATCAACTTGAAGTACATAATGGAGTATCATGTAAACGATGGGAGTCAGCAGATGGTCTGCAAACGAAGATGCAAGTTATTTTGCCACAGAAGTAATAATAATAATAATAATACAGATTTTTAGCGCGCACATATACAGACAAACCATTTTAGAGGAGTTACACGGGGCAAAATCTGCAAGACATCTGGGCCTCAGGAAAACCCTTGGGAAGGTGAAAGCAAGATATTATTGGGCGGGAATGTCGACTTACGTCCGCTCATTTGTAAGGAAATGTGAGACTTGTGCACGACGAAAATCTCCTCCGAAGAAGGGCAGAGCACCACTACAGAGTAGCCATGGACATACTTGGACCCTTACCAGAGACGGATAGGGGTAATATTTATATATTGGTAATCGGGGACTATTTTTCGAAGTGGATGGAGGCATATCCACTACCGGACCAGAAGGCTGATACAATAGCTAGAATATTTGTGGAATTTATTTGCAGGTTTGGTGTACCGCGAGAACTACACACAGATCAGGGACGAAACTTTGAGGCCGGAGTAATACAAGGAGTTTGTAAGTACCTTGGTATTAGGAAAACGAGAACTACCGGCTACAATCCTAAATCAGACGGAATGGTCGAGAGATTCAACCGAACATTGATGACTATTGTTTCCAGTTTGATTGATCCAGTGAAGAGGCATAAAGACTGGGATGATCAACTGCCGTATGCAACTATGTCTTATCGAACATCGATTCAAGAATCGACCGGCGAGACACCTAATATGATGATGCTGGGACGCAACCTGACCTTACCTATAGACGTAATTACCGAAAGAGTTTGGAATGAAGACGACTTAGAAACAGGAGAGGACTATGCAGAAAAACTACGTATGAGGATGCAGCTAGCACATGACGGAGCCAGAGTGTTTGAAGGAAGCGGCTGTTCGTCAGAAGAGGAACTACGACCGCAACGCCAAAACCAGTGAACTGAAAGAAGGGGAGTTCGTTTGGCTTCATAATCCTGCTCAGAAACGGGGGCATAGTCCTAAACTTAGCTTCCCGTGGAAAGGACCGTATTTAGTGATCACTAAATTACCCGATGTTATTTACAGAATCCAGGCAAAACCAAAAGGGAAGATGCTGGTAGTGCATGCTGACTGCCTGAAGTTGTATGAGGGCGACGGGAAAGAGAGCTGGGCTCACACTGAGACACTTGCGGGTAGCAGTAACGAAGCGTCAAGAGGGTCTTTTCGTAGAAGTCCGGTTACTGTGCGCCGCAACCCAGAGAGACAAAGAAGAACGCCAATGCGCTACTTGTAATTGGGGAGAACAACTATTATGGTGTTAACTACAGTTTTACTTATAACACGGCTGTTTCAGCCCCATAGGCCGTGCGTAATAAAGTGTCCACTGTGCGGTTGTTGGTTTTTCGTCACTCTAATAATGAAACGTGACGTCACTTAGCTAGCTTCGTTAACATGGCGATACACGTTCAGAAAAAAAGAACGTTAACAAACTCAACTTCCGACCAAAATTCCACTCTTACAACCCAAGACTATCATTTTTGAATGTAAATATCGATGAGCCATTAAAAGTTATATATTTTTTTGCCGTTTTTTTTTTTTTCTTCAATGCAATTAAACATTTGAGAAGATTTGTGTGTGTGAAAAGCGTCGCGAAATGGTCAATAAAAGCAATATCACTTGAATTATATAACGTTGGGAAATGATTACTTTTTTATTAATCGGAATTTTTTAAATGGAAAATGAAGACGCATTCATTTAGAAAACTACATATTTCATATCTTTTAGCTTGTTTGATTCGTGGGCAATGACGGAAATTTTTAATATAAACGACGTTTTCAGTCCTAAAATACGGGTCGTGTGCTTACGTGAATCTACACAGTGCGCGACTAGTCTGCATCATGTGTGTGCATAGTCGTACTATAGCGCGCGTGTACGTATGTACCGTACATGTACACATACATACAAATCGCGCGAATACTGAACACAGTCATAATCACAGTACATTATACAATACACACACGTTGAGTACATGTATTTTACATACAATACATTCACGTTAATGAATAGTTTTTCATTGTTACATCAAATCTCTAGAAAATATTTCATTGGTCAAGTCGTTCAGGGCCTATTTACTTACATTTTGGGGTCCATGTATCTAAAAATACAATATAAAAATAAAGGGAATGTACAACATTGGTATTTGGTACTAACACACATCCTTGTAAACAATATAAACAAAAACTGTTACATGTTTTTCCCCCGTTTTTGACAACGATTCCTCTTTTCTCTAACATGAAAACCAAATCATTTCTCAGGATGATTGATTTATAGGTTTTTAAATTTACCATTGTTGTCACTTCCCTTTACCGCAATTTCATGGTACAGTTTTACACATACAATAAATAAGTCATGGGAGTAGTTTGGATTCACATCTTCTTATATTTATTTCAATTTTTCTTTTCCAAGCTTTCAGTTGTTTTGTTTTTACTATCACAAAAATAGTAATTTTTAAAAAGGAATCACAGCCCTACAATATTTTCTCTGGCATCATTGTCACATGTTAATTTTGAGATGTTTGGTAGAGATGGGTACAATCTATATATTCACATGTCATATCTGTCTTTGTTTACCTCAGTCTAGTCTGCAGTCTTTATGTGAACATAACTTTCAGGTACTGAACAGTGCATAAAAACCTTTTATTTTCAAATAATACATCATAAATTAACCTGGCTATGCAAGTTTAATCACATTTAGTGCTTACGTTTTTGATACCACAAAAGTTGTTTCACCCAGCCCACACAAAACACACAAAACAAGTTCATGGGTATAACGTTTGCGCCGTCAACGGCGCATAGTCGCGTCGTGCCGGCGCATAGTCGCGTCGTGCCGTCGCATAGTCGCGTCGTGCCGTCGCATTGTCGCGTCGTGCCGTCGCATAGTCGCGTCGTGCCGTCGCATAGTTTTGTACTGCTTGTATAGGGCCGTCGCATTGTCGCGTCGTGCCGTCGCATTGTCGCGTCGTGCCGTCGCATAGTCGCGTCGTGCCGTCGCATTGTCGCCCGTGTTGATTGATGGCCCTTAGCCGCTTACGCCGTCAACGGCGCATAGTCACGTCGTGCCGTCGCATTGTCGCCCCCGTACCAGTTTGACTGAATTATCCAGTGCTTGCCAATTGGTGGCGCTTTTTTTGATCGCGCCGCTGCAGCTTGTTTTTTAAGCTTTGTTTACACTGCTTTTGGTATTCTATACTTGTCTGAAAAGAAGTAGAATTACCCCTGTGGTTTTAGGTTACACCCTTCCTCCAAGGTTACACTGGGTGCCGGAAGAAGATGGAATTAGCTTCAGATTATACATTATTGAATCCTTCTTTGAGTTGCCAAGTGGACAGCAGTATCCTTTTTCAGTTTTTGAATAATAATTTCTCATATCCATGATATTGATATCACCAATGTTCAATAATTTAATGTTATGTAAGCATGTTGTTAGATTAATTAGAAGTTAACACTTACAACCATCTTTTCTTCTGGACCTCACGTTAAGCACATTGGTGCGGTCCTACTAATTGGTGACACTAGCCGACATCTACCGACAACTTTTAAAACCCACCGACTACTCATTCTAAATGTTTATTGCCACTTGAACTTGGTTAGAATTATTAATAGTGAATAATGTCTAGACTAGTAGAAGTCCTAGGTCGAGGAACCTTACACAGTTGCTTTTTTCAATGCAGAGAAATATGTAATTTGAGTAACAGAATTTTATTTTAGGACCCATTTATTGCATACTGCTTGAATTGTTGACTTACATGTAATGTTCTGTCAGGAGATGAACTGATCTGCCATTATTTTGCCGCAGGTTACAGCTATCGTGAAATTTGTGGCATTTTGGAGATTCGACATGGTGTCTGTTGCAGGTAATTTGTCAGAAAGTTGTTTATTATAAACACAGGAATCATTCACAATGTACAAATGCTTCTGTTGAGGTATTAAGCCGGTTGGTGTCACTGGAGTTAAGGTTAAACATATTTCTATCATGCGTCGCTAACTAGGGAGGGGGGTGGGCTGAGCCCCCCGGTCAGAAACCTTGCCCCCCTTGCCTCCCCAAAATGAGATCGAAGAAGACATGTTTTTAGGAATTTGTTGGTTTTCGCATTTAAAATATACTCTCGGTACAGTATAAGGCCCCCTCAAATTATTGTTTTAGCCACTCTTGCCCCCCCCCCAATGAAAATGTATAGTTATGCCACTGCATTGCATGATAATCCAGTAAGTTTGTAAATATCTTTTGTATACACATGTTCCATCTCATTTTTAAATACAGTGTAAGAACCTTGCATCGCATTCTGCGGAAGTTAAATCTACACAGAAACAGGCCTAATGACAGGACACTTGCTCAATTTATGCTTCATTTAGAGGTAAGCTTTTGCTTTGCAAATTGATTACATTTCAGAGTGGTGGAGATTATTTCATTGAAATGTGTCTGATTTAATGAGAGTTAAGGTAGAATTACATACCGCTTATTTCTGCAAGAACCAGGGCAGGAACCTGTCAGACATGAAGGTTAAACAATATTTGTGCATACATGTGTCATTGTTATTACCAATGGGCATAGCTGGAATCTCCCAAATTTGACTTCTGCTCCATCCCCCTTCTTAAACATGTTAAAAATTCAAATTGTTGTGTTTGAAATTATATATTTTTTGAAATGTAATTCTTTTAGTCAGAATTGCAAGGCAGTGGAAGAAACCTTGGATGTAGAGCTATGGGTAGTAGAATGTCGTCAAGATATGGACTACACATTCCACGGTAAGATAGCAATTATGCAACTGTATATGAGACCATAGGGGAAGTTGATAATATTTGTTTTGTTATATACAAATACCTGTTGGAAACTGCTTAACCCTGAGATGAGTTTCCATAGCTTTTTTTGTACAGTATGTTTATGCAATTGTTTTTAATTACTTCACTCATGAATAAAAACTAAATTCCTTTGGTGAATTCCTTCATTGTACCATCGAGAAACATATTGGAGAAGTTGAATGGGTTACTCGGTCAGCTTGTATGAGTCATAACATGTGCCTCCCAGGGGTGCTTAGCCACCTTGTGCAGACTGGCTCATCACACAGGGGAGGATGCAGGAATTTTTGGAGGGGAGGGGTGTCATGCCCGTCAGTTTGTTATTATTTTTTTCACAAAAACATAATGTGCGCAATATGCTTTCTAGCCAGTCTCCCATTCATAATGATCACCATATACAGACAATTACCCCTGCAGAATATCATCTTTAATGTTATTTATATAATTGTTATATTTCTGGGTGTACACCAAACTTACCCCCCCCCCCCCGATCCGCGCCTGTACATGTGTATCAAAAGAGTTCCATGGCAGTTTCTAATGTGCCATCCTTGAAAAAGCAAGACATTTTTGAAATGCCATGCTACTTTGCCAAGTTATAGTACAATTTCAAGTGAGCTGCCAGCTGTGCTTACACTTGACTTCCATTTGAATTGTGGTCGAATGTACACCTTGAAGGCCATCGTATGTATGCTGTTCATTCATATTTTGAATATAAAGATGAAGTGGTGTGTCCATGAAGTGCTCATGGAGCAATTAAAGGCTTCCACCCACCTCAACAAATATATTTCAATTGCCATTCTATGGTATGATGGATGTTGTTGTTTGACTTCCAACTTTACATTTTCTGCTGATCCAGTTCTGCTTCATTAAGGAAATGCTAAATCATGTGGTTCTTATTCAAAAATGCAAAATTGTGAAGGCACTCTTTTTTTTTCGCATTCCTTTTGGAAGGCAAATTAAAAATTAAAACATAGTAATCTTAATTATTATTTGTGTTAGCTGTGCATATTGACATGTCTTTTATTTATTCACGCTTTTTGTATTAAGATTTTGAACGTCAGTATTAACAACCAAAAATTCATATAATGAAATAATTTTTTGGTGTTATATGACTAGTGACTTTGTTCTCGAGGGACAACGGATGTTGGATCTACATGGAGTAGAAATGAGGAGGCATCAACTGAGAAGACGAATGTACTTGAACAAAGGTCCTAATTTTTCAATACATGTTGACCAGTATGACAAGCTGCGAGTGTATGGATTTGGTATCCATGGGGGAATAGATGGGTAAGAATTTCCAAATTCCATTTGTACAAAAGCTTTAACTGAACATACATGCAAGTTTTGATAATGAGGGCTGCACAACTTTATTGTGCACAGTACACTTGAACTTTGAAATTATTTTGGTGAATAGAAAAACTAAAGCGTGAATTTTGTGATAGTTTTTTAGTGATACTTGTTTTTATACTAACAAACTTTCTTAACATGAAAGGCTCAGAGTTCCACATGAGAGCATAATTACAGTGGCATCATTAATATATCCTCAGAAGTGATTGGAATTCTTTTAAAGACAGTACCTTTGTGCAGTCAATAATATGGCTGGTTGTGCTACATGTGAAATCAATTGTTGTGTGTTGGATGAAACTTGAAAGATAAGTGCATTACCAGTATTTTGAAGAGAAAACTACTTTCATTTTGTTTCAACCACTTCTTCTTGTCCTTCAGCTTCTCTCGTAGAATTTTGTGGCTTAGAGTAGCATCTACAAACAGGCACCCACAGGTTGTGGCTTCATACTTCATGGATTATGTAACGGAGATAGGTGTGATTTTAGTTTAGTACAAATGTGTCTGATCAGGCAGTTACAACACATGCAAATTACATATGACCCCATAATTTCTCATCCAGGAGTGCCACGCTGTATCCAAATGGATCGAGGTACAGAAAACGTCATGAGTGAGGATATACAAACAGCATTTCATTCAGAGTATGCTCAGCACAACGAACAGCCTTGTGTGATTAAGAGTGCTTCCCCACATAATCAGGTTTGTAATTATTTTTAATAGTGTATTGGGCCAATTGTAAAAAAAAAACACTATACTACATACAGTGTTTTACCGTATTGTAGGTGAACTTGAACCAGTATTTTTTTATTATGTGTTACCTTTTTCCATTTCATTGATTGCTTTCTCATTGAAAATACAAAGTACAAAAACAAATTAGAGTCTATGTGGTTTGGAAGACTTCCATTGCTAAACAGAAAACAATGGTAATGCATTATGGGTGGAAACACACCGTAATGAAATATTTTATGGAAATTGGACCACCCCTCGAAGGTTCAGGTCAAATTGTCCAACTTTATGTGATGTGCCATGTTATACACATGGCGGCAATTACATGTACCTTCTGCATTTAGTCATGTTGCATTTCCAATCACAAATTGTTTTATTCTATGTACACTTTACTTGTCTGTGTACTTACATGTTGATTTTATGTCAAAGGGGCAAATGAGAGTGATGTGAAGCCAATATAAGTGATTAGAGATTGTCAGTTCTAATTTTATAATAATTACTTGACCTCTTTTGTAAAATTATTTACAGCGAATAGAACGCTTCTGGAGAACTCTCTTCAACATGATGTCAAACTTCTGGGTAGACATATTCCGTCAGTTGGTCAGCGACGGTGTACTGGATTGTACATCATGTTTGCAAATGTAAGTGCTAAACGAAGACTCTAAACATTTCAAATTTGCATAAATTTTAAATAAAAGATGTAAGTACTAAGTAATGTAGGTTTCATAACATCATAAACGTTTTATTTCTTTATTACTAGAAACATTAAAAAGCTCTCAATTGAAATATCTGACTTGCAGAGAATGCCTGCGGTTTTGCTTCACATCAGTGATTCAGCTTGAACTTGACGATGTCAAAATTGAATGGAACCAACACAGAACAAGAGCATCTCGTCATGTCTCAGCATTGCCTGGCAAACCAGATATCATGTATTTCCTTCCACAGCTGTATGTAATGTCTTTTTGGAAGTCTCTTCCTGACTTGCTTCTCTGTCAAATAGACCCCCGTATTGATAAGGTTGTTGCATTATGGGAGCAAAAGGGATCATTTTGTTGTTTTAATTTATCCGTCTTCAATAACTTACAAGTAAGTGACATAGCCAGCTTCTGTAGTTTCAGTGTAATTGTCCGGGGGCAAAACAGTGTGAAATAAGTAAATTAGGGAATGTTGTCTGCTAGTCTGTATTAAATAGCACTTATTCAATGAATTTGAAGTCTAGAATGACCCCCTACATGTACATTGTTCCATGCAACATGATAAATATATTGTGACGTTGTCTATAAAGATTTCCCTTGTTTAGGGTATATAATGAATTTTGAGCCATAATTATTGATGAATGTGGCTAATCTTTTAACAAATAAAAAAAAATCAGGCACAAAATAACACTAATTTTTTATTCCAATGACATCCCTTTTTTCAAAACAGTTCAAGAACATGAATTTGAGGGGGTTGTACGGAAGCCTGTTGGTGCCACTGGATAATGGGGTGAACATATTTCTTTGACATGGGGGTAAAATACATTTCTTTGACATAGGGGGTGAATATATGTATTTGACATGGGTGTGAGTATCTTTCTTTGACAAAGGGTGTGAATATATGTCTTTGACATAAGGTAATATATTTATTTGGCATAGGGGGTAATTAACCGGCTACCGACACATAAAGTATTCACCCCCCCCCCCCCCCCATGCCAAAGAACTATATTATATTCAACCCCTATGTCAAAGAAATATATTCACTGACCACCATGTCAAAGAAATATATTTACCGCCCATGTCAAAGAAATATATTCACTCTATTATGCAGTGGCACCAATGGGCTTCCGTTGGGTTGTGACATACAAGGTTAAGCAACACAATTCTGATCTCTATTAATATCACTAGACATTTCTTTGGGAACAAGCAGCCATTAAGCAATCACTGAGACTTTTTTGTAACACAAAACATTTTCACACACAGATACACATAATGATTGTACTCAAGTACCACTGACAGACATCAATGACGTCAAGCGAGAGTTTACTACTCGTCCAAGAGCTCGAGGGTGTTCAGCTGAAATGAAGGAGGTGTGTCATAACCTAATGGCTGCACATAATAAATAAATGCCTTCATCTGTGAGGGAAGGCATAGAACTGTTCCAGTGGTTTTGTTCTAAATTAGAATAAACAGGCAGTAAGAATACAATATCAAAATAGAAAACTTGACTTAAAACCTTGGGAACTGAAACTGGACAGTTGTGTTGACCTTAAAGGATCTGTGACTACTCAGTAATAATGGTTTAATATTACACCTTATAATTAGTAAACAATAAATCTGTTTCAAAAACACCTTTTGTACCATTCTGTATATTTTTAATGGATTTGTTTTATTTAAAACATAATAGTCTTCAGGAATACCCACAAAAATAGATGACTTGGCCGAGCGGTCTAGCGCACCGAACTCAAGTTCTGGTGTTGCCAGCAGCAGGGTGTGGGTTCGAGCCCCGGTCGTGACACTTGTGTCCTTGAGCAAGGTACTTAACCATAATTGCTTCGTCCTTCGGATGGGACGTAAAGCCGTAGTTCCCGTGTGTTGTATAATGCACGTAACAGGGGATTGTCGAGCGGTCTAGCGCACTGAACTCAAGTTCTGGTGTTGCCAGCAGCAGAGTGTGGGTTCGAGCCCCGGCCGTGACACCTGTGTCCTTGAGCAAGACACTTAACCATAATTGCTTCTCTCCACCCAGGGGTTAAATGGGTACCTGTGAAGGCAGAGATGGTTTGCTCTATATGCGCTAGAAATGGCAGCAATTGAGCTGTATACTCCCCAGGGAGCTGAGATGGTTTCAGGAATGATTTATGAGCCTTATGAGCCTTATGAGCAGGGATAATAATATAATGCGCCTTGAGCGCCACTTAGTTGGTGGATACGTGCGCTATATAAATCTATACATTATTATTATTATTATTATGTCACAGGCATTACATAATATACTCAATGGCCAATTTTTTGAAAGAAAGATCAGGTACTTGACATTCTTTCCATGCACTCAACCACTTAAAGAGGGGCTCCAAGGTCAAATAAATTTTTGTGATGCACTCATTTTGCAATAGATATAGCCTCATGACTATATCTATTGCAAAATGAGTGCATCACAACAATTAATTTGACCTTGGAGCCCCTATTTAACTATTTCAGATTATTGTCCTTGACGTCAGGAGGGTAATCGAGCAAGTCATCTATTTTTTGCGGGCGTTCCTGACGACTGTTATTTTTCAAGAAAACAAATAAAATAGAAATATACCGAATGATACAAAATGTGCTTTTGAAACAGATTTATAGTTTACTAATTATAAGGTGTAATATTAAACCATAATTACTGAGTACGTCATAGATCCTTTAATAACCACTTAGCCACAACCTTTTACAAGTTAAGTTGTTTATACCTGGATGCCACTTGTGACAGTTCAAAAAAAAATCTAATCTTGAAATTGGTGTTGATGTGATTGGCAAAAAGAAGCTTTAACTTCAGCTTCAGTATTGTAAATTACAAATGTTACAAGAAACGTTAACCCTGCTGATCTAAAATTTTTCAAAAACCCTGTGTTTCCTTAATCGCATAATGTCAGTAGATCCTCAAACTCATCAGGATCTTCAATGCCTCGTGGCAACCACAAGATCAACGCACATGTACAGCTTGAGGGAAGCCGACGAATCCCAGACACTTTGGGATAGAACTCAATGCTCAGCTTGTTACCAAAACCACACGGGGGCACTTTGGTAGCTGCTGTCCAGAACTGCAATACATCCTCCAGAGATATTGCTGTGTTGATGTCTGTACAAAAAAGAGTTATCACATTAGATTACATGGGGGTCAACGTACCAAGGTGATCTCAGGTTTTGATGAAGCTTCATAATGATAATCTTTTGTTGATACAGAAAACTCACACAAATTTAGGTATCAAAAAATAAATATATGAAATAAAAATTTGCGCTTCAAAAATCAGAGAATTATACCTTCATGCACTCCCAATAACTGACATGGATTATGAAGCTAACTCTTTGTATGTGTACCTGATGGTCACAATAGCTTATTGTGATAATTTTTGTCGACATCAGAGAAAGTAACCTTGCTGGGACCCCAAGTGCATGCACTACACTGAACTGAAATCTAAACACTATTACAAAAGTGTGATAGGCCACTGTATACTGTTTGGTTGTACCTTTTTTTAATAAACCATTTTACAACATCTGCAAGTGTCTATAGCCAGTGTTGTACTCGAGACCTTTTTGAGGTGGTATAGATTGGTATCGGTTCTGAGTACTGACTAATAAATGAACAACAGTATCAGTGTCTGCAATCACATGTTTTCTACAAATACACAGATATTTGCGAAAGGTCCATTCTTAATTTTGTCACTTTTTAGCACACCTGTCTTCTCAATCACTCATACTACTGTTCATTTGTTAAAGTCATATAATCGGACCTCAGAGTCATGTTACTCAGATTTGATTTTAATAATATCCTCTTATATTTTACTTTTTGTGTGTTTGTCTAAGGGGTCGTTCACAGTTATCAAAATTTTCACGAGCGTACAAACCGTAAGCTGGGGGAGGGGGTCTGCGGCCTGTGTACGCTTTGTAAAAACAAATAAAATGTTGATTTGAAATCAACATTTTATTTCGTACGATTTTAGGTGGAGAGAGGGGGTCCGTAAAAAGTGTACTCTTTGTACGCTCGTGAAAAAGGTTGATAATTGTGAATGGCACCTAAGAAAGGTCTCACTATCTATACCATTGATTAATACATGTACATACACTGGGACACAAGGTTTCAACCACTTGTATATTTCAAAAATTATGAATTGTAAATAAATGCAGATGAAGCTCTTTATTCAAAGACGGACCCTTTTCACTTTTTGTGTGTGGCTATTTCATTACATGCTAACCATCACTAAACCAACACATATGCATGCACATTCAAGAGTGCATTCTCGATATTCGTGCATGCTTGTCAATGACATTCAAGTTGAAATAATTTGAATTGCAGTTTTCAGCATAACTTTCAGCCTATCAGCAATCGTTTTCCCGGTTCTGGATAGCTCTTAGTTTGCTTTAAATTGCAATAGTCCACGAACAATGACTGTTTCGGTCAAAATTAAGACTGTCTGGTCTCTGTGACTGTTAGGATGTGTAACAATTTTAGGAAAGAGTGCAGTATACGATCGCCACTGCACTCTTCCCCAATTTTAAACTCTTACTAGCCGTTTGGAAGCAAACTCAGTAAACTATCAATTGTTTTCTGAAGCGACATGGATTAACATGTTAAATAGATTTTTTAATTTGCAGCTATCCAGAACCGGAAAAAATACGGAACCGGGAAAACGACTGTCTTAGTGGGAATTACCCTGCCTTAGTGGCTAACGGTCAACATTCATACGTCTAGGAAAGGCCTAGGTTAAGCCTTAGGCCATGAGAATGAAAGTCATAGATTTGCGTCCACCGCCCGCATGTCCCGAAAGCTACCGCCTAAATTTTTCATTATTTGCCAAAATAATCATTGTTTGCACAAAAAAGGTATTTCCACCAAACAAATTTAGTTCCAAATCATCCACATCAGTAAAACGAAGTTTTTACCAAATTTCCACCAGTATGTGCGCTATAATCATTAGCACATGTTCTCTTAATACAGTCTTAGTCCCGCGTACGTCGTTCACAAAAAGGTCGCATCGTGCTAAAACTGTATGGTAAACTCCGTCCGATCCGATCCATAACGTGCAACTGTACCGCCTTCACATGCCCAACACGTTCGCTGTTAAGCCTTTGTATCTTATGCCTGTGTGTGCAGCCCGCACGTATAATGATGCACGTCTTAATGACCAAAATTCTCCTTGTTACTCCTCTTTTACCCTTCACCCTTCCCTCTCTCTCTCGCAGGTAGAAAGCATGTACATAAAGTGATTAAGAATACGTCAAATTAGAAGAAACATCTTGTGATTGCGCTGTTATTAATGATCATTGGAAATAATGAATAATGAAAAAAGCCTCATGTGTTTTCGAAATTTCCCGGACGCAAATCTATGACTTTCATTCTCTTGGCCTTAACAACATTTACCCCTTTTTTTTGGACCGATTTCCTTTAAATAAACACGTAACAAGTACATAGTAACATACCCCGTTCTCTTCAAACTCCTGTATCAGCTGTTCCATACCCAACTGGCGTAAAATAACATCCATCTTTTACTTTGTCTTTGAGACTTATTCGTCGTCGCGGGGGAAAAGGTGAGAGTACCTCTGAAGTCAAGACAGCGCCACCTATTGGCAAGCACTGGATAATTCAGTCAAACTGGTGGTACGGGGCGACAATGCGACGGCACGACGCGACTATGCGACGGCACGACGCGACTATGCGCCGTTGACGGCGTAAGCGGCTAAGGACCATCAATCAACACGGGCGACAATGCGACGGCACGACGCGACTATGCGACGGCACGACACGACTATGCGACGGCACGACGTGACTATGCGACGGCACGACGCGACTATGCGCCGGCACGACGCGACTATGCGCCGTTGACGGCGCAAACGGCTAGGGACCAAACCATCATCGCCATACATGCGCCGTTTAAATGGCAGTAATGGAATTCCATAATAAACTAAGCAGCACTGATATTGGGCCTAGGTGAGTACACAGAAAAATATTTTCAAGAATATTTTGAATCATAACAATGATGTACTGATGAACAGTGTTTAGCTCCAAAAGGACGAAAGATAATAGAACAGAGCCCTAGATGCAAATCAGGCCTTGGCAATGATGATTAACTTGAACGGCATAGTGCACTGATTTAGGACAGGTTTAGTTCAAATGTGTGCAGATGTATGCGACATCAGATTTATCATTCACATCCTCTTTTTACACAGAAATCCTGCGCAATAGTACGGATATTGTTCAGTTTTTCCTACACTCAAGATATTACAATTGTTCAATTCCTTGACTCCATGCTGTTTTGACACAGACATTGTACTCCTGATTTACTGAATTTACTGAAGTTTCTCTGGAATCAACATCGGCCCAAAGCTACATCTACATGTATGTATAAAGTAGAAATTGGTCTGCTTGAGGTGCCGTAAGGTGGCAAGCTGGTACATACTGAATTCAACAGGGCAGGACGTGAAGTTCACGGTATGAAAGATCCTCTGCAAAAGTTGTTAAGTATCATGCTGTGCCATCACACCACCACAATACCAGGAATAAGGGCATGCATAAAGATCTGTAAAAAAAAATAAGAAAAAAACATTGTTTTACACATATATACATGTATGTATTCATACACATGGGATGCACTACCTCGTGTATTATTTGTGGTTTTTCATTGTTACATCAAATCTCCAGAAAATCTTTCATTGGTGAAGTAGTTCAGGGCCTATTTACTTACATTTTGGGGTCCATGTATCTAAAATTGCAATATAAAAATAAAGGGAATGTACAACATTGGTATTTGGTACTAACACACATCCTTGTAAAAAATATAAACAAAAACTGTTACATGTTTTTTCCGTTTTTGACAACGATTCCTCTTTTCTCTAACATGAAAACCAAATCATATCTCAGGATGATTGATTTATAGGTTTTTAGATTTACCATTGTTACTTCCCTTTACAGCAATTTCATGGTACAGTTTAAAACAATCAAAATATCTGTAAAGTCTGTTCATTTCTAACCCATTGCCGGACTGTTTCCTAACATGACATAACTCTTACCTTTGCAGCTAATCCTACTGTTTGCAATGTTCCCCATACAGTGATCAAACCATCGCCACACCAGAATTGAGGGCGTTCCATCTAGGAAGATCAGCTGTGAAAAGAAAATTAAACTCAAAATAAGCATGTTTTATTTTGTTGTATTCAAAACCATTTCATGATTTTCATGTGATCACAAATTCTGAAAAGTATCATAAATGATATTCGTTAAATTTCATGATTAAGTAAGACTAATTACGGTGACACCATGTGAAATTCTCTATTGAGTAGTAAATCCTGAGGACGATCAGAGCATACTGATCGAAATGTCAAGTTGTAACCTCCAGTTCTTTTCAGAACTAATTACTACTCGCTAGAGTATTTCACATGGTGTCACCGCAATCTTCACCATGCAAAGCTACAAGTTTTCCCTAAATGTCATGATTGTTGTTGTAAATATTATTAGTGTCAACCAAAATTATTTAAAATGTACCTTTGCTAATAAACTCAGACTTGTCAGAGAATATTGCGACATACATAATTTTACAAAGTACCTGCATGTATTATACATGCATGACATTGGTAGACATGTCCAGCTGTACTAATGTTTTTAATGTTTTCAGCCCTTAACATTGTTGTTCACTGTTCAGACTATTTGTTTGTTTAAATTAATCAATTATTTAATTTCACAGAGCTTAACATTATATATTACACTGATTACACACGTCTAACGTTAGCATAATTTTTTTTTTAATTCAACTTTTCTCATGCCTAGGCTTCACTCTCCTAACGTTACAGACTATTTACCACTATTTCAAAAGAGTCATGGAGGAAAAACCCACGTAAGCATACTTTGTTTACATAAAACCGGGTACCCGCTAAATTAGTCCCAACGTTTAAAGTAATAGCACCCATTCACTGGCGCCCATACCGTAGACATTACTGACTGCACTATGCATGCTGTATGCATCAACCAACGCGTTACAACACATCTGACATGTCTGAAGCCGGTTAAAATGCTTATTTTTAAATCAAAGATTCTCGTAAATTTGTCATTGCCCAGACTTACCTCCAATTAAGTGTGCATAATAATGTCTGTTTTCAACGATGAAACATCCACTGGTGATAGGAAAAATTCAGAAAATAGTGAAAAACTCGCTTTTGTGGAAGGTTTTCTTCGCAGGTCTGCATGCACCCAACTGTTGAAACATGTGGCAGTTAATCGATTCAACGACCTCGAAAAGAGCTATTAAGTGACCTTTTTCAGAATAAATAGATTATGCTGACATAAAAAAGAACCTAAAAAGGATTTTAGTCAATCACATAATACATTTTGCGAAACGAATTGATCAGAAACACTTTTATTTTTCAGGGGTCACGATAGCCGGGTCAATTGCATTTCCGAAGCGTTACCGCTGAATTCCTTAAACGTGCATACATGAGGCCAAACAATTTTTTTTTTGAGTTGCCCTCCACCGACCAACCCAAAAGTGCTGAAATCTCAGGTAGGTTTTTTTTTTTTTTTCCCCCAACATTCATAGGCCTATTTATTAATGAAACTTACCAATTTTCTGTGTATAAAACATTAATACGTTTGATTTGTGACATTTTCCACTTCAAATTTACCAGTACCCAAGACTCAATTTACATGTTTTCAAATGGAATGGCCCCGGCCCTCACATGGTGCACTGCCTTCGCGCACACTGTGTGCCAACAATTGCAACTCAAATCTACACGTTTTCCAATCGAATGGCCCCTCACATGTTTTCCACTGGCTTTGCGCACTGTTTTGTATGTCAACGATTGCGACTCAATCTACACGTTTTCAAATCAAATGGCCCTCACTCGTTCATGCACTGGCTCCCCGCACTGTACGTACGTACGTGTGTGTCAACGATTGCGACTCGATCTGCACGTACAATTTCACATCGAATGGCCACTCACATGTTGCATGCACGCAATATGGATGAATTTGCTGTGTCAATCACAGCGAAAAGTAAGTCAATTACACTGTTCAGCAGAGTATCAAGGATATGTCTTAATGGAACTTTCAAATTTTTGTTCGAACAATATTTACCGGATCAGTACAAGGGTTTTATTTTGAGTGGTGCTTTTATTTCGGCAAATGCTCAAGGACCGTGGCAAGATGTCGGCTTCAACGAATCGTTGACAGTGCTTCGCGATATGTGCATGCGGCAGTAGTATGTGTGGCGCATCACACTATGGATTGTGGTGGAGCAGGAGGTGGAGCAGTACTCAATCCCACCTCCTCCTCCACCACAATCCATAGTGTGATGCGCCACACCTCAAATCACTGGACACAAATTGCACTCCTCCTCCTCAGTCTGGGCGCGCGCGCGTGAGACACACGTCTGGGCGCGCGCGTTTTTTTTTTGTTTTTTTTTCAACCACAACAACGACTGTACATGAAGCTATTCAAGTATGATTTGTTAAATATAATTTTAACACCAACAGCAATCTTTTACATCAATATATTTTACAGATGGTTTTTAAATTGGTTTTAAATTGGAAAACATTTGATAAACTGAAAACATTAATTATTATTATTGTTATTATTATTATTATTATTATTATTATTATTATTATTGTTATTTTAAATTCTAACAAATTCGGGGCCTTTAGAACATTGAGTCTTTACTCATTGAGTCTTTACTCATTCAGTCTTTACTCATTGAGTCTTTACTCATTCAGTCTTTACTCATTGAATCTTTACTCATTGAGTCTTTACTCATTGAATCTTTACTCATTGAGTCTTTACTCATTGAGTCTTTACTCATTGAGTCTTTACTCATTGAGTCTTTACTCATTGAATCTTTACTCATTGAGTCTTTACTCATTGAATCTTTACTCATTGAGTCTTTACTCATTGAGTCTTTACTCATTGAGTCTTTACTCATTGAGTCTCTTTACTCATTGAATCTTTACTCATTGAATCTTTACTCATTGAGTCTTTACTCATTGAATCTTTACTCATTGAGTCTTTACTCATTGAATCTTTACTCATTGAGTCTTTACTCATTGAGTCTTTACTCATTGAATCTTTACTCATTCAGTCTACTCATTGAGTCTTTACCCATTCAGTCTTTACTCATTGAGTCTTTACTCATTGAGTCTTTACTCATTGAGTCTTTACTCATTGAATCTTTACTCATTGAGTCTTTACTCATTGAATATTTACTCATTGAATCTTTACTCATTGAATCTTTACTCATTGAGTCTTTACTCATTGAATCTTTACTCATTGAGTCTTTACTCATTGAATCTTTACTCATTGAGTCTTTACTCATTGAGTCTTTACTCATTGAATCTTTACTCATTCAGTCTTTACTCATTCAGTCTTTACTCATTGAGTCTTTACTCATTGAGTCTTTACTCATTGAATCTTTACTCATTGAGTCTTTACTTATTCAGTCTTTACTCATTGAGTCTCTTTACTCATTGAATCTTTACTCATTGAATCTTTACTCATTGAGTCTTTACTCATTCAGTCTTTACTCATTGAGTCTTTACTCATTCAGTCTTTACTCATTGAGTCTCTTTACTCATTGAGTCTTTACTCATTGAATCTTTACTCATTCAGTCTTTACTCATTCAGTCTTTACTCATTGAGTCTTTACTCATTGAGTCTTTACTCATTGAGTCTCTTTACTCATTGAATCTTTACTCATTGAATCTTTACTCATTGAGTCTTTACTCATTGAATCTTTACTCATTGAGTCTTTACTCATTGAATCTTTACTCATTGAGTCTTTACTCATTGAGTCTTTACTCATTGAATCTTTACTCATTCAGTCTACTCATTGAGTCTTTACCCATTCAGTCTTTACTCATTGAGTCTTTACTCATTGAGTCTTTACTCATTGAGTCTTTACTCATTGAGTCTTTACTCATTGAATCTTTACTCATTGAGTCTTTACTCATTGAATCTTTACTCATTGAATCTTTACTCATTGAATCTACTCATTGAGTCTTTACTCATTGAATCTTTACTCATTGAGTCTTTACTCATTGAATCTTTACTCATTGAGTCTTTACTCATTGAGTCTTTACTCATTGAATCTTTACTCATTCAGTCTTTACTCATTCAGTCTTTACTCATTGAGTCTTTACTCATTGAGTCTTTACTCATTGAATCTTTACTCATTGAGTCTTTACTTATTCAGTCTTTACTCATTGAGTCTCTTTACTCATTGAATCTTTACTCATTGAATCTTTACTCATTGAGTCTTTACTCATTGAATCTTTACTCATTCAGTCTTTACTCATTCAGTCTTTACTCTTTACTCATTGAGTCTCTTTACTCATTGAATCTTTACTCATTGAATCTTTACTCATTGAGTCTTTACTCATTGAATCTTTACTCATTGAGTCTTTACTCATTCAGTCTTTACTCATTCAGTCTTTACTCATTCAGTCTTTACTCATTCAGTCTTTACTTATTGAATCTTTACCCATTCAGTCTTTACTCATTCCGAAATGAGTAGTTATAGGCCTATATATAAACTATTTCTTCCGTTTCTTGTCAATCGGAGATTAAGCATCAGAGATTCAACATGAATGTTATTTCTGCTGTCAAACCCCATGCTTGTCACCAGTGCGGCAAAAGCTTTGGACGGAGATATAACCTACGGAGGCATGCAGAACATGTACATAATGAAGAGAAATCTAAAATGGATGAAGTTGACGATGATTCTGAAATTAAAGCTATCCAATCTGACAATTCTGACATCGATAATTGTGAACCCGATGTTAAAAACGTAGATTTGAAGATTCGGAAATAGAAACTTGTGAAACTGAATCTACGCAGGATGAAGACGAAGATTTCGAGGAAGATGATTCAGAATCCGATACGGAGGTGGAATATGACGAATCATCGGAAGAGGATGAGTCTAGTTCTGAACTGGAAGACAATACCACTTTTCGAGACTGGTTGGAAGAGGCTAAAGTGGCTACTGAAGAGATGTGGTGTGAAAAATATGAAAAGTACGTCAACGGGGGTATGAGTGAAGATCAAGCCAAGGAAAAAGCCAATAGGAAAACCCTTTGGGCAGTCAAGCGAATCTTTTCAACAAATACAAGGATTTTTGTCAAGTTACCTACATCTGAAAGATAATGGGACTCATCAGGATATTGCGGAAGATTTCGAAGAAAAAGTAAATAAAGGCATGGAAGTAAACAAAGCTCTGAACAGAGTAATGCCTAAACACCATACCAAATTTGACGGACTACTACTTCAACTAAATGAGGATGAAGAGAACGAGGATGAAGAGAACGAGGATGAAGAGAACGAGGAAGAGTGATAATGAAAGACCAGATGTTTCAGAAAGACTACTGTAATTAAAAAAAAACATCTATAATAGTGTTTTTTGGTAGGAATAAAAAATCTATAAAATAACCACCTCTGTTAGTCTTACAGTAATCCTTTATGGTTATTTTACACTATTACGTTACATCAAGGGCAGTGACAACTTAATTTCGAAGAAAATGAGTGCCTCTGCATGGGTTCTAAACTTCTGGGTGACTTTCTATTCATCTTTAAATAGGCTCAATGAGTAAAGATTCAATGAGTAAAGACTCAATGAGTAAAGATTCAATGAGTAAAGACTCAATGAGTAAAGATTCAATGAGTAAAGACTGAATGAGTAAAGACTCAATGAGTAAAGACTGAATGAGTAAAGACTCAATGAGTAAAGACTCAATGTTATAAAGGCCCCGAATTTGTTAGAATTTAAAATAACAATAATAATAATAATAATAATAATAATAATAATAATAATAATAATAATAATTAATGTTTTCAGTTTATCAAATGTTTTCCAATTTAAAACCAATTTAAAAACCATCTGTGAAATATATTGAAGTAAAAGATTGCTGTTGGTGTTAAAATTATATTTAACAAATCATACTTGAATAGCTTCATGTACAGTCGTTCTTTTGTCTGTCTTCGTACGTTGTTGTCCCTCCCCTTTCTACCTCCCTTAAGGAATATAAAATAATAAATACATAAAAAACACTACAAAAGGTATGAGAACAAGCGTTATTCTTTTTCAAGCAAGCAAATAACTGTACTTTGCCCGAAATCATCAATATGCATGCGGCGATTGCGCACTACTCCCTCCACCACACAAACTGCACACCTCCACCCGAAATCATCAATATGCATGCTGCGCTTGCGCAGTATTTTGTGTGCAGTTTGTGTGGAGGGATTAAGTATTTTGTGTGCAGTTTGTAATGAGGAGGAGCAGTGCAGTGAGTGTTCCGCATTACGACCAACATTGAGGAGGAGGAGCACACCTCCACGCGCGCGCCCAGACGTGTCACACGCGCGCGCGCCTGAAAAGAGTATGCTCTTTGTAACACTCCTTCAAGTGCGATTATTATTATTATTATTATTGAACGGGTAAAGGGGTTTGTTTCAGATTTGGGACAAAATATAATACAATACAATTAATAATGTTATTTGAAACTATATGTTACAGCTTTAACTAAGAACTTAGGTCACTCTTGTGTAACCGAATTATGCAGGGAAAATGGCTTATGAGACAGGAAAACATAAGGGTACAAATTGAAAACGTTGACACTGTTCCCTCCGGTTATTGAACAGTTCAAGCAAATTTGCCAGTGTTCGGTCTAGCCAAAATGTTCTAAAGGCCCCGAATTTGTTAGAATTTAAAATAACAATAATAATAATAATTAATGTTTTCAGTTTCTCAAATGTTTTCCAATTTAAAACCAATTTAAAAACCATCTGTAAAATATATTTATGTCAAAGATTGCTGTTGGTGTTAAAATTAAATTTAACTAATCATACTTGAATAGCTTCATGTACAGTCGTTCTTTTGTCTGTCTTCGTACGTTGTTGTCCCTCCCCTTTCTACCTCACTTAAGGAATATAAAATAATAAATAAATAAAAAACACTACAAAAGGTATGAGAACAAGCGTTATTCTTTTTCAAGCAAGCAAATAACTGTACTTTTTAATTCAACTTCAACTGATCACGTACAATCATTTTGAATTGTTTTAACATGTTCAAAGTTTTAACAACAGACTTAAAGACTGAAAACTTTTAATGTATGGAAATTTCTCAAAATGTTTTTCTCAACATTGTAACTTATAAAACAACTATTTTTTTATTCAAAGGGGGTCCACGTTCAAATTAACAATTAAATCATTAAATTATTTGGTGTCCTTTAGTATCTGTAATAGAAGAACTATCTTCAAAAATACAACAACAACATATGGCAAATTGATAATACTTATTGCAGATGAATGAACTAAAATAATCGTCTTCTAACCTTTGCGTTCTGTTCAAAGTGTTCAATTAAACAAGTCCATTTAATTCCATGACCTCGTTCACGACATGAAACGGGAGAATTCGCGAGTTTCTATCGTAGAAAGTGTCAACAATGTTCATAGGTTCAGAGTTCCATTCTGATGTTCAGAGTTCCATTCATTCCGAATATCAGTTATGATAAAGTACACGTCCTCGTCCATTCCATCGTAAGCTTCAACACCAACATGATGTGCTACTGCGCCAAACACAGCACAAACATGGCTCGGCTGAATGTATTGTTCTGCTTCTTCGAAGTGCTCATCCACGAAATCTTCAAGGTGGTACTCAGGAGTCTCGCCGTAAAACAGACACTCGTGATCCCACTGCCTTGGCCAATCAAACTCACACCCTTCGCAAGGTAGACTCTGTTGAACTGCATAACTTATTCTGATGATGTGATCCGTGACGATTTTTGTCATCACTTGTTTCACAAGTGTCCTGATGCGTTTCTTGCGCTTCAACACATTCTCCTCGCCCTCCATGTCGTGCTCTTCATTATCTGCAACAGGTAGACAATACCATTCAGTTAATCAACAGTTAACATCTTTGTTAATCAGCTAAACTTGAAAGATGGCTTTAGTGATGGCGGTACTCTGTTGTTTGAGCTGACCCCACTGCTCCACGGTGAGATTAATTCCCTTCTTGCCAGCAAGCAATTTGTTTCCGCTGTAATTTAAATAGTACTCTCTTATGTTAATGTAGGTGCGACCCTTGAAACGCTTGACAACAGCATATCGCTCACCTCCGATTTGAAATCGCACCGCCTTCCTGTCGTTCTCCTCCTGTTGTTCATCCGGTGGAAAGTACAGCTTGCGCTTGACTCCTGCCTTCCCTTTTACATTCTCTGGGTGATTAGCTCCTACTCTAGGGGTTGATGCTTCGGTGTCAGCAGCTAATCCCTTGGTTAATTGTTCAACAGCAGCAGACAAAACATCAACAGTAGGTGGATGTGGCTGCAACATCCGTTGCTCACGCAGATAAGTCGATGAACTGGGCAGATCCCACGAGGTCTCTCGTGTGAGCTTGTTGTAGAAATAGCTCTTGCCATGTGTCACACTCTGGGCTTCGCACCACCCAGCATCTATCATGTCGGGAGGAATGAGCTTTCTCTCCTCCTTCTCGATGCGTGCCCCATCGGTCGGTGGTGGTGGTGCCGGGGCCGGAGTCAACGGCAACGCCATCGCGCCAGGTGCGGGAACCACAGGTGTGGGCATCGGGATCGATACAGGCTCACCGTTCATGTTAAGGCTCAAGTATTGTCGTTTGTCGACTGTTCACAATACAAGTAGCGTATACGAGCAACAATGCAATGTTCTTGATGAGAATATTGGCGAAAATATTGGCGAAAATATGAGAGTTTGGATTAAAATTTCCGTCTTTTATACTCTACCATCCTTCGCGTCACCGAAACAACCAATCACAAAGAGTGTGTGGTTGCTCCATAAACAACGCGCAAACATTCAACCAATCAACGATGTCAGTGCAGTGAGAGTGTTCCGCATTACGACCAACATTGAGGAGCACACCTCCACGCGCGCGCCCAGACGTGTCTCAACCAGTATTTTGAGGAGCATTGACGTCATAACCAAATTTCAATCATGTGTGCAGCATTACGACCAACATTGTGGAGGTGGTGGAGGAGGGATTGAGGAGGGATTTGTGGTTGAAAAAAAAAAACGCGCGCGCCCAGACTGAGGAGGAGGAGTGCAATTTGTGTGCAGTGATTTGAGGTGTGGCGCATCACACTATGGATTGTGGTGGAGGAGGAGGAGGAGGTGGGATTGAGTGCTGCTCCACCTCCTGCTCCACCACAATCCATAGTGTGATGCGCCACACATACTACTTGCGGCACATTCTCTTTAAGGCAGACTCTGCGGATGCGGCCTGTGCGGACGAAGCAGCAACGTTACCGCCGGTGACGAATGCATTCCATGTTTTGATGGGTGCATCTCGCCAAAGAGGGGTCCCGCAGAGAAGAAAGCAAACAACTTGCAAAGACAAGTTGTTTAATTGCGTGGTCGACCACCTCGAGGAGAAGGGGCTGGATTTCCCAGCAAGCACCAAGGACTTGGATGGTGAATATATCGTACAGGTACATGTAGGCCTAACAACACATTCACCAATGTTTGTTGTTAACCTATTAAGTCGTAGCCAATCAATATTCAATGTTTGTAAAGAGAGAGGTCACATTTCACATATTGGTGGAAAAATCATTTAGATCTGTGTGCAAGGTGTTGGTAAATAATTTATGAAAATGATTTTTGTTTAAATTTATCTCTCTAACTAGACACTGACTGATGCTTTGTGGGCAATAACAGCACATCATGACACTATCAATGATAGAGCCGCACATAGGGAAACTGTTCAACGTGTGCCTTCATGTTGGGCTAAATACAGTGGATACAATGACTTTAAGAGAAAACAAATCCAAACCTCAACCAAGTGGTTCAACTCTTAAACTCCATGCGGACAGCTTGATGTCAGTGAATCCAGAAACCGATCTTTTCCAAAAATGCTTGGGAAAGTATGCGCAACGACATCAGCCTTTTGGCCAAGTGCCTTTCAAGCTACTCGGAGTATCTCCAGAAGGAAGCTCAGCATCAGTCAAAGCGACAGCATCTAGAGCATCCAGTCAGACAGGTGAATATTTGTAGTTTTTTATTGAATTTTCATTTTGCTTTGTAGTGGTTATTATTATTATTTTTTTGATTTTTTTCCCACGAACGTCCCTGTTTGGCTTTTAATCTCACAACTTTTACTTGATCAAGGTTTCGGATTGTGCTACAATGCAACTCGTCAAAAAACATCTGGTGAAGTGGCTGAAGAATACAGGGTACTAGACAGAACAATCCGTGAGTCCAACATAGAAGCTATTCATGCACCAGCAAAAGACATGAACCCATCTCAGCGATACTGGTTTGTCCAACACATACGCCTCTCTGTAGACATTGATCTGCTAAGGTAAGTTTTTTATCCTCTGTTCAAAAATATGTTAGAAAGAGCAAATGGATTAACACATCAGTATGTTTGATAGAGATGTACGGATGTTTATTGCTTCACTGCTCATGATTGAATGCCAGAAAAGTCAACCTGCTTGGATGGGGTTGCATTTCCTTCTGGGTGCCTTAGCCAATCAGAATGAAGTGTCCATGGCAACTGGTTAAACCCCAGCCAATCAGCTGTGTAGGCTACCAGGAGTGCCACATGGACCTTCTTGGAAATGGGATCTTGTATTTTTTTAGGGGTGATACTTTTCTAACTAAGGGTCTCTGGGAGGGGCACTACAAAATGTTTTGAAGTTTTTAAAGACAAAATTAAATATTTTAAAGTTGATTTTTGCCATTGACAAACAGATAAACGTACTCAAATTATAATTCCTATTTAACTTCATATGGCAGATATTCTCCTGGAGGAAGCCACATTCAGGTGCTAGTCTTTGCACGAGTCAAAGAGAATCGCACGTCAACTGAGATTGCAAACGATGCTGCCAAAATGATGTCCATCTGTCAACCAAAGCTGCCTATATTCCATACACACCAAATGAAAAAAAGATTCAAACAACAGTGAGCTTTTTGTTTCTTTTTCTTTTGCATTGTTTCATTGTTTATGTTTTGTTTTGGCATGAAAGCATGTTTGACTTTTAAGCCCATGTACTCTAATAGTAATTTCCATGCCTTGCCAAAATTCTATGTTTGGATACAAAAGTGTTAAATTCACTTTCACAGTTTGTTTAAAAATGCGAAACTAAATTTAGTGGAAATTGCCAACGGTACGTTTTACTTACACAGTTAACACCAGATATGGCTTTAATTTGAGCCATAAATTTAATACCAAAAATAATAATCACTTTTACCAAAGGGCAGTTTTATATTTTTAATATTGTTAATGTTTCCCATTGAATTTGCAACCAAAACACTAACAATGTTTATACATTTGTTGTATTTGAATACATACTAAACCATTTGTTTATTTTCAGCTTCATTTTGAACTAAACATCTTTTTTTAATATCAAAGAGGCAACTTGGACATGTGAGTATTTAACACAAAACTTAAATGAGTAAGCCATAAAATAAAACCAGTGGTTGATCCAGATTTGTTGTATTAAAAAATTGTTTTATTTTCTTTTGTAATATATTTGAGGTGTACTTCTAAAAATCATAAATCCACAATTATGCTTTTAAATTGCACATTACCATTCCCTCTGCCCCTTCAGTTTACAATTTTTAGTTTTTCTTTGAATTGCTTTCTCTTTCTTGTCTTTTACCCTTCATGGGTTCATAACGGACCTATTCAACCACCTGAA
Organism: Zoroaster sp. YZ-2022; assembly: GCA_029582265.1. Classification (NCBI taxonomy): domain Eukaryota; kingdom Metazoa; phylum Echinodermata; class Asteroidea; order Forcipulatida; family Zoroasteridae; genus Zoroaster; species Zoroaster sp. YZ-2022. The sequence continues at coordinate 33,968,287 of CM055824.1, read as the reverse complement.
TGAGCGACTTTAAACACTAATTCACTGCTAGAAAACGAACTTAAAGTTTCTTTTTTTTGGCCCCTTTCCAAGGTACTCAAATGTTGCAAAAATTTTCCCCCATGTGATGAGATCAATCTATGCTACGTTGGCACTGGACTTTTCAGTGTGCCAGAATGCTGTCATGGATGAAAGGGTGAGTATGGCCTTGCAAGGGGAGCCAGGAATTGTCATCGACTTACGGTAATTGAACAAAGGAAGACCAGGCGACACATACGAAGTCTTCTTTGAACGTCTTGAATCAGAAATAGAGGAGGTATGAATTCGTTGTTGGGAAAAAAGTATTTCTTGTGCACCCAAAATTATAATATGTACAGAAACACATATTGATATATTAATTTTGTTGTATAGGTGTTGGCTGCAGATGATCGCAGACACAATACAGCACACCTATCACAATGGATATCGTTGCCTGATCTGATGAAGGAAACCAGTGACTCTTGTCCAGAAGGAACGGCAATCCCCTGTAAAGCTTTGGTGCGGCTGCAGTTCATGCCGAGGAATGTAAATAGTCATACAGCAATGACATTTACCCCGACGATTCGCAGTGCAGTACAAAATACAGGTACCTTAGATTTATAATCCTCCTTCAGGGAAACTTTCTTTGTCCACACTAGACAGATACAAATCTTCTGATCTGCTTCACACTTGTCTTCTATTCCAGAGACGCCAACTTCGAGCTTCACATTCTGACTCGCACTACTGTGGTGCACAGTTTCGTTACATGCGAGAAATGGCTATCGCAATGAGGAAGGAATGTAATTTCTTCTGCCTAGATGACAAAAGTAAAGTCCCATATGGAGAACCTGGAACTGTAATGGCAACGGGTGTGAGAGGGCGCATGACACTTGTTCCATCGACTTCTACTCTGGAGGCTGCAGATCATGACCAACACAGCAAAGGCAATTTAACACCTTCAGTTTCTCTTAAGGTGGATATCCCTGATACCATTGAGAAAACATTCTACCATGGACAGGTTCAAGTTGTTCTAAATGATGCAGTGTTCCAAGCATCCTCACTATTCCGTCATGCAGTATCACTAACACGTCAGATCCAAGCAGACCCAAAGCCCATACTCTTCATGTACACAGATGGTGGGCCAGATCACCGTCTTAATTTTGAGTCAGTTAAGGTGACATTGATTAGTGTCTTCAAAGCTAACAATTTAGACATGCTAGTTGCAGGTAGATGTGCACCAGGACAGTCATGGGTAAATCCTGTGGAAAGAGTCATGTCTTTACTCAACCTTGCCCTACAGAATGTTGCTCTAGAAAGACCTTGCTCAACTGATGAGACTGAAGGTGAGTATTAGGCATTGTGAGCAGGCATGATATTCTTCCTACTTAAATCTAAAATCCTAGACTGTCAGCCCTGTACTCAATAAAATGTTCCTACTTTTTTTCCAAGGGTCAGTATCATGCCTGTGTGGGTGTACAATATCAGAGGCCTATCCACTAAATATTCATCACACTTAATTGTTGGTTTCAATTTGAATTTTTTATAGCTATTCTGAAGTAGTGCAACTCCATGCAGGCAATACGAGCTGCAGCTGTCAAAGAGAAAGAGCGAGCGCAAAACAGAGTCAACGATGGCCCCAAGTCTCTGGACATAGAGGAAGCATGGCTGGAATGCCTCACACCCATGATTGCTATGATTCGTAGCAGATTTGAGCGTCTGGTTTTGAAAGGGAAGCAGGTAACTGGCATGTGAAATTAATATTTGGTTCACAAAAACCATATGTTGTGCATGTACATTCTGCAAAATGTTGCAAAGTTTTACAGTTACTTGCAAAATTAAATAAACAACTGTTTATATCATTTTTTATGCATAGGTTGAAACTTGCAATCCAGTTGGGGATGATCAGATCAGAAGCCTTCAAGGATTTGTTTCAGAAATAGACAACTCTGTGGACTTTGCAAAATTGCGAAAATGTCACATGTCTTCGAAACGAAAATATCAAGCCTGGTGTACAACTCACACACGCAGTAGGACCTACACATTCAGGTATTAAAAATAAAGCAAAATTTACTATTTTTTTTAGTACAGTGAGGATTCAAGAAAAAGACATCAGTTGTAATATACTTCATAGACTGCTTAATTTATATTTACATGTACTGATTTTTATTTTTGTTATGACTTAATATGTTTGTGGACAGATCCGCAAATGTGACAATGAAGAATGTTGCCCACCAAAACAAGTGCAAGAACCTCTAGATTGGCTACCAGATCCAGTTTTGGATGAAAGTGGTCTTCACTTCAAAAGCTTTAGTGATGTCTTCAGGAAACTAGAAACTACTGATGGCAGACCATCGGCCAGTAATTTTGAGGGTAAAGTGTCTGAGGATGAACAGGTCAGTTTTAAATATCTATAGAATCTTTTATATGATCACCACACGAAAAATTAAATGAAATAAAGAAATGAGGATTTTGTTTTGGTATGTGAACGTTTTTCACAGGGGTGCAAAACCAGCTTCTTAACAGCACAAAGGGCACGTCGTGTAGCATACTGCAATGAATGTAGCAAGCCAAGGGTAATCTACTGCCTTTCAACCCAAAGCAATCACAACTACAGATCTCATGGATTTGGACACGTGTGTTAAAGAGTATGACTACACCTGTGGAGGGCCTTTGCTACCAAAGTTTCATCGTCTGTACAACAAGGTGCTGTACAATTTTGAATTGATTATATTGTTATTGGTGTACAAGTTGAAATTTTTAAAACAAAGTATTCATTTAGTTCTAGTGTTTTTATACAGGTCTTTGTACGGCTTGGACTTACTTGTGGCTCCCTGGTTGAATTTCCTTATTACAGCAGTCAAGTTGGCGTTCCTGATACATGTGTACATTGTGGGAAAAGTGGAGCTTCCAGACCTCAAGACATTTGTGCTCAATTCAAGGTAGTCCTACCAGTATGTGATAGTTGCAGAGAAGAAGGCAAGACGACGATTACAGCGAGACCAAGGCCGGCAGCAGCTCAAAAATAGTTGGATTTTTGATCTTTTGTTACCTGATGCTTGAAGTGTTTTGTGAATTTTCATATTAATAACAGTTTTAAAGACTTAAATATATAAATGTTGTTTATATACAATAAACAAAGATTATTATACTTTAAAAGTTGAACGTGTGATGCCTTTTTATTCTTTAGGTACTTGTGCATACTGCTAGATCATTGTCTTTGAAATACATGGTATGTGGTTTCAGTTCCAATGCATTTCAATCTTAAAATGACAGTCAAGGAGACAAAAAAAATCCCGACCGACCGACCCCTTCAAATATTTTCACTGGAGGGCAACTCAACATTTGTTTTTGCCAAATGAGCACGACCAGCACTAAACTAGATTCACCACCAGAGGGCGCACTTTTTTAGCGTTGAAACAGCCGTGTTATCCAAGCTTCCACTTTTGTTCTTTCATGTTGAAACTGCAGATAGTATTGACAAGATGCAGCCCAGACTTAAGTGCAGAGTCTGCAATCAGAGCTTTTGGAGGCGATGGAATTTGTTGCGGCATGAGGCAACTCATCAACGTGAGCGGGAAAAGCATGGATGCCCGCAATGCCCGGCCACCTTTGTGAGATTTGAGGATCTGAATAAGCACACCAGACAGCAACACTTGTATCCGAGAGAGGAGGAAACTCGTAGAGATGAAGTAAGGATTGCTAGAGGAGAATAAAAAAAGGAAGTATGCAGAGAGAGGGGAGGAGAAAGCTACAAGTGCTAAGAAGAGAAAAGATGATAGAGGAAAACAGGAGAGAGGAAGAAAGGAAGTAGAAAGAGCGAGCAGAGATGGGGAGAGAACACGAACCAAAGAAGAGCAACGGAAGGAAGGAACTAGTGGTGAGACCAAGAAAAGTGCAGACAAGAAGGTGAAGGAAACTCCAGAAGAGCTTAAGAGAAAACGGAAGATGAAAGAAGATGACGACGGACAGAAGAGCACGGTTGAGGAGAAGGAAAAGCTGAGAGAAAAGGAAGTCACGGAGGAGCCAAAGGAGGTAGAGCTTGATAAGCCGACAGAGCAGAGAGAAGAGGAGACAGGGGTGGAGGCCCCGAAAGGAAATGAAGTGACAGAAACGACTCTGGGATCATTGATAGAAGAAGAGGTGAAGATGGGAGATATATTGGACGACAAGGCGTTATACAATGCATCGATTTCGTTGTTGGACGAAGGGATGACGGAATTTCTTCAACAAGAAAACCAAAATGCAAGAGGACCGGGGATTGGAAAGGACATTTCATTGGAGGGGGCCCGAACCCAACGCCATCAATTGCCAACTCCCCATCCACATCGACGGATCCTCTTCGTCCGCATCTTCATCATCATCGACCACATCAAGGGACAGCCAAACAGCTAGAAAAAACTTTGATACAGTTGAACTCAAATCCATCCTGCAAGGTAGAGTTATCAGAGTTTCAGAGAAACGTAGAATTTATACTTATGAGGCAGGCAGGAAACAAAAGAAAGAGTCGTGGGAGAGAGTTTATTTTCTCTCTCAACAAGAGGAATAATTCAACAGTGTATTGTTTTAGCATGACCGTGTTTGTTAAAATGGTTTTTTTTTTAAGGGTTTCCAGTAAATTTAAATGTTCCAAATTACTTGTAAAAATGATTGCTTGATGTATTATATTTTAAACTTTTCACAATTAAGTGAGACGTTTTTCAGACTTATAACGCTGGGGACAGCGTTGGTCTTGGGCGGCGGCAGTGTGACGTGAGGTGGTGTGACGTGGGTCTCACTTAATTTTCCTGTATATGTAATGGTTTCCAGTTAACAAATCCACTTGTATTTTACATGATGTAATTAACATTCATTAATTCGATTACCTGTACTATTACACGGTCACTAAGATGCACATAATCATTGAGTTCCGTTGCCACCACTTTCATTTTTATCTCAGTCGTCAGCCTCGTAGCTCGCCTGATGACGTCACCATTTAGATCATGTGATTTATAGTTATTTCTTTCAATAAATCATCCACATCTGTGTTTCCTATGATTTAATTGATGTGTAAATTCTACACATAATTATTGTTGTACAAATATGATGAATTGACGATTGTGTTAATAATTATGATTACAAGAAATTAACACCGTAAGTCGCCCTGTTTAAGGTCGCAAAGAACGAACTTGTGACCAATCAGATTTGTGTTGGGAAGCGTCGCGGCAAGTATAAAAGGCGAGTGCGTGTTCATTTTTAGTCAGTTGCCGCAAGCTAAATTATCCGCTTTGTTTAGGTAAGAACTTTTGTTTCTTTTGCTCTCAGATTGGTTTGATTGGTCGAAGTGTGTTTTATATAATTTCTTCAAGGACAGATTATTTGTGTGCATATTTAGAGAATTTATCCCATTTCCGCTTGAATATAAATTTAAGTGAATTATCTTGCATTTTATTTCACGTTGTTAATTGCCATTAACTACTCAATATTATATTTTAGTCTGTGAATAATTATAGAATAACTCCTGATACTTCTGAATTGCTAATTCTGAAATGTGAATAATTTAAATGTTAGTCAGTTGCCGCAAGCTTAAATTATCCGCTTTGTTTAGTTTGTAAGGACAGCGGCAACTCACCTACTCCAAATACTCCGGTGACTCCGGGAAGTATAAGTTTATAGACGCAGTTGGACCTGGCCGGAGTACCAGAAGGGAACTGGCGTAGTAGTTGCGGTATATAGAGATAAATCTACCGGAGTAAATTCAGCCGGTGCTGATTACTGACGTAGTAGTTGCGGTATATAGAGATAAATCTACCGGAGTAAATTCAGCCGGTGCTGATTACTGACGTAGTAGTTGCGGTATGTAGAGATAAAGCTACCGGAGTAAATTCAGGCGGTGCTGATTATTGGCGTAGTAGTTGCGGTATATAGAGTTAAAGCTACCGGAGTAAATTCAGCCAGTGCTGATTACTGACGTAGGCTATAATAATAATAATAATAATAATGTATAGATTTATATAGCGCACGTATCCACCAACTAAGTGGCGCTCAAGGCGCATTATATTATTATCCCTGCTCATAAGGCTCATAAGGCTCATAAATCATTCCTGAAACCATCTCAGCTCCCTGGGGAGTATACAGCTCAATTGCTGCCATTTCTAGCGCATATAGAGCAAACCATCTCTGCCTTCACAGGTACCCATTTAACCCCTGGGTGGAGAGAAGCAATTATGGTTAAGTGTCTTGCTCAAGGACACAGGTGTCACGGCCGGGGCTCGAACCCACACTCTGCTGCTGGCAACACCAGAACTTGAGTTCAGTGCGCTAGACCACTCGGCCACGACAATCCACTTTTCGTGCATTATACAACACACGGGACCTACGGCTTTACGTCCCATCCGAAGGACGAAGCAATTATGGTTAAGTACCTTGCTCAAGGATACAAGTGTCACGACCGGGGCTCGAACCCACACCCTGCTGCTGGCAACACCAGAACTTGAGTAAATTCAGCGGATGCAGATTTAGTATAAAACAAATTCTCATGGTGGTAAAGGCCTCCATTCAATTCAATGCACAGCGCGCACGTATATACACTCTCTGTGCACAAAAGGAAATTGCCTTGACCACACTAGGGAAAAAAGTAAACCGCATTCTTCACAAAAATGAGTTTCACGTTGCGTTATGTGATCGTCGTAACGATACACAAAACTGTGCTGTTTCCCGGTGAGTTTGTTATGCAGGTTGGATTGGTTTTTGGTGTATGATTCATAGCACCTTCTGAAATTATTTGTTTTTCCATGGTTTTTGCTCCGACGTCAAACCTATCAGAATAAAAAAAATCGCCAAAAAAAAAATTAATAATTAAAAAATCCGACCTACCGACCCTATTTTGAAACGGCATGTAATCGAAAGCAGAACCCTTTTTTGGCCTAAACTGCATACCTCTATCAACTTCTTCCTTTAAACCAACATTAAAAGTCCAAATCTTACAATTTGTAAACTCACCACATCACTGTATTTTGAACAACCATCTCTGAGGGATGTTTTGTATGCTTTCAACAGAGTCTTCTCTTGAAGCTGAGTGTACTTTCTTATGCGTTTATGGGGATCACTGGAGTGTTTTACTTTATAGAATGATTCCACATGAACCTGTAATTTGAAAAGGTCACAACATGTAAATAAACAGTAAATAATTACAGAAAGCAGTGTACATGTAATTGTACATAAGAATAAATATCAAGGTTTAAATTGAAATGCATTAGCACGACCTTCTCTTCCACCACACATACGTGGCAGAATAATTTTTGGTTTTGTTTAAAATACCTTTCATACACCTATTATTGCATGGAATCATTTCAAGTCATACCTGTGGACTTTCATGATGATCATCAGCAATGTCACTTACTCGAGTAGACTGTGCCACGGGTAGCTCCTAATGAATAGACACATTAAACATAAGGAGACAAGTACATCGAAACATGATCAAATGATATAGGAGTCTGATGTGTGAATGTGGGTTGATTGTAAGCTGTGTCATAGAGCATCAATACTTGCAATGATTATTCTCACCTACTTTGCAACAACTACAATCAAGTTTGCACTCAGTCTCTTCACACTGACTATAACTCCCTGAACCCCAGATCACGACACCAATACCTTCGTCTAACTAACAGTCAGTTTTCTTTTCACTAAGTAAATCATCTTACCATCACCAGAGAGCTGTTGGGAGATGGAGAGCTGCTGGGGATTGGATAATGTGGTTCAACCTATAACAATATTGACATACAGAAAATATCAAGTTAAACAAAGTAAGGCACGTCAGTTCCTCTGAATGTAAAATAGAGAAAACCCACAGCATACTAAATTCAGATAAATCTATAAATTATGGAAGATGGGTAATTCACCAATAACTGTTTAAAATATTTTTAAATGTAAACTTTGCAATTTTTTTTTCTTTATTTGATCAAATAATCCTTGCCGCCTGCATGACAGATGTTAAAGTATTTGCAAGCCCGAACTTTTTCTTGGGTGGCAATATAATAGTGCCTTTGTGTCTCTGGTTTGTGTGCCATTAGTTCAGCCACTGCCTCCGCATCTTTGGATGAGAGTCCCCTCACAGCCTGTTCAGAAATGTAAATATCAATCATCATAAAAAAAAAATCACTATGGTAAACTACAACCAACACCACCAACCATGACCAGACTAAAATTTAATTGTTATTTACATTGTGTCTTTAACTAAAAAAAAACATTTTCTTAGGTATGATTATAATAAGCCAGTACAGGTCATTCCGTATACTTCTGGCATGCATGTCACACTAACTTGCAAGCCCGTGTACAGCCCGCTGATTGGGTCAATTTTATGTATTCCTATTGTTTGTCCCAATTTTTTTAACAGTCGATCGTATTCAGATTTATATCTTACTTTGGTCGCTGCTGTCCTACGGATGATGGTTGGCGTGCATCTGATTCCTGTGTTACCGAAAGACTGCCATGTCCTCTCTCCTTCGTGGCTTATTTTAGATACCGAAGTCCCATTGGGGCCCAAAAGAGATGAGAAGTGTCAGCATTATAGCCAACAACTTCTTTCAGTGAACCTTCAGGGAAAGGATAAGGTCATCACTAAAAATCCCCTCATTTCACTAACGTGATAAGAGTGTGTTAAACAGGTTTGACCAGGAAGGGGTCTCAGCGCCATTAGGTCGGCAAGGTTCCTTCACGGCACTCGAATCCCTACCCGGTCATCACCTGATGTTATAAACCTTCTCACTACACTATCATCTCATTCATGCAAACTCCTTTTTATTGAAAACAGTTGTCTGAAATTGTCTGAAGTATGATCCGTAGATTTGACAAAATACTCTCCATCCGTTACATTGTATGCAGTTGCGCGTATCACACAATAAAACTGGCTGCGTAAACCAATTGCATCACATCGTCCAAACATTGCATTGATTCGTTGATATCTGCGCCCATGCGCTTATAGAGCACATTAACATTAACATTAGTCTAGATTATATTGCTTTATTTATTTATTTATTTCGTTCTATTTAACCAGGGTAGCCCCACCGGTTTTCAATTAACTGTTCTCCCTGGGTGCCCTGGTGTGTCTTTACCTGATTAATACATAAACACGTGCTCAGATTTTTAATCAATTGGATCATCTACAATGTCTGAGGCATGTATGAAATTCTCGTAACCTGCTATTTTTAAAGACAAAAGAAAGCCACTCATCACAAACATCCATCACTATAAATACCTTGACATCCTAGGGTATATGAACGGTAATACCGCACATAACCTTGGAGTTGCTTTCCCAGGACTTCATTTACCACCAGTATTGCAGGTCATGTCTGTATTGTCTTGTGTTTATCAACCTAATAAAAGCAATGAACAAACATAATTATTAAAACAACTGGTGGGGAATCTGTTATTTCCTTAACAGTTTCATGTCAAAAATAAGATGTGTAGAGTTATGACTTGAACCCCAACTGAAACAGCAAATTTCTACCCAACCCCTGTGAAGAGGGCAAGGGGTTTGCTACAAAGCAACCGTCTTTCATCTTGACCAAGAAATCTCCAATGAAATAAAAAGTACATTCATCTGAAAGCCAAGTACGGGAATAATCAATAGTTTTATATAGGGCGGATCAATTCAGACGTGTGAGTCGTCACCTCATTTTTTTCCGCTCCGATGGTTGTTTTTGTAAGGAAACATACATCACGATTCAGGCGGTATCTTTCTTAATTTTGTTCTGAACTTTGTCATGGAGAGGACTTTTCCTTGTAACTGACTACTATCTCATCTTCCAGGACTGGGGTGTTTGTTGGTGTTATTATTGTTGACTCAATAAATCAGACGAAGGCTATCTAATCTATACTACTGAGTCGGTGGTCGCTTCATTTGTAATTCCTTGGCTGATACTACGCAAGTAGTGTACCACATCAAATGGCGTCGTAGACAGGGTGAAGCAAGACTGACAACAGCCTGGGTCTACACAACCCAAGATTCAAGAAGACACCCCAACTGGAGCTTATTTGGATAGAGCCGGAGGTAACGAGAAAGACAGAAACCACCATGCAAGTCTCATGAAATGCTCTTTATAATTATAGTCTTTAGAGTATAATATTCAAATGTTGAAAAAGGATTTTGATTGTATCTGATGCAAGGGTAGTTTTTCAGAATTTAAAATTTTCTTCAAGTAGTTTAATATTGCTGCTTCGCTGCTAAATTTCAATTCACGACAGTTTGTTGTGGTCATGTACATGTATCAACTCCCTTGCTCACATACGGCATAGTCTCGTAGATCGAATATTTATGCCATCTTTGGTATGGTTTTCAAAACTTATGATAAACATATGACATCATAGTTATTGTGGAGGAGTCGTTGTTATTTTCCTATTTGGAAGGTTGTATTTTTTTTTAGATTATTGCACTTATTACTCAGCTGCGGTACTCTGCTTTGTGTCATTTATTAATCAATTTGTTCTGAGACACAAACATTCTAGACAATGGCACTACCAGAAGGCGTTGCAGAAGCAATTTTGCAATCAAACAAAGCACTTCCAGAGACGCTTGCAGTGGCCTTCCAAAATCTTAAATACCAGCGAGTGTCCTCAATAAAGTTGTCTAAATTCGATGGGCAACCGAAAAAGCCTGGTGACCAGACCATAAAGTGCGCAAGCCGCTGGCGGGCCGCCAGCGGCTGGAGAGTGGCTGCGCGGCATCTTCACGACGCCCGCAACCGACAGTGGTCCGCCGATGGTAGCTGCCAGATAACCGAGCAGTAATTCATCATCGGTTTGCCGCTTGTGGACCGCTCACGGACCAGCGTATGGTCGTCCAGCCGAAGTCGGCCCGACGGAGGACCGAGCACGACAATAAATATTATTATCAAGATCAATTTAAGCTTTGTTGTAATTTACTTTTAAGGGGAAATATGCCAACGGGAGTTGAGATTCAGTTTGAGAGTAAACGTTACTTGATCGTTGGCGGTTTTTTTCTTCCTTAAGCCGCCGCTGGTCCGAACATGGTCCGACCTCGGGCCGCCTGCAGTATTGATTTTTTATAAATCCCTCCTGTAATAATAACAAATAAAAAATAAACTACTAAAATGTGTTTAAATGTATTAATCGTGTGATGGAACATGGATGGAACGGCCACAGTGTGTTTTCTTTCGTCCGTGGTCTTATAATTGTTTTTCTCTGGATCGGTGGAGCTGGGCGATCCGATCATTGCGTAAAGTTACACATAAATTACTCGGATCGTACCCAAAGCTTCTATAGTAAAAAATACCAGGCTGTTCGCTCGGTCCCACCACCGAACCAAAGGTTGGATGAGACCGGTGGGGCCGAGCGAAACTGGGCGGTACACTTCCGGGCAGAGGGTCGGGAACGATCTAGTGAACACTAACTGCAGCAAGCATGCAATAAACAAGCAATGTGTGCATGTGATATCTGTGTGACGTATCCACCTGAACGCGTGATCGACTGCATCCTCATTGGCTGTCATGTGGCTGTGTTACGTAAGCGCGCAGTCTTTCCAGGCAGACTAGCATGCGGCGCGCATGCGTGTGGGGGATAAACAGTTGACGCACATTTTCACACATCTTAGATGCAGCCACGATTGCCAAAATTTATCGATAACGTCAGCGTGTGATTTAAGTTAATTTTCTTCATTTTTGAAAGCAAATATTCTTCAAAAAATCTCACCTCTTTGACGGTTGGAGGACTACGTTAATTTCAGGTAAGTTTTTAGATGGAAACCAGTCATAACAATGCAGATATGACCATGGGCGGCATGGCTACTCCAGGCCGCCTCTCCCGAACCGCATGGAGTGACATGAGTGTGTAAATTAAAGGGATCGTATATGTTTGGTATTTGGAACCGTACGTTTGTTTCAATTCTATATAACTGTAGAAAGTAGGCAGCCTAGAAAGTATACCATTAAAACTAGCCTGTGAAAATTTCATGTCAAAAGGTGGTAGCGTTTTTGAGATACCGGCGAAAATCTGGAACGAGCATAATTACGTGACTTCGGAGCGCAAATGGTCGGCTACAACAACACGACCAATCACGGCGGCATAGCTGCCAACTTTTACGAAAAAAAATCGTAATTATTATGATTTTTTTCAGGAATTACGAAAGTAATTGTTCTTTAAAAATTACGATTTTCAAGTTTCCCGCCCAACGGAAAAGAAAAACCTTGATAAATTCCCATTTGGGAGCATTCGTGTAAAATCACATAGGCCCCATAACAATCGTAACAATTAAAATCGATACCCGGCCATACCGAATATTTTCGTATGTACAGTATGCTGTGATAAATAAGTTCTGAATTACCGAAAAGTATTACGGGTTCAATTAGCGTAAGAATCGATGTCTATCACTGGTATCATACCGCAATACATATGGACATGACGTGTTTCACATCGGGAACCAGTACAGAAACAGTGTTTTCAAGATGGCTTATTCTCTACCGTCTGTAACGTTAGGCCTAGTACTATAGTAGTGCTAGTTCTAACACACGAGAGTTTTTACATTTGCGGTGATTTCATCGTTCAGAAAGTGAAATAGAGAGGACTCTTTTTTCTTGATCTAATCTGCTAATGCAGTAAGGATGTTTTTTACAAGGTATAGTTGAGTTTTTTTGCACAACACTCTACGGGCACGCAATTGCTGATACTACAGTTTCAGTAACGTTATGTTTTCATGTTTATGTTGTCAAAGTCTATTTCACTAAAATTCTATCAACGAAGAAACACAAACGGCAATAGAAACCATCAAGAAAACAGCTAAAGTGGTTTCTTTTTTAATATCAGTGATGTTGAGCACATTCTTGTAATTAAACCTAGCTGCAGCAATTTTATAGTTTTTAAGATACAATTTTGAAAAAGACAACATTTCAGATGGAAATATTTCTCTGGAGGATTGGTACCAGTACCAACTGAATAAATAGTAAGCTTTCAGATTTTCACAGGTTTGTTTTTGAAATGACACCAAGTAAGAACACTGCACTGTCAGCTTTACCAATCCTATATTTTACCTAAAAGTCTTTAATAAAGATGTGTCATTCCTGTAGGCTAGATTTTGGGTGTACATCTGTGAACTGCCTATTGCATTTGAAATTAAATTTCATGTAACCACTTTGTTTCAGATTGCTTTGTGGTCCACATGTGGAGGCTACAGTGTGCGACGCTGTACGGAGAATTTTTGAGGGAGTGGTGGACAATGGACTGGGCCGACTGATCAACTGGACAGGACAGGGGGGAAAGAGAGCATTTAAAACTCTCCGCTTAAGGACCATTTTAGAAAGTGAGTACGAGTTATTAATTTGGTACACCAATATGTGATAGCACTCAGAGTACTCAGTGCTTTCCGAGTCCTGCGGAAAAAAATCCACAGGCTAACTAAATCTGCTCTAGTATGCGGGAGGTCGTGGGTTCGTATCCCACCCGAGTAGTTAGCCTGTGGATTTGTTCCCGCAGGACTCGGAAAGCACCGAGTATACAGTGCTTATCACATATCGGTGTAGGGTAAAACCAAATTAATATTCTTTATCCCCGATGCAATTATTACATCTATTTAAAGAGTACGAGTTAGTTAAAATATTTGTGTGAATGGTTGAAGGGAATGAAAAACATCTGAAACAGTTTGAACACTGAAGGGACTTCCCAAATACTTTACAGTAGCAAGCATTTCTAAAAGCAAAATTTTCAAGGGTTATACCTAATTTCAAAATGAGAATTGGAATAGAGAATTCATGTGTTTGGGGGAAGTGATTCATCTTACTTGCAATTTTCCCTGATGTTTTGTTTGTTTGTTTTATTTCTAGTTATAGGGGCCTATTTTGTAAACAAAAATGTCATTGTTAGTTTATTGCTTTGTAGTTATCTTCCTTCAAACAATATATAAATAATTCATGGTCAACTCCAAAAATGCTATGTCATCTTTCTCTACAGTTGTATTTAAAAAGTGATTCATGACCAAAGTTTGAATATTATTCAATAACATCATGCAATATTCAATTTTGTTTACTTAAATGTATTGACGGTCTTTGAGCGTTCAAATTTTGTTCATGACTGTCGGCGGATTGATGAATGCTGGTTGGCGCTGACAGCTGCCGACCAGCGAAGCTACAACACTGATTCAGGCCTAATTTATAATTACGGAACAAATACACTTGGCCAAATTTTCTGCTTAACAACTCACTGACATTGGGCTAAGGTTGATTTCTTCTAACTTTGTCTTTCATACAGAAGCGATCCGTAAGAACAAGGCAACTTGCAAAGCAACAGACGTAGAAATTCAAAGGAAGTTGCCCACTTCCTGAATGTGCATCTGACAGGTGTGGCGGAAGGAAGGAGAGACTGGCACGCGCGGCTGCAGCTGCTGCTGATGATGTTGATCTTGCCCTGCAGGTGTAAAAGGTTACACTGCAAAAAATATTGGTGACATTTTGAGCAACGTTGGGTCTAGTATGAACTCACTAAACTGTTGGTAAAAATTTTACCCAACAAAGTTGGTTAAATATTTTGACCAACTCATGGGTCTAATGAAATTACTATACTGTTGGTCAAAATTTTAACTTTCAACTTTGTTGGTAAATTTTTTTTTCAACCAATTGTTGGATAGAATGTTTTGACGCAACATGGGATGGACACTAAAGGTGCATCGAATCGATATTTTCCACAATGGCGAGTGGTGGCGAGGCTGTGACGAGTGCGGTTGCCCAATGGTTATAGATGCTTTTGAAGGTAAGTTTTTAAGTAAATATGAATTTTTGTTTTCTATTTAGTTGTACACAGTCGTGGCAGTGCAAGCAACGCAGTGATACTGTCATTTAATTTTTTTAAACTAAAGATAGGTAATGGCGGTATCACTGTGTTGCTTGCAATGCCACTCTCGGCTGTGTACAACTGATTAGAAAACAAAACCTCATATTTAGTTAAAACTAACCTTCAAAAGCATCTATAACCATTGGGCAACCGCAATCCTTAAAGAGAGAAGCCACTGTCACAGCCTTCGATCCACGTACGACGTATCGCGGGAACTATGCCCAATGTTGATTAATACTTTGATCGCAGTGCGCATGATCGGACGACTTTGCCCAACTAATGTGCATCATTTTTACTAACACTTACGATTAATTCAAATTACCAAAAAGTTGCCAAATGTATGTGCATAGGACAAAAGGGGCAAAAAACAGTTTGCCCAACAACAGAAATAATTGCTTTTATTGGGCAAGCCTTGACAAACAACTGAGGAAACTACTTATCATATTATGTAACGTGTGCTATTTTGTTATATTGTACTATAAGCCAACAAACAGGAGAGGACCAAAGAGGAAATTTATATGTAGAGTTTGAGATTTTGACGATTTTTATAAAGGGCGCCCTCCTTCGACGTAAAACAACGCGCGCTCTCTCTCTCTTCCTGAAACTTTGCGGTTCGGATGTTGTATGACAGAGACAGAAATAAGTGTTCCTTTTTACTCGATTAAAAGGAAGTAAGTGACTTTTAATTGTTTCCATGTATTACTAAGGGTTTTTGTAACCAAGATAATGTCATGGGATGTTTTCAAACTAAATCGGGAAGTGGTTAAAGTGTGCATTTTAGTGTATATTTTCCAGGCCATGTACTGGGCAGGTCGAGTTGTCTTTTCTGTGTAATTTCTGAACGATACATGTCCACATGTACTCCTATGATAGTTTGGTTACCATAAATCTGTACCCATTTATACCAGGTGGTCATTAGATACCAGGGAGGCAGCTGTGCCAGTCACATGTACTGTACATGATGGTTGAACAGAAAGTGTTGGGTGAGTTTGGACACTTGAATTATTTACTTGTATGAAGAAGACACTCAATATCTAGGATGGAAGTTATTGGCATGTAGAATTTATTGTGCTTTATGTACCACTTTACAGGGGTTTGTTTTATTTACGGGTTTTGGACGATGGAAGTGAATAAACTGCCGACCCATGAAGCGTAATCTTGCTCGTGTTCTGTGAGTTCTTCTCTGTATCCTAGTGGGTACACACCCACACACCGAGATCCACATTATAGGGAATCAACCCAGAGCCTGCCCACGCAGACCTCTACATATATATTTGTTAACTATTTATTACTTTATTTTTACAGAACAAAGCAATACTTTTGGAAAAACAAATCATTATTTTAGTGCCATCAGTACCAGGTTAAACACCTGTGTGCTATTGTCTTAAAAGTTTTTATTATTATATACACTGTACAGGGTATAAAATCAACTGACTTTTTTACTACCAAAGAGGGAACCAACTTGATTTTTATACTTAACATTCAGGTTAAGCTTTTGCCAAATTACGAGTCATCGTTTTAAAGGCACCTGGCAATAGGTTTTTTATTGATTTAAACAATAAAGTATATGTGTATTAACAATAAACAAATTGTTTGAGTGATTATTTGTCAGGATTTATATGTTTAAAAACAATATGAAGTTGTTTGGAGGGTGACTCCGCCCATCCCTTTTTGTGACGTCATTCGAGGAAGGATTCGCCGCTGATGGAACATCGACCCCCCTCGACGCCCTCGAGAATTGCCTGTGTTTACACACGTGTGGGTTTGTTATAAAAGGCATTTTTCCGGCATTTTCCCAAATGCCGACCAGGTGTATTGCTGCTGGATGCAACAAAACAACTAAAGATGGGGTCAGCCTGCATCTGTTTCCAGCTGATCCCAAATATAGGCGGTTATGGGCAGCGAAAGTCAGGATAACGAGGGCAAAGTGGTCCTGTCCGACGTCGTTTTCAGCGCTATGCAGTGACGCTATGCAGTTTTCGTAGCACTAGCGGCATTGCTGCACCTATATCGTGAAAACTTGCATGCTTCCCCTTGGGCCTTGTTTTACGTTGTCGTTTCATCTGAAACTAGGTTACAGGTTAGGCATACATTTTGTAAGTATGTGTGCTGGCAGTTCATGACTATAGACTATAGTGCAATGACCAATGTGTCATTCTGTCAGGTTTGTCAGAGATTAATTACATAATTAATTGATTCGCTTTCTTTGCACTAGCATGACTAGTAGTAGTACAGTAGTCATATATATAATTCTCTCATCATTGCTTTTTATTCATTTAAAATATGGAAATGGTTTGAGAGCTTGATTGAGGTTTCTCATTGTCGTACTCTCGGATTCGGTTACTCGATTCGGTGACGCATCGTACCGATCAGGTACCCAGACGTAATGTATGGGGCCAGACTACACATTTTCTCTTCAAATATCCCCGCCTCGAATGACGTCACGAACAGCGCCACCATGTGTCAATGTAAAGGGGTGGCCTATTCTAAAGTCGTAAATACAATAAAACCACTATTTCTGTAACCTTAGTTACTTGTTTATTCACATTCCACTCATAAAAATGTATATATTTATGACAAAAGCTACATTTGGACAAAATACCAGTGCCAGGTGCCTTTAATGCCATCATTTATGCCAAGTTAAATACTTTCATAAAATTTCCTAAGTTTCTATAAGACAAAAGACGAAAACTAGAGGGAATACAACTTATTTATATGTTTTTATTTATATGAATACTAGTGTTACTTTTAATGCCAATATTTTTGTTGCCAACTTACATTTTTGTTATGGAAGAAATAAAGTGTACTTTTAATGTATTGGTCTTCACTTAAAACTACAGCTTCTGTTTTTCTTTTCTGTGTGGGGGGGGGGGGCGGTATTTGAGCGGCTGAAGGGCGGCAACCGATCGGTTATACATTGTAATCTGGGGGACCGCCAAAGGTCTCCCAGCGGACGGCCAGTGGCAGCCGCCCGTTTGCCGATTTGGAGGCGGACCGATGTCGGTCCAGCGGAGGCTACCGCTCGGCAGCCACTGGGTAATACATGACTGTAACGGTCCGCCATCGGCCCTCCGACGGTAGCCACCTAGTTGCCGCTGGTGGACCGACGGACTGCCGGCGGACATGTTTTTGGCGGTCCGCTGTCGGCAGCCACCCGCGGCCCGACGGTGGTGCCACCGGTGGACCGCTGTTGGACCAACCATCCATTGCTAACTGGGAATGAATGGCTGGCTGATTTGAATACTTACACAAGACAAGTAGGACTAGGTGATGAGGAGAAGGCACAGCTTTGGATTTTCTAGGGGGGGGGGGGGGGTTCGGTTACGAAAGAAGAAGTACTATGCACCCCTACTAATGATAGAGATAGTTTCTTACAGCTTTCAGCACTTCTTGTAAAAAGGTTTGGGGTTCCCGAAACAGTCCAATCTTTGACAAGGGCTCTGTACTCCCGCACTCAGTTAGCTGGGGAAAATTTTGCTGATTTTAGTCGGGCTCTAATAAGGCTCCATGATCGTATGGAGCACACTGCTGTAAGTGCACAGGAAAAAGCTGCCCTGGCTCAACCTGCCTCTGGCTCATGTCAATTAAACGTGAGTAGCGTAAACTGACATATGGCCAGACAGAACTCAGTTTTTCTGCACTGCGCGAGTTTGCATTAGAGATGTTCCCAAATACTGAACAGTCCTGCGCAGAAAATAGCACAGTGGACTGCGATACAGCTATGGCGTTTAAAGCTGCTGCCGCACCAAGAGATAGGCCTACTGGATTTTCTGAACACGTTGATAGCCAAAAACAACTTGTTGAGTTTGTGAAAAAACTAGTTGAACAACAAACTAACATGAATTCAAGGATTCAGAGTATGCACTCTAAAAAAAATTGGGCAACGAAAGTGCAGCATACCAACTGCCTACGCAATTGGTCTTTGGTTAGCCATCGTAGTTGGGTGTTATATTTTAACATAAAGTTGGGCAAAATATTTCTCCCAAATATTGGTTACTTATGATTAACCTTTAAATGGTCAAACTTACTTTGCTATTTTGTTGGGATTTTTTGTTCAACCAAGAGTTGGTTATATTTGTGTTACATAACTGTTGGGTAAACTAGATTACACCAATAATTGGTCTTTACAATGAATTCCAACAGTTGGTGAAACCACTTCAACCAATTAATGGTATTAAATTTCACACATTCGGTTGGTATTTTCCCCCAAAATAACTCCAAATATTGGACAAAATTTACTAAAATCTGGTGATTTTTTTACCCCCAATGAATGGTCTTAGATTTTCAAAAATAACAATTAATGGATAAAAATTTACTTTTTGTTGGTGATTTATTTTTTCCCAATAAACGGTCTTAGATTTTCAAAAATACCAGTTAATGGACAAAATTTACTTAAAACTGGTGATTTATTTTTTCCCAATAAATGGTCTTAGATTTTTTTTAAATACCAGTTACTGGATATAATTTTCTTTTTGTTGGTGATTTATTTTCTCCCAATAAATGGTCTTTGATTTTCAAAAATAACAATTAATGGATAAAATTTACTTTTTGTTGGTGATTAATTTTTTCCCAATAAATGGTCTTAGATTTTCAAAAATAACAATTAATGGATAAAATTTACTTTTTATTGGTGATTTATTTTCTCCCAATTAAATGGTCTTAGATTTTCAAAAATACCAGTTAATGGGCAAAATAATTTTTTTTGTGATTTATGTAACAATTGTTGATTTATGTAACAATCAATGGTTATCAAAATGTTATCAAAACAACCTGGTGCATTTTTGTCTTTAAAATGTGCCAATTGGTTTACATAAATACAGGGCCAAAGAATCGAGACAATTAAACTTTACAGCTTTTGGTTTGCAAGTTTTTAATTAGTCTTTTATAAACATTTTTTAACAAAATTATGTAATAACTTAACTTTAGCAAAATATAATATTCCGGTTAAAGTTAGTGGGATACTTTGCACTACATGACTCTACTAAAGGAAACTGATATTTTGACATAGGGAAATCAAAAGAGAAATCAAAAATTAAGTTCATATGACTTTTACAATATTTTTAAGTTGAATTGTTACCAGTACAAGTTTTAAATCAGCCTGGGAAATTCTTCTTGGGGTACTTCAAATTGTAAAGATTGGGGAATGTTTATGTCAAATTACGAACACTTTTTGAGAACCAACGTTACCTTTTTTGAGCATTACTTTTGAGCATCCATTTTTTGGTGAGCCTTCAGATATGCTCTCATTTCGTACTGCTGGTCAAGTAGTTCCAGGCAAGTTACAGACCACACATTGAAATCCCACATTTCAGTCCGACATGTAGTAATGAACTATCACATTTCCGCAAGAAGAAACAAACATTAGTGTGTTTTGAAAGCAACATCCACTGCTTTTGTGAGTGAATGAACTGCATGACGCTCAATGATCACAAAGGTCTGGGTTGGGTGCAATTAACTTCTTTCCACTGCAGAAGTTGAAATGACTTTTAAAATAATTTTAAAATGAGCTGGAATTGAGTAACTGAAATGATACATATCCTTGTGAATTTGCATGTTGGCCACCTTTTTTAAAATGAAATAATTTGTAATCAGAATATTTATCCCCGCAATAATCTCCCAGTGAAATTCTCAAACAAAAAAATACAACTTGTGTTTCTGTTTTTTCTTCATGTAATGTACAGAAACCTGGAGGCACATGATGTCGATGGTTAAAAGGCAGGAGTGCAAAATATCACAATATGGGTGAATTTATATTAAATCAAGGATCGGAGAGGGTTTTTAAACCAACTGATTTGGAAAAACTTAACAAGAATAGTGTAAAATTCAAGATTAGTTGAATTTTACCTTTGGATCCTTAAAGGGTAGATACATCATCAAAAACAACCTGATTAGGCCTAAAAAGAAATGCTGTGTTTCCGGTAACATGTTCACAAAAATGATGGGTAGGTACTACACTTTTGTTTATATGGATTAAGATACATGCACATGTACATGTATGTATGCATACATGCGCATGTACCTGTTTATGTGCAATGTTTAAAAAGAAAACAAAAATTGTAAGATGCATGCATTTATGTGCAATGCAGATGTTTTTGTAAATAGCTATGGAAAGTCACTTCAATTGTACTTCTGGATTAAAAACAAAAACAAAACAAACAAATCCCGACCCCACCTTTCCCGAATATTACTGGGTCAGTCAAGTTACCGGAAACACAGCATTTATTTTAGGCTTTACCAAATTTGCAAGTTATTCTCTGACAACTAATTTGTTCAGAATTTGAATTGTAACAACTTAAAATCAGACTGAGAAATTATTCTTGAGCTACTTAACAATTTTAAAGATTGGGGTATGTTTATGTCAAATTACAGACACTTTTGGAGAACCAATGTAACCTTGTTTGAGCATTACTTTTGAGCATCAATTTTTTTGTGAGCCTTCAGATATGCTCGCATATCTCGAACTGCTGGGCGAGTGGTTCCAGGCAAGTTATAAACAACAACTTGTAGGAACTCCCAGACTGCCTTGACAGCCATCTGGTAATGGAGGCTCAGCACGTAGTGTGCCTTGAAAGCAACGTCCACTGCTTTGGTGAGTGAGCTTGAATCTGTCTCAACAGCACGACGCTCAATGATCACAAAGGTCTGGGTTGGGTACAACTTGTTCCCACTGAACAGTGCAAGTATGATTGGTTGTGACCGCTCCTTTGCATCGATCGTTCTGAGGTACTGTTGGATATTGGTTGTAGCCTGGAAGAAAATATATAAGAAACCTCATCAAAAAGTTATAAATTATATTTATTGAGAATCGATAAGAGTGGTTCCATGTGTGGTATTTAAATGCTCACCTTTGTTGGCACAAATACTAATCATTCTGAATTTGAGGTTAATTCATATTTTGGAACCTAACCTGAAGTTCAGGAAAAAGTGGCTGGAAACATTCGGAAAATTGTTAAAGGATATGGTACGCCGATAGGTTACCCATGATTTTATTTATTAATTTTGTTTTTATTGATTGTTTTTTTTTGGGGGGGGGTGTTAAAATGTAATTTAAAAACTTGGAACAGCTGATCATGCACATGTACATCTCCCCCTGAGAAAGGTTTTTACTGAAAAGTTATTTGTTTTTTTAAATTTACTTAACGTATAAACGGGCTTAATTTTACAAAAGGGTACCCCTTTTGAGTTTCCCATAGAATGAATACATTAAAAATGCTACTTCATGTGAACAAACAAATTTAACATCTGGTTAGTGCATATCTTGGTGGACAGAGTAAGCATACCAGTAGCAGCAGTTTTGCCTACTTTACCAATGGTGTACTTTATCTTGATTCAAAGAGGGTAAGCATGCCAGTAGCAGTAGTTTTGCCAACATTACCAATGCTGTACTTTATATTGATTTAAAGAAAGTAAGCATACCAGTAGAAGTAGTTTTGCCAATATTCTCAAAGCTTTACCATATCGTTAAGGTACTAAGAACATAATGTTATCGTCATAGTTTTTTAAATGTTTTCTCATAACATTAGCAACTATTGTAATGAAATTTACACAGGTTAGTTTAATTGTCAATACTAACAAGAAATTCCATGAAACATTGTTCCAAAAATAACTAGGTCAGGATAAAATATGTTGTAAGCACTGTTAATTTACCGGCTGTAGGTCAATGAAGGATGTCAAGCTCGCTGCCAAAGCACATCGTCCACCAGACTTGCCTCTAGCCCTTCCTCCACGAAGTACCGACAGAAGAAGTGCTAAATTCCCCTTTTCAACTGTAATGTCAAACATGAAACAAGTGTGTGAAAAGTAATTTGTATACTCAGTGCTTTCCTTTTCTTGCGAAAAAAATCCACAGGCTAGCTACTCGGGTTGGATTCAAACCCATGACTCCCGCATTCTAGAGCAGATGTCTTAACCACTAGACCACCGAGCGCGCCTGGTGACGGACTCGGAAAGCACTGGGAAACACTGGGAATCCCACGCATGTAGTAAGCCTGTGGAAAGCACCGAGTATACAGTGCTTATCACAGATAGGTGTAAGGGCAAAATCAAAAAACATGTTACAGAAACATTTTGCAAGATAAACGTGTTTACACAAAAAAAACTGTAAACAGTGGCGTGCCCAAAGGGGGGATTAACCCCCCCCCCCCCCCGGCACATTTGGTATTAGTTATAATTTGACTTTAGTTCAGAAAAAAATTTAAGAAGTATTGGGGGTAGACAAATTTTGCTGTTTACCGACCTAACACCCCCCCCCCCCCCCCCCAAAAAAAAAACCCCCAACAACTCATGTTCGCGTGCACCCAGACAGACCCATCCGGATCTGGGGAAAATATCCTTGTGAATCCTGGGTGGACCACTGATTGTAAAGCACACTTTCAGTAAATACTGGAAACATTTCAATTAAAAATATTTTTAAATTAAGTAAATGACACCTACCACTTGAAAGAGCTTTAACATCCACATCTGGCAAACCCAGGTGCTGCTTCCAGAGGGAGTTCATGGCACTCGCATAACTGATAATAGCCTCGCTCAGTCCCTCCCAGTGAGTCACCAGAGTGTCTGCTGTCTTTGGATGGTATACCGGATGGAAGTCTTGCTCCAGCTTGAGATAAATATGGGAACATGAGTTACCATGAGTTACCATTTTTTGCAGCTGTCCCATGCATACATAAATTGACATCTTAGTTTTGTAATATCATGGGGATCTAGCCTTGAACGTTGGCTTTAAAAATAATAAAAACATGTGAATTTCAATCGAATGAGTTTAAGAGCTCCAGCATGAAAAATGTAAAAGGACGCGCTAAAGTGTAGCTTGAGTTACCGTGGAATCGCCCATATATAATTTTTTTTAGTATTACATATTAATGAAGACACTTCTGTGCAGAGACTCTACATCTTTATAGAGACTTTTTGTTTCTCTCTCAGCAAAACAAACAAATAACCTTACCATTCCCTTATCCAGAATTCTGGGAAACTCTTCAATAATGTCACTCAATGATGCTTGTAATTCATGGATGAAACGTTTGCGCTTTTCGGCTGTTTTAGCCATGAACTCTGCTACTTTGTCTTGGGGTTCAGCATTCTCCTTCAGCCAACTAATCATTTGTGCCACCTCCTCAAAGTTCAGGGATTGTGCTTCATCAAGAGACGAGTCTAAATTGGACATGTAGCATGTGTAAAACATATTTTTGTAAAGGCCAATATATTTAAGAACATGGCTATAAACAAGCTAGAAAATTATTTGCATAATGACAATGGTGATTACAAAGGAGTGAACCTGTTTTGGTGTGTGTTGTGACTGTTACATGTGAATAAGCAAATAAAGGAGTATAATGATCTCACAGCATTGAAAACCTTGCTTTCAAAATCAAACAACACAATCTCTTCCACAAATGTGACCTAGTCCCACAAAATGAGAGTAAAGTCTGCATTTTTCAAAACTGAGATTATAGCAGTTCTGAAATCAGTAGGAAAAGATATATCCAACACTTGGAGATGCAAATATGCTAAAGTTTGAGCAAGTCACACATTCTAATATGTTCATGTGTTAAACTTTGACTATGTAAGGCCACACCTTCTAATACAAATTTTCAACTTGACTCCCACAATATTGCAGCATACTACTAGATTACAGATTTTGTTTTAAAAGCTATAAGCTAGTGTAATGTTTGATAAACACAGGCGGTTGTATAAACATACCTTCATTGGATTCTGAATTGTATGTCGCCTTGTTTTGCTTCAGCATTGCTTTCCTGACATACCTCAGCCTCTCTTCCAAGTAGCCTGTTGCTGGGCGATTCCTAGCTCCCTTCATAAACCAAGCTTCCTACAGATAAAAGAAAGATAGTTTTGCAACATCACAATCGTTTAGTATTAAATATCACACAAGCACAAGTGGAATATGGAAAATATGGCGCTTCTGCGTCCATATCCAACGACACCGAAGCCCGAGTTGGATATGGGACGCAGACGCGCTATATTTCCGTATTCCACGAGTGCGCGTGAACGAATTTATCATCCAGCTACCACAAGTCTTGCACGAGGGCACGTATGTACGCTCAAACAGCACCGTGAGACATGGGTTTGCAGCCATGGTATTGATCACTTGCACGACGTGGAACGAACCTCCATTTTAGCGCGCCTACCATATCCACCATTTAGGAGTAAATTTTTGTTGTGTACAGTTTGACTCCCAAAAGGCGGACAGGGTATTCGCGTGGAGGCGCATTCCGCGTCGTGCAAGGGTCTATATGGTTATATGTCTCACGGCTGTTGACCAATCAGGATCGAGGATTTACGCATGCTGGATTATAATAAACATATCACATTGAAAATACAGCAGCTCGGCAGTATTTAGAAAAGTACAAACAATATTTGTAAAATAGACAGGGATAAAACTTACATATCCTTTGCCTTCTGAGTCTTTTAAGTATGGAAATGCTTCAACTATGCTACCTGCCAGAGTTTCCTTCTCATATGCACTTGGCCTACATATATGACATGGATAAAATTGATTATAAATCAAAGTGTAAACTGGGGTGTTTAGTGCACCAAACTCAACGATTTGTGGTACCAGAATGTGGCTTTGGCCTGGCCAGTCGAGACACTTTACCAAAAATTTCCTTCTGAGACATCCTTGGTTTTATTGCAGAAATGTATAACAGGAGGAACATTGACTGCACAAGTTACCGGTATAAAGAAAAGTAAGATCTTTCTTTTGCATACTGTGGTATCGAAAACTATGAAACTCTAAAGATTAGAGTGGTCTTCAAAAAAACAGAGGGTAACATGATGCTCCAGTCAGCTCAAATTCACTCTATACTTGCTCCTATTGGTTTAATTTAGAGATTTCAGTCAGTATTTACTAATTACAGCAAACCTCTCTCATACAATATGTATTGGTCAACTCACTTTAATCCATGATGATCCATGAGATGTCCAACCAAAATACTAGTCATCTTGCATCTGTCTTTCTTGGGAAGAATCTTCTGCTTTTCTAAGCGACAGACTATATCCCTCCCACAAGATGATTTCTCAAGAATGTCTTTAGCATCCTGCATGATGAATAATGGGTCAAGGACAATTAAGTTAAAGTTGCATCACCCGATTTTGTGCCGATTTAACCCAAAATTTGTGTTTTGAATGTTAAATAGCTATTTTTATAGATTCGAAGTTGTAAACTTTCATTTGAGATACTGCATGTAAAAATCTGCCAATGATTAATTGCAGTTCATTAAACCTAAAAATTATTATTGTCGGACCCGACATTAATTCACGTACCATTAGCCATGTACAAACAAGTTTGCATGTTACATGAATTTTGTGCATTGTGCGTGGCATACGCAAAAGTTTGTTTATGTTTTTCATTTTGAAACAGCATCATCTGTCAAAATTCGTTCGGAGAACAAATTCTAAATTTGTGGGTCTTTTGGCGAAAATCGGGCGATGCAACTTTTAAAAACATAACATAGGATTAGTTGAAGTAATTTAGTTGCAAATGCTAACAACAGCAGTTGACGAAATCAAAAGTTAAATTTCATTTTTGGCACATACACGTATGTGTGGATTGTCAAAGACATTTAAAATGCATGTACCTTTTGTTACTTTATAAATGTTTTCATATGATATGTGATGTTTCTTAAATGTTTTAATTGATTATACTATCAGAATCATTAGTAACTGACCATTCCACTAAAATACATATTATAAATTACATGTATATCACACTTAACTTGTTAAAGGAGGGGTAGGGTAAAGTATGCTCTTGAGAACTTCACTTTGCTGTTAGATAAAGCTATATTGAATGCATCTGCAAGGCCCTAAACAAAATAATTTTGAATTAGTTTTTTGCAACTTGTTAAGCACTTACAAGTGATGATAATCTGTGTTTCTTTGTGGGTGGCTGAACAATCTTTGAAGAGGCAGATGAACATGATGGTGATGTGTCTCCTTGGCGCTTGGTTCTATTTCTTGATGATGGATCATCACTCCCTTCACTGAAAAGGTCATCGATGTCAATAGTTGAGAAAGAGCCTGAGTTGTCCAGTTGTTCATCTTGCTTAAACTGTAAACAAATTATTCAAACAATATGGGAAATTAGCACAATTGTGTGATAAGCATTGTATACCCAGTGCTTTCCGAGTCCTGCGGAAAACATAAAACAAATCCACAGACTACTCGGGTGGGATCGAACACGACTCCTGCATTCTATAGAGCAGATGTCTTAACCACTAGACCATTGAGCGCTGAGCATAAAGTGCTTCATCGGTGTAGGGTATAAAACCAAAATAATATTAATGTTAT
Organism: Zoroaster sp. YZ-2022; assembly: GCA_029582265.1. Lineage (NCBI taxonomy): Eukaryota > Metazoa > Echinodermata > Asteroidea > Forcipulatida > Zoroasteridae > Zoroaster > Zoroaster sp. YZ-2022. The sequence continues at coordinate 33,941,179 of CM055824.1, read as the reverse complement.
CACATAGGATTTTGTGAGAATTTTAAATACGAATGAAACAAAATCAGGAGGGTAAAATGCATTAAGGTGCCGTTCACAATAGACCCTTTCACGGTAATATGCGCCATCTTGTTCAAGGGGCAGATTTGTTTATTTCGAACGGCAGATTTGTTTATTTCGACGGCAACCCGTCTGCGACTCGGCCATCGAACTTCACGCACGCCTCTGGAGGGGTGCGTGGAGTTCGAGCGCCGAGTTGCGAACGGCAAACGCGTGTTCGAAATAAACAAATCTGCCCCTTGATCAAGATGGCGCATATTACCGTGAAAGGGTCTATTGTCAACATTTTCAAGAGCGTACAAACCGTATGCTGGGGGGGGGGGGGTCTAGGGCCATTGTACGTTTTCTACAATAAAATAAAATGTTGATTTTGTCAATTTGTATCATGCCAGCCATTGATGGCTAAACTCACAGTAATTGATCGTAGATTTTTACAAATTATAGTGGATTAGAATCGAGTGCCAAACATCCTCACAATCATCTTGATCGCACGTCAGTTTCCCATGCATGCCATGCATGAATTGACAGCGGAACTAGACTTGAAATCAATACGTTGTATGGGCTGAAAAGCCGTAATTTCCCTCCGTCAGCCGGGCCCAATTCGTACCTCTACTTACCTCGGCATTCTGTGCATAAACAAACACAATTCTCCACTGAAGTATGCGTTGAATTTCTGTGCTGTGTATTAAGCTGACAACGAACTACTTCCTTCCGAGCCTTACAGAACCTGCAGGGATAGTTAGCTGAAAAACTGGTTGTATAACCAAGCATGTCATGTAGTCCCAAATTGTCCCCAATCACTTGAAAGAGGACTGGTCTTACCACTTTCACAGAATCTCCATATGGAATCTTGATGCAATCTTCATTAACCTTATTCAAGTCTTTTACTATTGCTGAAAGAACACAATCTATTCCATACTTGGACAATAGAGAGGACTTGGCACAGGCTACGAAGAAAATACTGCCTAAGACTGCTTGATATTTAGCAGGTAAACTAAGCACACTCATGTAAAATCCAGTTAGTTTGTGTATTCCCTTACGAGATCCCAAAGGATTGGCAGTTTCATATGCATCACTATATAGCAGAATTGGCAGCACAAGATTATCTGTTTTGTCTGCCGCAGTACTAACTTTCTCTTGAAAGAAACTACCATCATAAAAGGATTCTAAGATATCTGTATCTTTTGATGTTTTGTCTTCTAAAATTGCACTTAGGACTCCAGGTTGCTGCAGGAAAACTTGTAGAGTTTGTTTAATTGGTACATATTGATATGTTTCTCTTTGTTCAACTTGCTTAATTTGTCCTGTCTTATCAGTTTGTGATACAAATGTCTTTCCAACTAGTTTCTCTTCTGGGAGTATTAGGAGACCTTCATTTTGCCAGTGATCAAGTCGCTGATGTTGTGTTCTAAGTCCATTGAAGAGAGTGTTCAGACTTAACAACTTTTGTTGAAGTTCATCATAAACAACAGAATTGAAGACTTGCATCTGTGTGGCTTTTTTTACAAAGTTGTTAACTTCATTTTCTATATATTTCAGCACGCCAAGGATAAGTTCCTCAACTTCCTTAACAACATTTTGTGTCACTGATAATGGAACGGAGGAAGCCTGCAGCTTTGAAATGAAAAGTTTAAACTCTCGCCTTAGGTCGATGGGCTCTTCATCTGATAGGTCTTCCTCACTTTCACTTGTGTCATTTGAAAATGTACTTTCACTAGTACTTGCTGGCAAAGAAACATGTATATCATCACTGACTTCGTCAGGTTCATTTCCAGGTGGAACTCCCTCATTATGTTTGGATATTAGGTGTCGCTTAAAAGACGAACAATAAAAGAAAGTTTCCACACAACCACCTTGGCTACAGATTATTTTTGTTTGGGAGTTAGCAGAAATATTGTGAATAAATTTCAGATGGCCAAAAAAAGATTTGATGTTTCCATCAATTGTGGTAAGACATCTAAAACATGTGAAACCCATGTTTCAAACACCAGTTAATGGAAGGTAGAGTTACAACTCACTTCTGCTCTCCAACCTTTAAGAAATTTGAGGCGGTTGCCAATCTTGGGTACAAGTTCTTGTATCGTTGCCTCATCAAGAAGCTCAAAAGCTGCTGTCTTGTCGATCTGATGCTCTGTAAAAAGAAAGCAAACATCTGGTGAACAATTCTCAATACTTATTGAATGTCTTAAATACATTTGAATTGTTTTTCTTATTTGTGTATTGATGAAATTGTACACATTGTAATGGGACTTTTCGAAAATGGTGAGTAACAGCTTTCCAGTGGTCCGATTTTCTTAGACTTTCTTTTGGTCATGCATTATATCGAGTAGCACCAAAAACTGTTGAAAAACCTTTTGTAGGAATTATATTGGGGTTGGGTGTCTTTTTTCCTTAGATTGACCCGACTAGTAAAAGGCAAATTGTTTCATGTTGTGTGACGTGTACTTAAAATACGTGTACGTTTACATGACACTTTTGTGCCACAAAAACAGCCGTAGCGCAATGGCGACGAGATAGAGCCTTTAGTTTAAATAATGCCAAATAATTTTCACAACCACAGGCCAAGTAAATGATAAAACGGACTCTAGTATTGCCACACAAGTACATGCAGTTTATTTACACAGTCACAGAAGCCCCAACCCAATTGAATAAATCTTTTTGACATTCTCAAGTCAATGCATCATGGAAAATGATGTAATTTACCCGGATGTGGATGACAAACAAACTATAATACTCGCGTTTTGTGTACAAAGTATATGGTGCAACATGAGTTGCCGACTTACGTGTTGCGCCATATACTTTGTACACAACACGATACTTTCCCATGATGCATTAGAAGTTATGTCGAAAAGGTTTATTGACCCATGACTATACTAGCCTTGCATACGTACGTAGGCTAGGCTTACCCGATACCGAATTACTTGATTGTGACAGGTCTACAGGAAAAAGACCAGTGCTAAGCATAAGCTTTTATTTATATGTATAATGATTACTGCTTATTCATACCTTCAAAAACATTCAAAAGGTGCCCAACTCATGCCTATCTAGCTATCCGGCTGGTCCGCCGCGATGATGGCGGCGCAACCTAGCTTGTGGCGTATGGTGTGTATGCACGCTAAACAAGCAGTTGCAGGCTGCATGGCAAAACCAAGCTAGCGTCGCTATCACATGTACAGGAAGCGCGCGAAAGTGGCGATCGAATAATCCAGTCTCCCATCTTATGGTAAAAAAAAACACTCTTAAAAATTACCTAAACGCGCGATTTGCCCAACGCATTGGTAATAATTTTGGAACACTTCCAAGATTTATAGACAGCGCGCGAAAAACGTAACCAGTGTGCTTAATTCTTTTTAAATTTGATAGGACTAGTGCATGTGTGAGGCACACAAATTTTGTTTTTATTATATAAATGGGCGTAGGTCTAGGGCCTACGCAGACGGTATGATTCTAAACTAGAAGTGGAAATTAAATAATTAAAAGGTTGGGCATTAGCATTGTGCTCAGGTGACAATAACCACATTTAAAGAGATGGGCTAGCTGCATACGGCTGTCCACCATTAATACTACAACTCAGTGTTGGTCCTAATCTACCAAACTACAAGAAGGTCACCTTTGGGCCTAAACGGTTAATTTGCCCAACAACCAAGCACTAACCTGGTTAATATATATTTTTAAACAATATGATGAAGAACAAAAGACCTGTTGGTCATTAAATAACATTTATAATTTTCACTAAGAGATGGTTGAAAGGTTTTACCAAAACACCAACTAGGAAGGGAAGGTCAAACCTTGGGCTTAATGTCCTACCCAATTTGCCCAACAACAAAGCACTAATTTTATGTAATACATTTTACCATTATGATGGAGAACAAAAGACCATCGTTGGTCAATAAATAACGCCAAATTATTTTTACCAAGAGATGGGTGAAAGGTTTTAACAAAACAACAACTACTAAGAGAAGCTTGAACATTGGGCATAATGTCTCACCCAATAATATGTTAATTTTGCCCAACAACCAAGCACTAATTGGTTAATACATTTTTACCATTTTGATGGAGAACAATAGACCATCTGTTGGTCATTAAATTACGCCAAATTATTTTCACCAATGAGATGGGTGAAAGTTTTACCAAAACACCAACTTTAAGGGAAGGTTAAACCATCTGGGTTGGGCTTAATGCGGTTAACCAAAAATGGGTTACATTTGCCCAACAAATGGTAGTTAAGCATTGACCAACTCAACGCAGTGAGTTGGGTAAATATTTTCAACTTGTGACCAATAAAGTGATACATATTAACCAAACGTTGGTTAAAATGACTTTACCCATTTTATTTTACCAAACGTTTTTAGAGTGAAGGGTTGAACAGAATGCTACACTTACAAAGGGTTACATTTTAACACCAGTTTTTAGAGTGTAACTGGGTGCATTTTAACATGTTGACCACAACCATGGTTTTGATGATAAATCTATACTAACTGCTGTTGCAAGCTGCACTCTCACATAGAGGGTTGCTAAGGACGCTAGCTGCATGCTGCACTTAACAAAAGGTTGCTAAAGACGCTAGCTGCTTGCTGCACTTCACAAAGGGTTACTAGGATGCACAAGTGATTAATCTAATGGCCTATTGTGTATTGTGATGATGTAACTTTAAGTCAAACTTTACAGACTTTTCCATAGCAAAAACAGGGGTGTTTTATGAAACTTCTCACAATCAGCAGGCGTGCGAGCTGCCTTATCTGTTGCGATGCTATTTGTGCCCGGTTAATACTGTTCTGTTGTAGCACATAGTGGCCGAATTTCATGACCAGGTGATCATTCCTGGCGACTAGTGAAATGTCATCTGCTTTCATTGTGCAGATCACATCGGCGAAGGTCATGCATGTTGTTTCCAGGTGTCAGAAGCATTCTGCTTGGAGGCTTCTTGATTTTGGTTCCTCTCCCTTGAAGTCACAGGCTTTGCGATGTCTCCACAGCTCTGTTTTCATGAGGAACCACAGACAATGTGGGCACGGTGTATACATTTCATATGGTATGTTCTCTCCTTCGACAGGTCGTCTAAGGACGATGAGTGACCCCTGTTTATTTTCCAGGACTTTGAGGTTATGCATGAAGTTTGAGAGTTATGTCTCTACCACATTATGTTGGTGTCTGTTCGTGAAAACGCAACCTACAGAACTGTAAACATAAAGGCCCTTGTAGTAATTAATACATTTCTTAATTAAGCATTTTTAAAGATTTAAACCAACTCAGGATCAAGGGTTTGATGTTTTTAAACCAAATATTTTTTTTTTAAATGAAAGATATGTGGCTCTTCGTGAAAACGGTGACGAAATGATGATTCAAGTCACACAGAGTCTTGTAGGAATCAATGCAACCTTCTTTGGGACAGGGAAAACGTTCTGGATGAGGCGCAGCTTCATCTTGGGCACTTTCACTTTGTAGATTTCCCACTTTCACAGACTGTCCTTTGTCTGACATGTACCTCAACTTGTAAATAGTGCTCTTCCATGCACATTATGTCTTTACTTGGTATTTACTTGCAATGGGAAACATGTCAAGTTGTAATGTGCAAACAGTAACCTAATACTGTACTAGATTTACAATGTAATTCATTCGGATACCCCTTGATCTTTTTGTGGATTGAGATGTTTAAACGGAGATGTTGGGTTCTGTTGAAATAATATGCTTTAATTTACAAGTATTGCTTCATCTTTTTTTTTCGTACCTCTAAAATAAATTTATCAGATAATGGATTGTAACAAAATGCTGAGGGACGGTAGTAAAAGTACTAGATTTACGCTAGCAATAATAATTCCTATTCAATAAGGACAAATCCACTGACCTAAAAAATGATTTTAAAAAAGTGCCAGATTCATGAAAGTGTTCTCTTTTGTTATATAATTGCTTTAAACTAAGGGAAAAACTCAAATTTCACTTTTCCTGGGTTTTTTTTGGAAAATGACCATTTTTGAGTCAGTATTGCCAAAAGAGGATACAATTGCCCAAGATTTTCTCAACAGATATGAGAAGGCCAATGTTGCCCCTAATCACAACCAAAAGAAAAATATTCTGAGACCCCTGGCAAGTTGACTTTTTCAGGGACAAAAAATAGGTTACAAATTTCAATTTTGCAAGTTCTAAAAATAACACAAGGGTGATATTTAAAATATTTATTATTTTTCTCAAGTAAGGGCAAGGATGATATTCTGTAGTGATATAGTTGATTTTTTGACATAATTTTGCATTTTGGCTGGGAGGCCTTTAAAAAAAGGGCCAAAAAACATTTTTTGAGACCCAAAATCAGCCTAAAATGCCCAAAAAACTAACAAGGTTGTTACCATGGCAACGGGCTACATATGGAAATAAAAAGTCTATTTTGGTTACTTGCTCACCAAGTCCTTTCAGTATAAACAATAAAAACTAGACTTTAGGTGTTTGTCCTTTGGACGAACACAGAGCTGTTCCGATGCATACATAATGCGTTCGTATGTTACCATTAATGACGTTGATCTTTGATACCTATCCAAATTTTGTATCACATTGCTTGTATTGTGTAATAAATGCAGACAAATATTAACTGTTTTTATATCATCCTGTTTGGAGCGGAAGGAAAGGTGAAAGTGAGGTCAGGTTTGTGAATGAAAGGTGACATGGGTATTACGGTACAAGACGGCACAAAGATTAGGAATTTATGACGTCAAGTTGTGAAGATAGGATGTGTTCAGGTAATAAGCGTAGAATTAATGTAAACCGATACCTGATGACGTCATGACCCTATAAAATGCGTGGAAAACTAAGTTTAGTTACAACGTACAATCCTGCCAAGTTTTGTGACAATCTGAGCATGTCCGGATTATATGATGTGTAAAACGCATTTTATTATTATTGTTATGATGACGGGAGAGGGCATAAGACATATGTGGAGTATTCCACAAATGTATATATTTCTTGAGCTATGGTGAAAAATGATGGCAATGGAGAACTTCGTGTGCAAAACGTATGGGTGTACAAAACAATAGGTGTTTCGGGCACATACCCGAACACCGAAAAAAAAAAACGAACAAAAACAAGAGGTGTTATACTTTAAACACTCCGTACATGAATACAATCCTGTATAATCCAACTTTGGTGTTTTCTGCGAGCTGCAGCAACCGGATCATCTGACCCCTTTAATCAACTTCTGTACAAAATTTATTTCACAATCCAATGTAAACCACTTGAACATGACATTGTGAAAACTATAATTACTTCTTTTCACTCAGTGGACGATCTTATGAAAATTGCCACTCTGGTTTTTATTAATATAATAACTTATGGTATTATGGTAATGACCTTAAATTAAAGTCATCATCTGTTTCTCTTAACATTTATAGAGGTACACCCTACTCATTGCTGTGTTGACTGCCAGATACGAAAAACCACTTAAAACCAATTTGGAAAAAATGGAAACGTACACCTGATCTATGCAAGCCAACCCTTTCAGGCTCAAGTTAGCAATGTCATGACCTCCATACAAAGTGCATTTAATTAATGTAATTTACCAAACCCTTAATTAATATAATTGCTATCATATTACATCTTGATGTTTTAAAATGTATGTTGTAGCTGCTGCTAGCAAGCGTGAAGTGACGCACTATACACTTACATCTCGTAAACCCCACCTATGCAAATTTCCCACTGACCCACTGAACCATGTACTCCTATTACGTAACCAGTATAAAGTAGATTTCTTCTAATTCGCTTGGTACTCAACCGAAAAAATCAACATTTATACTTTAAACACTCCGTACATGAATACAATCCTGTATAATCCAACTTTGGTGTTTTCTGCGAGCTGCAGCAACCGGAATGACAACAAAGAACGGGCCGATGAACTAAATACCCAAAGATTTAGAAACAGACATTAGACTGGTAAAGCTATCTTGGACATAGGTATCCTTCGCCGTTTCCGTCTTCCATCGCCCATGGCGCTTAAACAGCCTATCTGGCACTCCGGAATTAGCAGCCGCTGTGGCTCCTCCTGCTCTTAGACTGTGCAGGGCAAATTTTGATACATCTTCAACTATGGGAGAAAGCGCATCCATGATTAGCTCTCTAACCCGAGAGTATGACATAGGGTTATTACTTTTCCTGAGGAAATAACCTGTATTCCTTTGGTTAAATTCCTGAAAATATAAAGATCACTATCTGTAGGGGAGATGTTTGCTAACTTTAGATATAATTCTAACATAGCTACTGGGCATGTTGATAATTTTGATCTAGCTATTATAACAGCGTCTCCCTGTCTGTAAACATCCGTCTTACTTGACTGGATAGAGATGGATAAATGAATGTTACTGAACTCCAAATCGCCCATTTTGATTTTGGCTAATTCATTGAAACGTAAAAATCCAGCAAAGAAATAAGAGCCATAGCCAATGTTCTAATATTCAATAAGTTTTGAACCGTATTATCTTTACCATATCTCTGCACCAAATCTGAAAGAATTTCTGGTGTAATCGGCTCTTTTCTTTTCTTTGGTTTGGATAGAGTCCTTTTTAACCCTTCAGCAGTGTGTATTACTAAAGAATTTTTAGTGGGATCTTTAAAATCTGCCATCCGATGAGCCCAAGAAATAGCAGCTATCGAGCTTATAATGGGCGATGGTGAATTTGCAAATTACCTAGATGAATTAAGTACAACGCAATAATATATGAATCTGCCGGAAGAGGGGATTTCCCATGGGAATGTGCCCACAGTTGCCATCTTGTGAAATACGAGCTATATTGCGAAACCGTTGATGCTGCCCTCGATTTGATGATTGTTGGTGGAAGCTGTTTTGCGAGGTCCTTCAACTCCTGATTGTGTTCTGTATCCGCAAATCGCTCTGTCCAAATTCCACTGTTGAAGATTAGCTTTATAAAATAAATAATCATAAGAAATAACTGTTAGCCTTTAGATTGCAAATTATTTTTTACTTTTCTTCAATGAAAATACGTACCGGTATACCACAACAATGCCCGATTCTGTGAGCAAATTGATTGTAGTCTTAAGAAATTTAAAACAACAAAAGCCCACCACTTCCCTGCCACTTTCTTCTGACTGTATAAGCCTTTGTACCTGGTATTACACAATTTAAGAACACGCTCCACTCTGGAGACTTCACCACTATTAGTGTCTGGGCTTCAAAATTACCCTTATTCGCTAAACACATTGTTCCTTCTAGAACCATAGAATCTCACTGCTAAAATAGTACTATGAGAGATATTCTCAACAAACTTTGAGTTATTACCGCGGCCTTCTATTATCAACGGGAATGGGCTTGCAAATTGGAGTATGTCAGAAATTTCTGGTCTAGGTGAAAAACCATCTGGGAACAAGATAACCCAAAACGGAGCAGATTGCCATGCTGGACAGATCAAAGTACTCTCGCCTTTGCAGTCCAAAATATGAAAAATGACTCGGGAAATTAAGTGGATGGGAGGAACCACCCAATTGATGTCCTTGGCCCAATTTAACGTAAAGGCATCAATTGCCTCGGAACCTGGATTCCAAAATCTAGAGTTGAACCTGACTAGTTTTGCGTTATAATAACTTGCAAAACGATCAACTGTGTAAGGACCCCAATGTTTGTGGAGCATTGTGAAAATTTCATTTGAACATTGCCAATCGTCCGCATCGACAATTTACTGAGAAAGTCAGCTCTTTCATTTGATGACCTAGGAATCCATTCCATCTCAAGGAATATTCCATGTCGTATACACGTACGACAAATATTGAAACCACAACCTGCAAATCTAGTTTCATGCTACCATGAGCCACAACCTTAACAACGGCTTGGTTGTCAGTGAACCACTTCACTCTGCTGTGTTGCAAATTATGAATCTGTGATATTAGAACTAATTCAACTGCTTTAAGTTCTCTCCAAGTCGAACTGCGACTTGTCTCATTTTCTGCCCACTGCCCGTGACTAATTGCATCATCTAAATCTACTACATATCCTGCAAAACCATGGGCACTCGCATCTGAATAAACAATTTTGGAGCAACTAGCTACATAATTGATGGGATTTGCTTTTAATTGATCTATATTATTCAACCAAAATTGTAATTCTTCCTGTGCACGTGGTAAAAGCAGTACACTTGAATTCCAAGACTTTTTTGATTCAATGGCACCATGCATGGACTTGGTCATTATCCTACTCATGGACCCAACTGCTAAATAAGTTGAAATGATCTCCCCAGTCACACTAGCTAATTGTCTAACATTAACTGCGTTGAAACGCTTCGTGTTTTTGCTGTGGGGATGAGTTTCTGTCGCAGACACAATTTTTTGAATCGATTCTTGAATATGAGTAACCCTTCTTCCTGGTAACTGTAATAAACCTGTAAGGTTAATAACAATCCCAACCATTCCGTCTCTGAGACCGGATTCCATGTACTTTTCTGTACATTCGGTACAAAACCTGCTTTTATTAAGTCCAGTTTGACTTCAGCACTGTGCTTGCAAGCTTTCTGAAAGCTATCCTCATAACCCAACCCGTCGTCTAGGAACACTACTATGCTTTTGCCTTCACTGCGCCATTTTTGCACAAGGGGTCTTACTACTTTGGTGAAAACATAAGGAGCGGTGGATAAACCAAAAGGAAGTACCTTGAACTTAAAGAAAGTTAACACACCCTTGAACATCCAACAGAAACCCAAGTATTGTTGATGTTCGGGAAGTATACTTATATGGTGGTAGCCCGATTTCAAATCAAACTGAAACATGAATCCATGAGGTCGAAGAAACAAAAGAGCTGTACGTAAATCTTCGTACTTAACCGGTTGTTTCCAAAGAAACTTATTGACATTCCTCAAATCTAGAATCAATCGTCTCTTGCCCGTTTTGTGAACTGAAACAGACAAAGGATTGACAATGAAAGGTTGTTGATTGCACAATGTCACGCAACCTGATTCAATTAAATCTGAAATTGCATTCGTAACGAAATTACTGTGACTGGATGTAGAAGCATTATTTCTTGCAATACCTGCTCTTTCTGGCATCAAGGGTGTTTGTGGAGGGGTTTCATAAAAGGGAAGAGCATAACCGTACTCTATAACATCAAGAACAAACGAACTGGTGTGAAAAGTGCGCCAAAAGTTTTTATGCGAAAACAAACGCCCAGCAATTTTGATTTTGCTAGAGGTTGAATTTTCCTCGTACTCAAAATAGGTTTCTGTAAATCCTTCGTCAATAACATTATATGGATTAGATAATATTGACTCAACTTTGTTCACTGTCTGCTGAATGTCATCCTTCTCCAATTTAGGCATTGGTTCCTTTGGCCATGTAGCTTTGGTCCTGTCTTTTTCCGATGTTGGGGCATGCCTTCCGCCAGTGTCCTTGACTTCCGCAGGCGTAGCAGATGTCACGAGCGGCGGGATATCGATGGGCATCTAGTACACTAGCTTGTCTTTGAGAGAATTGAGCTAACAAGTCTTGAATGTCCTCTTTGGTAGCTGGAGTAGACATGATATATCTATCACGTACAAACGTATATGTAGAATAGATAGAGGACAAATTTTTTAAATGTATGTTGTAGCTGCTGCTAGCAAGCGTGAAGTGACGCACTATACACTTACATCTCGTAAACCCCACCTATGCAAATTTCCCACTGACCCACTGAACCATGTACTCCTATTACGTAACCAGTATAAAGTAGATTTCTTCTAATTCGCTTGGTACTCAACCGAAAAAATCAACATTTTCGGGCACATACCCGAACACCTGAAAACCGAACAAAAACAAGAGGTATTTCGGGCTTATACTCGAACACTTAATTAATGAAATTATGTTGTGATTGTTAGATGTATTAACCCTTTTGAAGGTAAATTGACTGCTGCCCTCAAGTGGCCGTGGGTGAATTAATTTGATAATTTAGCATCTAAAAACAAAGGCAGTGTGTAATGTACTTAAAAAATGGAATTACAGTTGAAACAGAACAGTTTTGGGGGGGTTGTAAAGAATAATTTGCTGATTTACATGACAATCAATAGTTTAAAATTTAAAAAAATAAAGGAACTGGCTTATCTACTTCCACCCAAGAGGTTGCATTATTATCATTGTCACTGTCAGTATCACTGTTTTCAATGTTTTCTTCGAGATCCACTTCACAATCATCGCTAACGTTACCTTACTCTTGTTCTTTGGCTTCCGATTCTGTATCTTCAGACTCACGCTCTTCTGTATCACTTCCAGACTCAGTCTCTTGAAAATCCTGCATATCTATGTCACTACCACTATCCTGTGAATCCTGTGAATCATCAAGCATGTCAATAATTTCAAATGGATCGAACCGGGTACGTCTTTTTCGCAGATTTTGAGCCCCATCTCCATCGCCGATGTCGCTACTGGGCGCCGCCATCTTGGTCACATTGTCTTCCTAAAATGGGAATTCCCTTTCCTTGCAATACCGTGACTGTGAATGGCAACACGTCATCATCTGGGCCAATACGTCATCATCAATACACATAGTAGCCAGTTTTTCATTAGTCAATGGATCACACATAACATACACGATGCCTTACCTGATCAGCCAATTGAACGCGCCCTTTCAATAGCGCGATTTGTAAAGCGACATAAATGTCGCTCCACCTCTAAACCGGTAGGCGACAAAAATGTCGCTTCACCTTCAAAAGGGACTGTGCAAATAAAGTTGTCATTGTTGAGGTACTGTCTGGCCTATTTAAGTGTATTGGGTATTGATATAAATGTGAAAGAAAGGGCCAATAAAAAGCGAAGTTTGCGGAGGCAGTTAGTATTGATATGTAGGTATGGTGAATTGTACTTCCATGGTAATGGAGGAAGGAATTGCTTTTTGTGAATGGGTAAATATCCGGTAAAATTGAGTCATATTGGGTAATGATATAAATGTGAGAGAAAGTGCCAGATAATGAGTGCGCGGAAGCTGGAGGAGCAGGCGGGTGTCCTATTTTGTGGGTTTCTTCCGTGGCGGATTGATTTGGTAATGGGCAATGCGCATGGTGGAATTACACTGTGCATGCAAATGGGCCAATACCGGTGTGCAGTTGTTATTGATATGGTGGACGTACGTACATAGTACGTATGCGTTATAATAATTAGATAAAGAGCGGGTGTCTGTTCATTTTTGGTGTTAGGATTTTCAGTGTCAAGTTGGGATCAGACAGTCATTTGATTTGAGTTCATGGTGAGTTTGTGTATGTGTCGCAATAGATGTAAGAGTAGGTAGTGAATAGTATATAGTTTATCGTTATGGAATTACCTGACTTAGAAGTGTTAAGCTATGAAATTCATGGTGAATAAGCTAAGTCGCAATTGTGCCCGCAATGAATTATGGGAGTTGGGTTTTGGAAAAAGGTTGTGAACAAGCGCAAAACTATGGAGAAATTAAAATTTTAATTACATACAGAACTACAGACTATATGTGACTGAAATAATTCTTAATAATTTTGTCCATAATGTTGCTGACCACCTTTCTCCTCCATTGACTTTGTGCACAAACATGTGCATTTCTTGACAATTTCTTTTTACAAAAATCCCTTCGCACAATTCCTTGCGTGGACAATTGCAATAAGGCTTATTGTACCTGCATGGCAAAAATAAGGAAAATTTGTGAGCAATGATGTTTAACTGTTAGAAATCATGAATGAAGATTATGTGTTGCTGTGAGTAAATTATCTTGGACCGCGAAAGGGTACAGATGTTGAGGTTTTGTTGTACATGTTTGTGATGTTGTTGTTGTGTTGCCATGTTTTGTGTTAAAGTTAGTTTCATTTTGTAGGGCCAATAGTTATATTCCAGATCGTTGGTCCCAGCATGACATGTAATAAAATAGAGCGATTTGTAATTTGTTTCAAGTTTTGATATGCTAATTTAAAATGAGTAATTAGGAAATGTTGCTGAAGGAGACATTGTTGGCATAAAATCCATTATTCTGGGATATTTCACGTGCATGAAAATGTTGGAATTGTTTGAAAGTTCAAGAAAAAACATAAGACTAACATGAAAATGTCACCAAATCTGACACAAATGTAGTTTATTTCAAAAGGGTCTGTTTGGGTAAGCTGACCTATTCAGAAAATGTAAGAGTGTAATAATGAGTAGATTAAAAGTTGAAAAATTGGTGGTATTTGTCTACATGTGGTGGTGGGGCCAAGGATCCGGAGGGAGAGGAGTGTATTGGGCCTAGTCCTAGAATGGGGATTTGTTAAAGTATTAACGTGAAAAGTATGGGAAGCATGGGGCTCAAATGTGGCAGATATGTTTGCTGTAGATGAAGGATGTGTCTTTTGGTTACTTTTACCACAGTGGAGGAGGGTTAATGCTCATAGTTATAGTGATTGGAATGTGGTCAGAAATGAATAATTCTGTAAAAGGGTTCCGAATGTCATTATCTTTTCCAAATGTCCAGATGCCTGCATGCATGTGTATAAATAGAATATGGGTAGTAGAGTAGACATTGGTACATTTGTGATAAGAGTATGAATGGTCGAAAGCTATAACCATGTATGTGGAGGTGTTTGCAGAGTTATAAGTATAATTATATGAAACAGATTTGTAATGTACAATGAGATTAAAAGGTGTGCGAATGAGTTTTGCTAATGTGTATAGAATTAGACATTGGGGATGTGGCAGTGGATGTATCCAGTAGACCAGGGAGTATACATGTACATTACCACACCCATACTGTGACCTCGGCAGAGATACCCATATGTGGGCTAATATTACTATGATGTGTAATTGATGTTGTTGTTGTTTCTTGTTTTTAAGTGATATTATGTCATGAGTACATATATATGAATAATATTTTAATTTTTGTGTAAAATGCAGATGACAACGGTGGAAGTGAAAACGTTGGGCGAGTTGGAGGATAGAGGTGGATCAAAATGTACTGACGTGGTTACGAGGGAGGATGAAATCAGGCAGTTGTATACAAGCTTCAAGGTACATGAGCAGAAATTGACGAAGGGAAGATTTTTGCGAATTAACGATGCGAATATTTTGAGTACTGATCAGGGGCAGCTAATTATCAGGCTGACGGTAAAGTCAAAGGTATGGTGTTTGTTATACATATTTGTTGTATTATAATTTGTTGTTGTCATTGGCATAGAGAGTGTAATGTTGGTCTATGTTAATTGATGTCTGTGCAGTTGTGGTATATGGTGGTGTTGTTATTCGAAGGTTAGGGTGATGTTTTTGTTTGTATGAATCATTTTACAGATATTTCGAGGAGAAATCTTTGAAACAAATCCAAAAACAGTGGAGGAGTTCTTAGAAGCAACATCAGTGCTGGTGGCTGAGGCCTTAAAAAAAGAAGCATATCAGCGGTTTAGCGTAACAGGAACCATTGACAATGTAAGTATTGTGAAAATAAAGTGAAGAAAGAAAATGCAGTATGGTAGTAGTGTAGCAAAGGAAACAAATCATGTGATTGTGATATTTGTGCATTGTGACTAGGTTAAGTTGAACACGAATGGCACAAGCTTTGCTTAAAGTTGAAATATGAAAGCATATATTTATTTAATAAAATGAACAAGTGTGTTCAAGTCATGTTAGAAGTACACTTAAGTGATATTAATTAAATCGATTTAATAACCAGATAATGCAAGGAAAATAAATGTTATTAAAAGTAAGAGGTAAGTGAAGCCAGTTCAAAAGTGTTTTTAACCTGTAGTTGTTTGTAAGTATTTTAATTAATGTGACAATCCATACTGTTACATAAACAGTGGTGATTGATATTTGTGTTATGAATTTCCATTATGTTTAACAGGTGTCCCCATTGAAGGAGGGTGCAAGGTCTAAGAGGAAGCAGTTGTTTTTGCGTGATGTGGATAATCGCACAAAGAAGATTTGTATAAATCTGTGGAAGGAGAAGTGTTTTGAAGATATTCCTCCCCCAGAATCGACAGTGGTTGTGCGGAATGTCTTTTGTAAGACGTTCAATGAGGAGCTGAATTTTAACAGCACGCAGTATACCAGTATTGAGGTATGAAGTGATGCTTGTTGGAAAAAAATGTACATGTAGTTTTTTTATAGTAATTGTTTTGACAATTGTTGTTTCTAATGATGAAAATTGTATCATTTCTCATAGTACAGAAAACGAATAGTTGTTGTTTTCAGTCAGATGTATTTTTGTAGACGGGTAAGGGGGGGGGGGGGTAGGTGACTTGTGGTTAATTCAGTTGAATGTACCTGTAAATAATGATTATATTGGAATAACATAATTATTAGAACAAGTACAGGAGTGTCGTGGCCGAGCGGTCTAGCTTATCGGAGTCAAGTTCTGGTGTTAACAGCAGAATGTGGGTTCGAATCCCGGCCGTGACACTTGTGTCCTTGAGCAAGACACTTAACCATAATTGCTTCTCTCCACCCAGGGGTGAAATGGGTACCTGTGAGGGCAAAGTTGGTTGATTAGCCCTATATGCGCTGTAATGGCAGCAATTGAGTTGTATATTCTCCAGGGAGCTGAGGTGGTTTTAGGAATGATTTATGAGCCTTATGAGCAGGGGTATTAATAATATAATGCGCCTTGAGCACCACTTAGTTGGTGGGTACGTGTGCTATATAAGTCCACACATTATTATTATTATTATTATTACTGGGTTGAGGTGTTAAGATGGGTGTGTTGGCAGACATGTCCTATTAGTTTGTATAGTTAGGCAATTTGTTAAACTTAAACAGGTATGAGGGTAGTGCAAAGCATGTGTGGAGGTATTTGGGTGGAGAAAAGAAATGATGCAATCATGTTTGTTATAATAAGCTGATCACAATATGTATATGATGATGTTGCGCAAGTAAGTGGGAGCTAGAAATTATTGGAGGGGACAAGGATTGCCAATGAAGCAGTTATGTGTCTATAGGATATTTCATTATTCCTTGATGAGTGGTGTTGGTGTTTAAAATGTGGACATTGAAGATGTTTTGTTTTTGTTACAGGTTCTTGACTCAACGAAAATGGCCACAATTATGATTAGAGGATTCGATGATAATTCTGAGTAAGTTAGGACATTGGCATTATATATAAATTGTCATTTGGTGAATGGATGTGTTGTAGTTGAATGAATGTGGTATGTTTGTGTCTTTGGTGATTTAATGTTTTATGAAGTGTTATTATATGTATGTAATGTTTTGTGTTGGAAAGAATGTGATTTGAGAGTAGTTGTATATGTATGTATGAGATGGGGTAAGGTAATGATCTTTAACAGGAATGTTTGTATTAATATCAGTGTTAAGTGTTGAAATTTGTTTGGTATGATGTGTGCATGGTGTTAGGAAATAGTTGTGGATTGATGTGTGAATAAAATGTGGACTTTTTGGTTGATGGAATGAGGGTTGTATGATGTCTTTAGTAACCAAAGTATTTGTGGAGAGCCTGTTTGAGGATGAGGAACTGGGAGATGTAATTTGTTTTGCTATAAGTAGTGGGTAATTGTGACAGTGAAATTTACTGTCCTGAAGTTGCTATCTTATAAACAGGCAAATGACTTGATAGCAAACTCCTAAGTTAGGTTTTGTTGATTGAATTAGAAAATGTCATTGTAAGTGCCCTTGTCCATAGTGTTGTGTACAATTGTTATATTGCATATGGTTGTGTACAAAATGATGGCCCACCCACCAACCAACTGATATCCTTGATCTATTTATCCAATCCAATATAATCAGCGAACAATTCTAATCTAGACTCGATTCGATCCGCACCACCCTAATACATAGATTAATTTCTCAACAACCACCACCTCACATTCTTGCATAAGCGGTTGCATCTCTGAAGCTGCCGTTATAAAAGTACACCTCCTTCATTACGTTTATAAACCCGCAGTGTATTTTTGTTTATAAGTACGTTGAGCCTGTTGCTCCTCCACTTGATAGATGTTTGTAGTCTGCGTAGTTTGTGGACAGGTAAGATGCTTACTGTGACCTTTCTGGACGTCTAGCCTCCAAACACATGAAATTCATTGCGTTCTCGTAAGGTAAGTGTTGAAACAAGGCAGTCGTTGAACAAGGCAGTCGCCCTCAAACGAGGTACGATGGATGAATTCTCATCCACAAGTCAGTATTTTCGTTCCCCTAAACAAATAATAAACACCACCCACTTATCAGTCAATGATATCTCAAGCTGGACCATAACACACATCCTACAGGGGGTTTCATTCAACAGGAGTCAGTGACGTTGTCGGGAGGGGCATCGAAAAATTCTGCCAGTATGGTTTGTGCACAAATTTTGACAGCATGCTCTGTGTACAACATCAATGCATGTTGGATGCATGGGGAATTGAATACACTTCGAACTCGTCCAGTGATAAGTGGAACCATCTGTTCAGTCACTGGGCTAGTAGTAGATAATTATCTTTTGATCTCTTGCCGACAGTGTAAGTTGTAATGCCCCCCCTTTCTTTCAAGACATACATGTACTAGAGTGGGCATGTGGCTTGTTTCAAGTATGTAAACAATTGTGCCAGGTTTCTAAGTTTATTACAGGGGCTTGTGACAATAGCTTGCACAATGTTGCACAATAAACAGTTGTGTAATAAACCATGTGGCTTGGCTTGCATGCTACAAGGAGTAAACAACACAATTAGATAACAAAATCGTTGGGGAAATGCCAAAGAAACCCTCTTAACTTATTAAAACCGTGTGTCAGATGTTTCTGACAGGGTCACGCATTTGCGTTACGACCAAAAAGGTCCCTCGTTTAACAAGGCAGTCAAGAAAACTGTTGCACAAGGGCCATGATTGCCTGAATTCTCAAAATTCCATTCTGTGCCCCTCCGAGCCAAGCTTCTACAGATCTGTACTATCTATGCTGGTGGCCTGGGCATCGGTGGAGAGAAGGATCGACCAACACTCATGTACTGAAGAACATGTACACACCACAACTACTATCTGGCATACTGACAAACTTTCCACACACACTCCTGCTTTTTTATCTTACAATAGACTGGCTGGTCGCTCAAGCACGGCGCTGCATACCAAAAGGACTCCCCATACAAAAGTACAATTGTAAAAGTAAAAAAACAGATAAATGGTCAGTTGCAACAAACAATTATTATGCAATCATGACCCTTGAAAGAAAATACACTAAAAGACTTCAAACTGGGTCGAGATGTGACATGCTATAATTGTAAAAGTGTGACATGCAGATGTTTAGAAATCTGCATTCAATTGTTATTTGCAGGTTCTTGAATAGGATGTTTTTCTGTTCCTGTTAGAATTATTCCCAGAACTATTGTAATCCATGTGGCATAAGTTTGAATGGTGTTTATTTTAAATACAATATGAATGTTAGTTTTCTAAAACATAGTAATGATATGTGACACTAAGCAGATGTTGGGTGACTTGTTAAATATTGACCATGAAAAGACATTTGTGTTGATGACTTTGCTTGGATTATTTTATGAAACTAATTATTGACATGTCCCTAGAAAAGTGGTGAACCCCCTAGTACCCCAGTGTAAATTGTGAAAATTGA
The DNA here is from genome assembly GCA_029582265.1 of Zoroaster sp. YZ-2022. Classification (NCBI taxonomy): domain Eukaryota; kingdom Metazoa; phylum Echinodermata; class Asteroidea; order Forcipulatida; family Zoroasteridae; genus Zoroaster; species Zoroaster sp. YZ-2022. The sequence goes on along the minus strand of CM055824.1, from coordinate 33,921,663 downwards.
ACCCTAATGACACCGCTGAACTTGATTTTTATGAAATCATTAGTACAAAACATGTAGTTTATGTGTGAATAAGGTTTGAATTTGGTAATGAGAAGATTGCAATAAAAGTAAGTTGAAAAGAAATGTGTGTGGCAAAATTGAACACATGATTGAAATTGACTGTGGCAAATGTTTTTGTGCATATCAAAGGATGGAAGCCTTACTCAATATTAATGTTTGTTATTATACTTCATAATAATTAAGTAATGAAAGGCTTGGAAATAAAATAGAACAAAAGATCAGACATCTTCTTGTATATTTTATTTGATATATTTTAGATTGACATTGTTTGAGTGAGTTAAGTACAACTTGATACATGGAGCGTTTTGTTTTTTCAACAGACAATGCCGAAGTACTGTGCCAAGGCCAAAGTAAGCGGGGATGCAGTGCAACGCCTTCGGGCCAAGAAGCAGCAAGAGCAACGATGTATGTTTCCCTTGTCTGTTGATGTACAGTCTCATTTCACTCCTTCCTCATCCATCCCCTCATCACATTCCTCTCCTTCTATGTGCTCCAATGTTACCCATTCTGCACATGATGTTTCACCTCCATCTCATATTGCTTTGAGTTTTGCATCTTCTCAAAGTAATGTAAATGCTCAAAAAGATGTATCGTGCCAGACTAAACCTTTATGCCAGATCAAACCTGTATACCATGATAAACCTGTATGCCATGATAAACCTAAATGTGATTTATGCTCTGAATGTAAAACTCATTTAAGTTCGAAATATAAACCTCAGTTATGCTCCAAATGTAAACCTGATGTAAAGACTGAAATGAATATGCAGTGGAAATGTGAATGTACATGTAAAGTTGAAGCAACTTCTAGTGAGGTAATTGAAGAAGGGGATATGTGAAGATGGAGGTGATGGTAGGTCTGATGATGAAGATTGTAATGACAGCACAGATGGTACTGAAGTGAAAGCAGTAATTAGTGAGCAGAGAAGACAAGTGATAAAGGCACTGAGTAAGTTGAAGACAAGTAAACAAACATGTTGTACAGGAGTAATGTATTGGAATGTGTGGTAGAGTATCATGAGAAGAAAGTATCAAAACCAAATAGAAAGAAGATCAGAAAAAATTTACAGAAGAAGTTACTACAAAGGCATAAGAATGGCAAGGTGGTGGAAGTTTGTATGAGTAAAGAAGAGAAAAAGAATCATGAGAAGGCACAGAAGAATATTGAAAGTCATACAAGAAGGAGTTTGAGTTGTGTTCTAAACAACAAGCAGGATAAGACAGTAGTATTGCACAGAAACAAGCGTAATGAGAGACAGAGATTATGCAAGAAAAGTTCATGTACAGAGCCAGTAAAGCAGAATAAAAGAGGAAGTACTTTCTACAAGAAGCAAAGCATTGTGGACAGACCCAGATGTGATTTGAAGAAAAGAGAAATTAATCAATGTTAGATTTGTGATCATGAAACTATTCCAATGGAAAGAGTCGTGGAGTGTGATCGTTGTAATATATCATATAATGTACAATGTATGTGATTTTCAAATGTGCAACTTGTAGTAAACAAGCCAGTATCATGGATGTGTTGCAAATGTGGAGGATGTAATTACACTGTGTCTTTGATGTATGATTTTGCAATTCCGACAGATAAGAACATATTTGAAATTCCAGTGCTTGAAGGTAACATGGAAGAAGTAGCAGTTGAGTCATTTTATGGCAATGGTGTTTCTTGTTTTGAAGATTTGAAAATGAAAAGAACTGAAGGTGAGGCACAAATTGATGTTGAAATGATGGATTATGTAATTGTAGATGAAGGAAGTTGCAGATCCTGCCATTGACCCAGCTGCTGACGCAGACATTGATCCTGCCATTGACCCAGCTGCTGACTCAGACATTGATACTGCCATTGACCCAGCTGCAGACCCAGCCATTTATCCTGCCGGTGATGCTGGTGACAGTGATGTGGATGATGCTGGTGACGGTGATGTGGATGATGCTGGTAACGGTGATTTGGATGATGCTGGTGACAGTGATGTGGATGATGCAACTGACAGTGATGACAGTTATATTCCCAACTCCAACAGCAGTGCAGAAAGTGAGGTTTTCTTACCATTGCCAGGTAGGAATTATCATAAATTTATGTTTTGACATTCATCAGTGTGGATACACTGATTAAACTGCCCCTAGAGAATGTTTTTATCAATTTCTGCTTGCATCGATTTTAGCATTGTTGAATAAACAAGGCCATCACACGGGATATTTTTGTACATTTTTGTCCCTTTCATTACACATTTGACTACTCATTTTTGCATGTAATTGTGTGGACAAGACATTCAGCTTTTATCACATAATATGTCTTGAAATCGATAATTTTCAATTGAGAGTATTAAATTCTCTCGATCAGCTCTCAATTTTCAAGAAAGGAATTCGTACTCACGTTTTTTTGGATGTATGACAAATTTGTACAATAAATGTACTGTTCTCATTTTGTACCAATTGCTATCATAAACAGGACTTCAGATGAAGCAGAAATCATCCTGGAATCAGGAGGATGGTCACCATTCTCTAAAACCGGTCCAAGGTGTGTACTTAAAATTCTGGATTACGTCAATGTATGTGTATAATGACCCAACTGATAAAGTTGTCATTGCACAATTTACTGTAAATAAACTTGACATGTTTCTTTTTTATTGTTTCTATAACGCTACTGTTGTAGTTTTTCATTTGAACATTAGTTGATGCTCTTGCAAAACTGTTGTGGGGAGCCTTTGGTGTAGCGTTTTCATTACGCATATTAGTGGCACTACCAAGTACCAGTGTTCAAGTACACATGTATATATTAGATAGATGTATTAGGCCGTGTCTAAATAGGCAGCTACAGCTAGATCACTACCTCAACATGCGTTGAAGCATATGTTGCCTTCAGCAACGCCCTTAGCAACAGCTGCAGCTGCAGCTGCACAGCCATAGATAGTAGAGTAGAATGGATAAGGGAAATATTGTCGCCCATTTTGTTTCGTTTTGAAACCAAATATGGGTGCTTCTTGATGCGGCTTATAAATTGACGTCTAAATCTTATTTTAATGACTTTTAGGTGCCGCGGCTTATAATCCAAAAATTACAGTACATACAAGGCTTTAAAAATTCTGGACGTGTTTTCAACCAATCATTTTTGTTTTTGAGAATCAAGTATCTGTGATGATACCAAACAGAGTTCAACTTGATACATGATTGGAAGCCTGTTCTTTTCACATGTAATTGGATACATAAAACAGCCTTGTATGTTTATGTATGGTTTTCTTTGTGAAGTGACAAAATTTGATGTTTTTGTCTTGCCCCCTTTCAGGAAATGAAACTGAGCAACCTGACGTGTTGGATGTATCATCAGAAAATGAACAGGTATGTTGGATATACATGATACATCAGGGAACGATTGCATCCAACAATTTTGCAAAATAATTAGACAACATGTTTTGTGCACGCTGAATGGTTATATTTAGTAACAAATCATGATTGTTGAGTAGCAACTGATTTTGTGTAGCATTTGCTATGTTATACACGGGAAATCATTAACTGTATATGTAGAGTTATAAACAGTAATACAAAATTGGACTGTATATATTTCTTATTTGAATTGCACTTCTGGCTCCCTGAAGTCATAAAAAATATTGAGCTGCTGCTGATGAAGCTTATAACGCTCAGCTTGATTTATTATCAGTGGCCCAGCTCTTAATTTATTGGTCAGGAAAAACCAGACTGGAACATTTTCATTTCTTTAAAGAGAAATACCACCTTGTTTGTATTCTGAATAAAATATATTCATCATTTTGAACATTGACAACCATTCACCTGGTCAATAATACGCAGTCATCTTCGGAACTATAGGAACTATAGCATGTGTTATGAGTACTTTCATGTTGCTATATTTACCCTTTACCCTTTCAGGACAAAGTAACCAGAAAAAAGCAGAAGCCACCCAGACCTTGTGTCTATTGTGGTGGAATGCAAACACAGCTTCTGCGACATCTCAAGAGAAAGCACATCAAGGAAGAAGCAGTAAAGGCTGCTTTCAAACTACCCACACCTGAAATAATAAAGGCCATATCATTGGTACGGAAACGGGGGAATATTTGAAGAAAACATGAAAAGGGTTTCCAGTAATGGTGACTTGAACATTCTTACAGAAAGGGATCAAGGAACAAATAAAAAAGTAATGTGTGGAGCCTGCAAAGGTTTCTGCAGTAGAATTCGGATTTGGCGTCACAAGCAGACATGCACAGACTCAGCTGTGAAACAGTCATCTGTTGCTGTGTCTTCACTCATTGCCCTGCAGAACAGTGCAGGTGACAACAAATTTCACTCCGAAATCTTAAGTCGGTTCAGGGATGATGATGTCGGTAAACTCTGTCGAACTGACAGTTTCATAACAAAGCTTGGGAAAAAGCTGTGGGCCAAATCGTACCGAAGAGAAAGGCACGTGATTATGAGTGATATGAGGAAGATGGGAAACTTGCTGTTCAAATTCCGGTCAGTGTGTGGTGTGGATACAAAGTGCGGTGAAGACATGATGTAGCGAGAGAACTTCTCCAACCTAGAAACTGCAATTGATGAATTGTCCACGAGATCAGACAAGAACATTAAAGCGGGCTTTAAGCTTAGTGTTGGTTATCTACTGAAGAAAGCTTCCAAGGTCATGAAGGCATACTACATCATCGAAGATCGCATGAGAGATGCACAGGAAGTGGATCTCTTTCTGTCAGTCCTGGATTTAATAATAATAATAATAACTAGAGATTCGAGTTTGTCTTGACACAAACTCTAGGTGTTCGGGAGATGTAAAGGTCAAATTGGGGTCACCTTTTGTAAATATTTATTGACAATTAACGATCAGTACAATGGTACAAACATTTTGAAGTTACCTGTTGTGGTTGTTGAAATATGATTTTTTTAAATATTAAACTTTGACTTCCGGTTTGGACAGGAAGTAAGGTCAAATTGGGGTCACCTTTGTGTAAATATTTTACGACAATTAACAATCTATACAATGGTGCAAAAAAATTCAATTTACATCTTGTGGTTGTTGAGATATGATTTTTGTTAAATATTAAACTTTGACTTCCGGTTTGGACACGAAGTAAGGTCAAATTGGGGTCACCTTTTTGTAAATATTTTTGACAATTAACGATCTGTACAATGGTACAAAAATTTTGAATTTACCTCTTGTGGTTGTTGAGATATGATTTTTTTTTAATATTAAATTTTTACTTCCGGTTTGGACAGGAAGTAAGGTCAAATTGGGGTCACCTTTGTGTAAATATTTTTTGACAATTCACGATCTGTACAATGGTACAAAAATTGTGAATTTAACTCTTGTGGTTGTTGAGATATGATACTTTTTTATATTAAACTTTGACTTCCGGTTTGGACAGGAAGTAAGGTCAAACTGGGGTCACTCACAACTCGTGTTTCATCTACTTGTTAAGTTCTAAGTACATGCCAAGTTTTAAGTTCATGTGAATTTTGCAAGTATGTGTTTGTTACCGGACAGTCGCGGGGGAGAAGAAGTAAAAAACTAGAGCTTAAGTGTTTGTTAGAACAAACACACGGTGTTCGAGTCAACTTCCGGTTCAATCAAATTATCAACGATGATGTCAATATCATATTGTGCAAGGGTTTATCATCTTTTATAATAACAATATCAATTTCATATTCAAAAGACATCAATTTTGCGTTAGAATGTGTTGAATTTGAACTTCCTGTTTGGACAGGAAGTAAAGGTCACATTAGGTGGTTTGAAGGTCATATATGACCTCATGATTATGAAAAAATAACAAATTTGTCAACTTATACATCAAATTGAAGCTATGTGATATGACCTTTTAAAATTTGTAAAAATCGTTACTTCGTGTGCCACTAATTGGACCATTGGCAAAGCATTTATGGTAACTCATTTCACAAGAATTACAAGCTATTAATGTAAGGAATTCAATTGTGTTTTTTGTTTTCTAATAGGTCATTTAGTTCTTGGGATATTGGCTGTTGAACTTGGAAATGTGAGATTTAAGCAATAAATTAGAAATTAACAAGTGTGACTTGGAACACAATGTTTTTTATTTTAAATATTGACACTAGCCCAACACATGCTTTTCAAAAACCATGCTAGATGATAAATCAACATTAAAAATCACTCATATGAAAATAGTTTGCCAGGGTTTTAGGTAGCCAGATCAACCTATTCAGCGTTAATATGGGCATAAAGTCACGAAATTGATTTAGGGTAGAAGGGAACTACATATATAGTAACTGGACTAAACTTGGCTGCAAATTCAAAGAGCAGGAAGTGTGGGTTAAATTGTTTGGGGGAGTTGGGGGTTACACTGAAGCATGGAAGACCATATAAATATTTCCCCTTTCCTTTCCTTCAGCTAATTAGCCTTTCATTAGAAAACAAACTTATAACTACTACATGATAAAGTTGGAAAAAAGCTTGCATCCGTGCTTTCCATCTTCCACTGCCCCCCGCAGAAGAGTTTTTGTCAAAAATTAAATAATTCCTAATTCAAACAAAATTAAATGTAATTATATCCACTGGATCAAATTTGATAATTGGTTGCCCTTTTCACTTTGTTTATGGAAAAACCTTTCAATTTTAGATTTAAATGAAGCCAACATTGGTATTTATTTCTTGGTATGAAGTCTTGTACAAAAATAAATTTAATCTTTATTTATAATATACTTCACTATCAGGTTAAGTTTATCACAAAAATATAACAATAAATTGACAATGATTGTGACACTGTAATCAAGCATCTCCTGTTGTGACATGCTTATAAACTGTCTTTGTTTTCACCTATACTGCAAATAATAAAAAAATAATTTATAAAATTTGAAAACAAATTCTACATTGATTTTTAACTTTTCAAGGTTGTACACATGATTGGCAAAATGTCTGTAAAGATCAGATGCCATTTTGTACATAAATTGTTAGACATTGAAATAATCAAAGAGTTGTATGGATGCTTGTAAATTGTCAAAAAAGCAATGAAATACATATTTATTTTAACTGTCTGTTGGGTTTCATAACTTGACTTTTGTGGTTACACACTTCCCTCCCCCACAATTCAAACCACTTTGTTGACCTGTTTAACCTACTTGTAAACAATCTAGAAATGAGTGTACATGGTCTTACACATGTAACAAGTGAAATGACTTCAGTGTAAATGTTGACAAGAAAACAGAATCAATCTGCATTTATAATAAATGTACGCTCTGTATGTACGATTTAGTGACAGTTCAGAATGGGTGACATTCAGGGGTTGTCATTGGAATCTGTAATTTTGGAATAAAATGTCTGCCCCCTCCCCCAAGTTCTTGGTGATGGCATGTACTGCCACTGGTGATGAACCAACACATTTTGGTTTTTTTTCTAAAATTCTTTGGTCTATCATTGCAGCACTATAGAATCCAAGAACTAGGGAAGGGGAGGGGCAAACAAGCAATAAAAGTATAAGGGGGCCCAAATTACCAATTCCATTGACTGACGGCTGGTGCTTCATTATGTCGAAAATCACACCCAGCATCAATTCTGCATTGCTGAAGTTGCAAGATGTTTCTGTCCTTTCTAAAAAAGATTTAAGATTGAAAATAGGAGTAAGGGCTTAGATTTAAATAAATGTTGTTTAACTGACATGGATTGGAAAGGTGGTTATCAGATAAACCCCTTCTCTTGGACTGAAATGCCAGTACTGCTATAGCAAAAAATAATAACAAATTATACTAAACCTTAATTTTTTGTAATAAACAACCATTAAAACTAAATGAAATGTTCATCATTGGTATGAAGACCCCTTCTCAAACGATCTGTTAACATAATACGTTAAACCATACCATCGTGTAGCCTAGAAACTGAAGATTGTTGATGACTTAAATTAAACAGTTACGATACTGCATTTGGATGTGGTGTCAACGCCGTGTCGGGGTACTGTAGGCTTTAACTCAGTCTGAGCCATGATACATCGCAGTCAACATGCTGTAAAAAATAATAGTTAAGTTTTATAAGTGCATGGAATAAAGTATTTGAAATTTCAGACAAGTTCTAATTTATGTAAATGAGGAAAATATGTCACAGTGAACATGCTGTAAAAAATAATAGGAAGGTTGGACCAAGAATAAAGTATTTGAAAATTCAGAGAAGTTCTAATTTATGTGAATGGGGAAAATAGTGTATAATTTTAGAGTAGCTGGACCATTGAAATTGAAAAGGGCATTGGTTTGTTTTCAAAATTGCACACAATTATTCTTGACAATGTGTAATAAATTAAAGAAATGTTCTCGCACGAAACTCACATCAAAAGAGAAAGGTATTTAAGGAAATTGCAGAGTCTCATATACTCATATAATTTCATGTGATTGTGAGAGATGTCTGAGAGAGGCCTCAGGGTGCAGGACCTACAAGTACATGTATTGTGTCATGAATATTGTGCATTTTTCCTGTGAAATAATTGTCTATGTAAGTTTATTTGTATCTGAGAAAGGTAAAACATTCAGGAAACGTGCAGTAAACAATCACTAGGCTACTTATTTAATTTGTGCACAAACTGACGATTTTTGGAGAAAACAAAAATTACAAAATATATGGCATAACATTTCTACTGAAAAATTGCCATAACCTTAACAACTGAATTTTCTTATCCTTATTTATATTATAAATACATTTTGGTGACATCTGTTAATATTTTGTTAGACAAGTGGCAAGTTGTTTACTGTCCAAAGTATGTTCACGTAGGCCTAACTAATAACGTTAGTTAAACAGGCTCAATGCAACGACGAATGGACAGCTTAAAAAATGGCTTTTCTTGTATAAAAACACGTAGATAAATACAGGAAATCCTCTTAAAAAGTAACTTCAAGATACCTCACCGCTGTTTGCAGAGCGACAAACGGTTGTACGCACGCGCGCGAATCTGTTCTTTGAAGGGTGCCCTCTGTTGATGCTAGCGTTGTTTTGTACAACGCGTATCTCTTAAGAATTTTCATCGACTGCACGTTACAAAAAGTGTGGTCACGAGGTTCATGAATAATAAATATTTTATTTTTTTACATGATGTCAAAGGTCACGATAAGACCTTTCGTTTCACACACGTACCGACACCCATACAGTCTCGTATCAGGAGCTACGTTAGCCCAAAATCGTGGTGTGAATCAACGTTTTTGCCAAAGTTTAAGAACCAAAAAAGAGTTTTTACGGGATATTCGTGTTTAAAATTACCAAAGAAGTCCAGTTAATCCATGATCAAATGAAATTCTCATGTGAAGTATGACTCATACGCAAGAGATTGGTGCAAAAGGTGAGTGGGCAAACCCCGGCAATGCATCAATCATGTTCGTTGAAAACTTGCTGAAAACGTGTTCGCCATGCCTTGTCATGTGCGTCATGAATCCCCATGTGAAAATACAGAGATGTTAATATTATTTAGGTTTCTTGTTTGTTGTTGAATAATTTCAAATAAATAGGGGAAAAATACAATGATTAGTTTTAAGCTGGCAAGAAAAAGACAGACTGATGCCATAACGTTAGTTCTAGATTTTAGAATAAAGACTAGATTTATAGAACGAATGATGATACTGATACTAGCCCTAGATTATAGTTAATTCTGTGCCCTCATGTACACAAATAAAAACCTGGAGAAAGTTTAGTCCACCTACTACTAGTTTTAGGCCTCCTTATAAATAAAATAATACCAAAATATTAATATTTTACACACATTTTCATTGCGGATTAGTAGATACGACTGTATGTTTGTCATGTTGATCTGTATTTTTACTTTTCAAGTTTTGATTAAGGACAATTCCTAGGGTCATTAGTCCCCCCTAAATATAAAACTAGAGTATAATAAGAAAACAAATAATGGCTCCTTGTCATAGACTTGAAACTGATCTACGCACCTATTACTATTTTATTTCTTAGGATGGGACTGAGGAGCTGTGCAGCACTTTCTCTTGCGGGTTCTTGGTTGAGGACAGGCGCTTGAGATCGATGGATGGACAGTGAGGAGGTGGTCCTGCATTACACACTTCAACTTATACAGGTCAGGGTTGGTCTCTTTGGTGTTTCGGGCCCCATCAAAGCGCTTGTTGTTATTGTTGAAGACCGCATGCATTGATTCACCACCCTGCTCTCCCAATAGTCCCAGACCATGCTTGGTGCGTTTGATGAATGGCAGAACATGTTCTTCCAGAATGTGCATTTTGGGCGGGAAGCTCTTATCAGGGAATGTTGTGCGGTAATACAGATTGAAGTGACGAATGTCTTCATCTAAAATAAAATGATATTTGACAGGTTAACATTTTGGATAACTCATGTACAAGACATATCCAATTACATGTTTAGTTGCCACCGAATATATTTTTTTAAACATAATGTATACATCTAAATGAGCCTATAATTTTTACTTACCAAGCTTTGCAATTTCTCTGTCACTTAAGAAGCTTGCTTTATTATACACGTTGTGGCAGTTGGCAAACAGATGGAACAATTCAGAGAACTTGTTAGCAATCATTTCAGCTTGATGTACTTGCAACGGGCAGAGATGTTTCGTTTCCTGAACAATTGCACCGGTCACTTTGATGATATTCATTTCCTGAAATACAATTAGCACAAGCAATTTATAGTGAGGAGTAAAATTTATTGTCAAAGCTCTACTCTTAATAATTGACATACAAGAAAGATATCTTACCTGTAGACACTTGTTTACATGATTCCCAACAAACGTATTTGAATAATACGCTTGTCTCCGAACTTTTATTTCTTGTAGTGTTTCATCCATTTTCAGAAGCAGTGGATTTTGATATGCGGGCAACGTTTTCACATTGGTTCTACTGACTGCCTCCTGTTAATTAAAAAAATAATAATAATTTGTTGTTTAATTTTCATATAATTTATCAAGGCTGAAGATGTTATGTATAACAAGAAACTTGAAATGTACCAATACCTGTCTCATAAGTTCCTCTCCCAGGGCATTGATGTCAGATGTCACACTTGCGACTGCCTCTGCCACATCAATGTTGTCATTCACAAGTGCAACCACTGCCAACTGTTCTTGTAATTCTCTCATCTCACTGTGTATTTCTTGACATCTTTGTTTTGCTTGAGATACATCTGCAAGTTGTGCAACGTACAGTGGAAAGGGGCCATTTCCTATAGCAGTTGCACCTTGTGGGGATTGTGCAAGTTCTTCAGCAATGCTTTCACCAAGCTCTTTACACTCTGACTCCATTATGGTATAGAATTTGAACCACAGCCCAAGACTTATATGTAGAGGAAGCGGGCATACCTGTGAAGAGGAATTGAAAACTTTACTGTTATAAGTAAACATATAATAAATACTGAACATTTTCAATGATATGAGTAAAATTTAATGATTGACATCAGTATAAAGATTACTTACACAGTTGATTGGAATTGCAAAGAATGCGTCATCGATCGCATTGTAGAAATTCTTTGCGGTTGTCACATCCATTTTGAAATGTTTATTTATACTTACCTTTAAACAAAATGGTTTAGTCCTCATTAAAAACTTACCTGTAAATAAAATGGATCAGTCATAAGTAGTCTAACCTCACCCTAGTTTAGTTTAACAAGGTGAGGCTACATCAGGCCATGGTTTGTTAATTGTCGTTGTGTATTGTTCAGTTCTTTTGTGTAAAGTTTCCTTTTGTTAAAACCCAGTCTTTGTAGACTTAAATAATACTGTGCTGCAGGATGTTGTGAATGTATACAATAAAATAGCAGCAGAAACTGTAGCTGCACCCAATGATCCAGATATCTTTTATTTGAATGGAAAGAGTGAGCAAAGGAGGGTTAATTTAAATACTAGAATTGTTATGTAAGAGATGTAGTTATAGGAAAAGTTATAGTGGGAAGTAGTGAAAGTGTAAATGTACAGTGTGGAAGCAAGTTTGATAGAGAGAGGTTGAGAGTTTTGCTAGCCATCTACCAACAGTCCACAAGTCGATTTGTGCCCCAGCTTGCATATTACGGATGCAAAGGCCATAGCCAGGTGAAGCAGTCACCTTGGGCAAATCGTTCAGCTTTTGGCAGGGCATATTGGCCCTATATGCGGCAGCAATACCCAACCCAAGATTCTTCAACAATCACTGCAATAATACAAACCGTAAGTTCAAAAAACAGTTTTCTTTATGACATAAATGCATTAACTTTAATTCAAAAGGAAAACGATTCGCAAAATAAGGTGATATCCCTTGTGGATTATTTAATGTTAGAAAAAACTAACGAAATGTTGAGTGGATTTAAGAGAAGTGTAGTTGTTCCAATACACTCAAATAGATTAATTTAAGCTCGGTTTAAAGGAATACAAACAAGGAAATATTTTTTTAAGATAAATTGTTGCATTATAAAACCCATATTTTCGATAGCTTTGGTTGGTGTATTTAAATTATAGATGGCCTTTAACCTGGAGTAGAAGATCTATAAACCTGAGAGTGAGAGAGACAACCCGGGACGAGTATCGACAGCAGAGGGTCCATCCCAGAAAAACCTGCCGATCATCGTAACTACATACCCTTGGTGTTAACTATTCCAAAGTGTAAACTCTTCCATGGTGTTAGTATTGGTCGAGGTGCCCAATATGAACACCAAAAGTGTAGTTTTTAAAAGTAACATCTTTGGACTATAGAACTTGTAACTAAAAATTAATCAAATGGGCGCATAAATGTTTTCTTAAAAAGGATTGCTCTTCAGAAAAGAAAACAACTAGTTTCAGGAAATATTGTTGATATATATAATTGGCTTTATAGGATTAAAATACTATAAAATTGTACCTACCCTTGATGTTAACTATTCCATAGTATAAACTCTTCCATGGTGTTAGTATTGGTCGAGGTGCCCAATATGAACACCAAAAGTGTAGTTTTAAATAGTAACATCTTGGAATATAGAACTTGTAATAAAAAATTAATCCGATGGGCGCCTAAAAAGCTTTCTTAAAAAGGATAGCTAAACAAAACTGAAAACAACTAGTTTCAGGGAATATTGTTAATATATATAATTGGCGTTATAGGAGTAAAAATACTATAATATTGTAATATTTGTATATGTATGTTCGTACACTAGTGTTTGATCAAATATAATTTTAAATAATAAATGAATTTAAAATATAGAAGGCTTCTTGAGGACAATGTTTATTTTATATTGATTTTGGACCGGGCATTTGACAGCGGTGTTGAGCTTGCCTCCAGCTGCCAGAAATTGTTGATGATGAAGCTTTAGGGTCTCAAGAGTTCTTGGATCACAAGGAGGACGCTGGTCTTTAGGGATTATCATGTCCTTATTATTTATATTACACCACAGACATGAATGGCGACCTGTAAAAATATAAAAGCAACAATATGTTAAATAAAATAATGAAAGTATACTGAAAAATCCAAAATAATACAATTCAAATTACAGGTTGCAACTTACCGCTGGGACCAGACAGGCCGTACATCCTACAAAGGAATTCATAATCTCCAAACATGAAAACTACAAGCTTCTTTCCCCTGAAAAAGAAAAGAGATCGTAAGTACAAAAATCCTTCACATACATACATGTCATTCAAAAATTCACAGAATATTCACGAATTGTAATTTATATTTTCTTTTAGCAGTAAAAACTGTGATGAAATGGTGAATTATATACATCGTTCAATCGGTCATTAATAGCTTACCTCAATGTGGTACTGGACAAACTTTCAACCTGTGGTTTGTAGTGATCAAGTGCTAAATGCAGATTTGCTGCAGAGTCACTTGCTTCGAAGACACAGATCACACTTGTGTTTCGTCTTGAGTTGGGATTATCAATATTGGCAATCTGGAGCATCATCTTGAAAGAGCCTCCACCCTTGTCCCCGCCCAATTTGAGCCAGACTTCATCACATGGTTGTCCTTCATCCCATATAAGTTTACCGCACCTGTATGAATGTATACCATTTGAATACACAATTAGTTACATGTGAAATTGATGTATGTCATTTGATTTCACAATGGCCTGTGTTTTTTCTTGTTTGTTTTTTGTTTTTTTAGGGGGGGGGGGGGGTTCTTCTACAAAAAAAAAGATTTTTAGTCACTGAGATAAAATGTCAATTTATTTACCTTTCGTACTCGTCCAAAGTGTCCAGTGTGTATTGATGTAAATCAACAATGTACACACATGGAGCTTGCTTAGTCACGAGGGCATCCTTCTCGTGAAAGAGAAAAGGCATCATGTCTCCTTTCAGCGTTTCTTGAGCAACACACATTTTGCCAATCTTTCTACTGGCTTGCTCGTATACCATTACAACGTTGTATTTTCTCAACCACCTGAAGTTAGAAGAAATAATTTTGTTTGCAATAACTATCATAGGAGTGAGCATTGTGTTCTTTTTTAAGAAGGTTTAAGATTTTTCCCCTCTGCATGGGGTGCCATGGCCGAGCGGTTAAGTGCATTGGACTCAAGTTCTGTGTCATTAGAATGTGGGTTCGAAACCTGGCGGCGACCGTGGTACTTGTGTCCTTGAGCTAGACACTTTACTGTAATTGCTTCTCTTCACCCAGGGGTATGAATGGGTACCTGTGAGGGTAGAGATGGTTATTGTGTTTGATTAGCCCTGTAGCGCCAAAAGGTTGCACATTGGCTGTATACTCCCCAGGGAGCTGAGAAAGATTATAGGAATGATATTGGCCCAGTGACCAGGGGTAATAATGTAAAGCGCATTGGGACATTATGTGAAATGCGCTATATAAGAATAATAATAATAATAATAATGTATAGATTTATATAGCGCACGTATCCACCAACTAAGTGGCGCTCAAGGCGCATTATATTATTACCCCTGCTCATAAGGCTCATAAGGCTCATAAATCATTCCTGAAACCATCTCAGCTCCCTGGGGAGTATACAGCTCAATTGCTGCCATTTCTAGCGCATATAGAGCAAACCATCTCTGCCTTCACAGGTACCCATTTAACCCCTGGGTGGAGAGAAGCAATTATGGTTAAGTGTCTTGCTCAAGGACACAGGTGTCACTGCCGGGGCTCGAACCCACACTCTGCTGCTGGCAACACCAGAACTTGAGTTCAGTGCGCTAGACCGCACGACAATCCACTTTACGTGCATTATACAACACACGGGACCTACGGCTTTACGTCCCATCCGAAGGACGAAGCAATTATGGTTAAGTACCTTGCTCAAGGACACAAGTGTCACGACCGGGGCTCGAACCCACACCCTGCTGCTGGCAACACCAGAACTTGAGTTCGGTGCGCTAGACCGCTCGGCCACGACACTCCATGGAACATTATTATGGTCACATTGTCTAAGGAATTAACTATTTATTCTTACAATTTCAGCTCTCGAAGGGAAGCCCAAGACATTCTCAAAGAGGCTTTGAGGGCGAGTTCTTCAAGGGGTGGAATGAAGGATTTCAACTGCATATTCTACAACAGACTTTGCAGCTCATCTCTGGGAGTTTTCATCAGATGTTGTTGTAGCTGATAATTTGGTTGACCACCACTTATTGTTGACAGCTGTGTCTTCAGCTTGGCATTCCGACGCTGAAGGGTTCTTCTAGATACTTCTGTACTTGGTTTTTTAGCATGGGTGACTAAGAGAGCCTAAAATGAGAACATTTTAGAATTTGTGTGTATTTGTATATTTTTACTTTTATAATATTAAAACACTTTCACGGTCTTATGCACCGTCTTGTTCATGGGGCAGATTTGTTTATTTCGAACGCGCGTTCTGCCTGCGACTCGGCACTCGAACCTACGCACGCAGCTACACTCTAAAAATATATTAGTCAATTTGACTAAAAAAAATTGGTCCTAAGCAATGTCTCGTATGACTTGCCTAAATTAGTCACTGTATGTAGATGACAAATGTAATTAGTCAAGATTATGACTACCTATAATAGTCATATGACCAAGATACGATCATGTCTGATACGACTAATGCCTTAGTCAAGCGACTTTCACAATTAGTCATTGAACGTCTGACTAATTACACTATAGTCATGTTACTAATTTGGATGACTAATGACATTTGTCATTCCCAACAATCTGACCTTGTGACATTAGTCACATAACAGTGGCAGATCCAAGTGGCACTCGTGCACAATAAACCTCTATCACAGCTGCATCTTTGTCTGGTGAATCCTGTAAACGCAATGACATTTTGAGATCATTTCTTTTTTCATAAGATGGAACCAGACCATTTTCCTTCAAGCCTCGTTTACGTTACATTGATTTAAATGGAAGGAAAAACAAATGCTGCAGTGTGGGGTTTGGGTTACGTAGTGCCAATGTCCTTGGATGCCACTGCATAATCATGATCACACCTGCTATAGAGAGAAACACAACAAGAAAATAGCATTTCTAGACAACTGTTTATTCCATATAAACATCGATCTCACATATTAAAATTAGATAAAAACATTGCAAGTTTGTTGATAAATATTATGACAGTATTTATTTCATTTTATTGTAAAACCAATTATTTTCAGCAAGTTTTAACTGAATATAGGCTGTTCCATTTGGTGTATATGGAAAGTAAAACAAAAAAGAGTTTACACGGTGAAAACTAAATTCTAAATCTGTCCATTAAAATTCATAAAAGCTGGGTAAGGTATGTGACATTTATATTACCTAGTTCATTTCTGTTTGAGAAGTGTATTGCAAATTATGCCCTAGGGATATGATAAAGCAATATATAAGAACAACATTATTATTATTCTTTCAATCGTTTAAGGTTGATAAAGCACCATTTGCAGTTGACCTCAGTCAACATAAATAATCAACAATTTTGTTAAAACACTAGTCTTTCTCCACCAGTGATATCATTGTCACCTGTGGAAGTACATGTAGCAAGCCCAAATTATAACTTAGTTAAAGGTACACTCTCGTTGCGATCGACCCACACAAAAACATTGTTCAACTGCTTGCATTCTACATAAAGCGCGCTAGAAACTTGTTCTCCTGCATACAAAATAATGAATAGTCCGGGTGTGTGGGTCTATCGCGTGTGCCCAAATTTTGAACATTGAGCGGAGTAGTTCGGTCAGGTATGACAGCCAAGCATTTTCAACTTACAAACCTGCGATGAGAGTGTACCTTTAAAAAAGTTATTTAACACAAAAACATTTTTAGGTACAACAAATAATATTGCATGGTTGAGACCCTGTCACATTAATTGACGTTGTTATTGCACAAACACAAAAATAAATTTACAACAGCCCACCAAGTAAGTTTCACCATAAAGACCAGTAATTAAAAATCAAAAAGCTACTGAAAAATCTTATGACTTCAGGTGTGTAATGTAACTTAAACACAATAGAATGTTATCTGGGGTAAATTCATCAGTGAATTGAAGTAAGATGGTAAACAGTCGTTTTTGTGAACTAGAAATGTGGTTGTCTTATACCAATGTGTATCTATATAAGACACATTATAACACTAGCAAATTGAAATAGATGTACTTCCAAACAAATAGGAACAATTTAGGAACACACATGGAAATATTCACTTCATAAATATTCTAAATTAGAACCATCTTTGAAAAGGGTTAATTTTTTACAAACATTATGGAATCGTGTGTACATGACGAACAAAGCTAATTTGCAGTGACTCTTTTGGTAGTTTTTACATCTTTTTTAACCACTATATGTTATGCAACTCCTCCATGATTACATTTACCCCATTTGATTACACATTTTTTATTTTTATTTTTTTCATGGGCACTTCATCTGGCCAGGATCAAACATACTCTCTACAAACAATGAAATGAGGCCATTATTGTTATTTATACTATACTAACAATTTTCTTCTTGTGAGGCACTCGGAAACTTGCAAGATGAAAATACAATATATTAAGGTTTTTGGTAAAACCATGTGAAATCTCCAAAAAGTTGGAAAGGCTCTGCAAAGAACTGGTGGTTTCAACTCGACGTTTCGATCAATATGCTACGACCATCTTCCAGAGACCCTGAAGATGGTCGGAGCATACTGATCAAAACGTCGAGTTGAAACCATCAGTTTTTTTCATATTTTTCAGAGCCTTTCCAACTCTGGAGATTTCACACGGTGTTACCAAAAAACCTTAATATACTGGAGTAAAGAATTTTCAAATGACCAACCGCGACGATAGTACACTTTTAATGGCCCAATATCTGTCTAAAACCAAATAAATCTTTTAAACATCTGAGCATATACTGACAGTTCCATGAAAACCTTCAACAGGAAAATACGCAGTGTGTGAATAAAAACATGGAATTCTGCGTAAACGCGGAAATTTCTTATGCCTGATCAACTCAATTTTTTGAGTAATATTTCACCAAATCTATGAGAGTAATGAAATACTAATGAAACTTGGCTTATCCTATATCAACCTACAAGTCATTACATGCAAACGGGGATGTGTGTAAAGTTTCGAGCATTTTTAAAGCAGTGAGTCGGTGAAATACTGAGCATTTGCATTACTTTACGTGCCTCTGTGTTTATGACTTAACAAATTAAGCCTCACTTTGAACGCAGAAGTGTGCACAGGTGAAACATTGTGTTGATCGCCTAGTTGGTTTGGTTGAGCTTCTCCAGAAGGGAGATGACAGCTCTTTCAGGTTTCAGGTTGTCTTGGATATTAAAGATTACCTTCTGGAAGAAAGTGCATGTCTTCTTGAGGCACGAGGGATATGCTAAATTGAAGATGTAGAATCCAGCAAAGTAAATAGATAGGGCAGTCATGAGGTTTGAGGAGCTACTGACTGCTATGCCATCAACAACTACATTAAAGGTGTCACAGGATGCGAGGTTTCCACCATCCCCTTGGATTACTGGAAAATCCTTCCCCTGGAAAGAAAGGAACCTTGTATGAGAAAGGTTGTTTTGCACTACATATGGCCAATGTGAGTATCATTATTGCACACCTGTTTTTTTTGTGGAAATAGTTTTGGTGGTGTCAACCACAACTGCCAAAAATAATGTCAAATCCTAAAACTTTATTGAAACATGATTTACATGATGACATGTAATCAGTATCCTGACACGAGGTCCATTGTCTTGTGTTTGAAACAGCTCTGGACTGTGTTTTACAAGCAGTTTAAAACCACCCACATACATGTAACAGGCTTTTAACCAACATGAACGGGTAAACCCTCCAGGGTATTTATGAAAATAGAATTATTAGGCCTGCTGTTGTTTTAAACTTACAATGTCATCTCCAAGGACAATCAGGTCTTCAACCTGCTCCTTCAGAAGCGATGGAATCGCAAGCGCTGCAGCAATGCAAGTAGTTTCTGCAAAAAGAAAGTAAATAAACAGAGATTTGTGACTCTTAAACAAAATGGAGTGGAGTGTCGTGGCCGAGCGGTCTAGCTTACCGGACTCAAGTTCTGGTGTTAGCAGCAGAATGTGGGTTCGAATCCCGGCCGTAACACTTGTGTCCTTGAGCAAGACACTTAACCATAATTGCTTCTTTCCACCCAGGGGTTAAATGGGTACCTGTGAGGGCAGAGTTGGTTGATTAGCCCTATATGCGCTGTAATGGCAGCAATTGAGCTGTATACTCCCCAGGGAGCTGAGATGGTTTCAGGAATGATTTATGAGCCTGATGAGCAGGGGTAATGATATAATGCGCCTTGAGCACCACTTAGTTGGTGGATACGTGCCCTGTATAAGTCCACACATTACTATTATTATTATTAAAATATCGCCTCAAACATTGCTCAGATGGCATGTGTTAAACATTTTGTTTCTACGTGTTGGGTAAATTTTCAGCTTATCTTTCACACAAAAAGTTTAAGTGTTCAAAATGTTAAGTAAGCCCTTCAGATACATGCAGGAGGTGTGACCTGCATACTTAAAAGACAATATCATTTCTACGTAAAATCGGACTAGGGCAGATTTCGGTCAATTATTTCAAAATTTTGTTTTGTTTTGGAAAATCTGTACCAGGACAAAACATGACAAAATTAAACTTCCAGGACTTCATGTCATCCTGACAGTGGGTTTTAGGATACCTACATGCTTTGCATGTACCAGTGTACCTCTTCGACTTGTCTCCTCGCGCTGTAACCCAACTGCTTCTAGTGCCTGCTCAACACAGGGTATCAGTTTCTTCAGGCTCCTGCAAATCTTGACAATTGGATCTGCATACTTCTGTAGACCTGCTTGGAGAAGATTCTGAGGTCCTTCTCTCTCTCTCCTGTTAGGCGTCGGAATTCGTTCTGCATCTATTAATACAAATATACATTTTTGATCAAGGCACTTTGTATAAGGTGAGGTTAAATCAAGAAATGTGTATGGAAATAACTGTATTACTTCATGGCAAACCCAGGCAATTAATTACAACCTGCAAAAAAGGTTACAGAGTAAAAGAAGAAACCCCAGAAAATAAGGACTGTGAGCAACATCACCTTGACATTGTGGCATATTAGTTCTTTCATTGGGTGGATAAAAGGCATACAAGTTCTTAGGACAGTCTGGATTTTGCCACAGTTTCTAAAATGGTGATAGCATATGCACACTACATTTGCTCTTAATTTACATGTACTAATATTTCCCTCCACACATTAGTTTTTCACAATGAAGAGGCCTCAATCCAGTCGACAAATGTCCTTGATGCAAAAATATGTGGACGACCGATTCAATTTGTAATACATAATTATTTTTATCCTAACAAGTTTCAAGCATGTTCAATCTGTTCCTTAATAGCCCTAGATGTATAAAGATGTCACATTTTGTTTACATGAGTTCACATAAGTATAGCTGCCACAAGAAAGTGCACATGTAAACAAAGCATGATGTAATGATTGTTTTGGAACTACTAAGTTTTCATTAAGTGACTGGTATTGACATACAATTTGAGTGCATTGGTGAAGAAATAAAAAAGAAGACAAAATGGTAAACTGACCTCATCTTCATCAAAGAGCCAAGGATACGTCTGTTGGACCTTCAAAATCGAAGCCCCTTCCTTATTGATGAGCTGTCGCCTATCAGAAAAGGTCATAGACATTGCCAACTTGATCCGCTCACAGTTTGGTTTCCTTTTAGAGGTTTCTTGCTGCATCCAGTGAATGTGCGCTTTGATAGAAGCATCATCCTCAGAAGACGGTCTTGATGGCTGATAGTTTGCGATCCCCCACTGCGGTGGTTGCTTTTTGCCGCTGGGTGAGATTGGGAGAATCTTGTCCCCAGACTTCCTCTTATGCTTGATGACAACTTCGACCTCATGGTCATCACGTTTACGAGAATTCGCAAACTTGTATTGCAGTCTGTATTTCCAAAGGGTCTACGAAATGAAAGAAATGATTATGTTAAGCTATACTGATGAAGAAGCACAAGTGTCTACTTTTATTGTTTTGGAAAGAACTCACAAGCTATTGGGGGAGGGGACCATGCATTTGGCCGACCCCAAGAAAAGTTTGGGAAAATAACTGTGAAGAAAAGAAACAAAAAATCAGATGGGTTAGAGACAAATTGCAAGTTTTCTTTAAAATGCCTAAAAAATTACCCCCTTCAAACGCCAATAGTTTGCTACTGTTCAGTAGGGTCCCATAATGTATCACTTAATTGAATGATTTTGTCCCCGCATAATAACTTTCCAATTTCATAATTCCACCACTTTGTGCCGTAACTCCCCCACCTCATCTCCATTCTGAACTGCTATGCACGTACTATATGGGGGAATTAACAATGAGTTTATGGATACAATGGTACTTGTCTCAAAAGTGAATAAATGTCCTTGAGGACTTTTTTCTGACACGTTGGATCCACTCCCACGCCGCTTGTCCGATCGGTTCTTGACGAGGTAACAAACACTTTCGACGGGACTACGAAAATTTCTGCTCTTCATATTACACTGTAAAAATATTGGTCAAAAAAATACCCCACTTTTTGCCCAACGTTGTTTAAAATATCAACATGCCCATCTATTGGGCAAACAAGTTTTCATCTAAATTGGGCACTCTGATTGACAATTAATTGGGCAAAATTAGCTCCCCAACAGTTGGATACATTTTGGTTAACCAACAGTTGGATAATTATATATCTAACCATCTATTGGGTATTGTATGTTACATTGGTTACCCAATTATTGAGTGATAATTGTATTCAAAATTTGGTAAATTTCTCCAACTTTTGCACAACTATTGGGCACTTTGTTTCAACAACACCCATTAATTGGTCACACTTTATACAACAATGTGGCACAAAAGTAACAAACGTTGAGTAAACAGTAAAATCCCCAAATATGGGGTAATAAATGCCCTCCAGCAGAGTACAAGACACAAACAAAATAAAACCAATATTTATCTCATCTTTTAGAGTTTCACTGTTTATTTGAAAAAATAACCGTCAAATAAAATACAATATGTTCTGCTTTAAATCATCATAAAAAGTATAATACTATTTTCTTTACTAATTATTTCAATTACGGTATTTAAAAAATATTCATAATGATGAATACCTCTCTAATCTAAGATGATCAATTTATTGTTTGGAAATAACAATCATACATAAGTTTCAATTAGGTCCTGTAAAGATACATTCTCCACAACGGAAGTAATCTATTTCAGGTGTAATTTTTCATACTTGGACTAAATAACCTTTGATGCACCTTTTCGTGTAATTAGAATAATTGGGTCATTTTACCAAAGCTGTTCTATAGTCTAACTCTTAAACCATTTTGAATGAATTGTCCAAAATAAACATATCTTATATTCCAATATACATGTACATTAGACGTCCAGAGGGCAATTTAGGGCAATGTCACACGAGGCAATACAGACAATAAGTTCCACTTCAATCTCCCAAAAAAAATCACAATTTTCTTTGGGACAGTAAGACATTGTCAGAAAAAATGTAGTTTTTTATTGGGCTTTTTGTGCTATACCAAATTGTTCTTTTTGCATGCAGTGTACTTGCTTGCATACAAGTTGCATGTAAAAATTGTCGCATGTGACAAGACCCTTTAATGCAATAAGGCCAAACTAAAAATATATGTTCCAGTTACTCCATCCCCCTATAAAATCATTCTTATCCTGACTGTTGGGTTTTAAATATGATTTTTTAGATTGGAGCCAAATTTTATATTAATTTTTTTTACCCACCAGAATTTTGTTTGCCACCTGCCCACCCGTCCTATTTTTACCGCAATGTCACAGGAATGGTAAATTAGCCAATCAGATCTGGTCAACTTGATCTGAAATGGAATGTATACTATAGAATTTTCAGACAAATATTGAGCTTTAAATATTTGTGACCACCATATTTTCATATTCCTTTTGAATGTGGAGGAATTTCCATCATAAGATGTGAATTTCCCCTTTATAGATTGCTCTAAAACGAAATAATGGGCAGACCAGTATGGTTTTTATACTATTGTAAACTTTACACTATTTTACTTGTATATATGAAAGTGTTTATTTATTTTTTATCTTACCATTAATGTACAGATGCACTAACAGATCACTTAAATAACAGTAGAAAGGACATTATAACAACAGAAGCACGCAAAAAAGGCCAAATTAGAAAACTCTGAAACACTGTGGCTAAACAGGCTTCATTAAGAAAAGAACTTGTGTGTCCAATAAAAGGTTAAATATTGATATATATATATATATATATATATATATATATTTAGAATAACGTCATTATATTAACAATCCAATCCAGTTTAATAAAGAACCAATTGCATTTCAGTACCTTGTAAACTCCAATTACCTCTGGTAACTGTATTGCCAATTCACCCAGAATAAAAAAAATATTTCCTTTAAGAAAAACAGAAGTAACAGCCGAACATGCTAACAGGAATACTCAGATCTTATGACAAAATATCAGCTATGTGAAAAAAGTATTTATCTACTCTTAAATGATATGTAAGATCGCAATGCCCTCAGTGTACAGGGCTCTCTGGATCCATGGCCAGAACTTTGCTGAAAAACACTCTCAAAAAGACCAGACATCTGCACACTTACTCTGGAACTTGCAATCGAGTACGTAGTGGGTCTTGTAATATTTTTGTTATGTCCCTTTAAGATGAGGAGATCATAAACAGGGCTAGGTTTCAGTGTCTTCTGCTCTGCAAATATTGAGAAATGGAAAAATAATGAAATAAAAGTCAGTGTTTTTAATATCATGCAAAGCAACCATTTCATATTTGTTGTAAAAAATAAATAAATAAATAAAGTTATGACAGAAATGTTTGAGTAAAGTGCTGTAAAAACATTGACGTAAAAAAAAATCTCAATGGTTCAGAAACTTGGTCATTAGTCCGCCCCCCCCCCGGTCATGAGTTGACTAACAAGATGTCGCACCACCCCTAACCCCTTCCAAGAATCCTTGCATGTTTCAATGGTTGCTTTATCACAGTGGTACTATATATATAACACTTACTAAGTGACATAACCTACGATTACTTTTCATGAATGGCTGGAGTACCGGTAGATGTTGTCATCAGTAAAAGCCTACTAACGTTAACAGTTACGCCCCGGGAGTAACTGTTAGGCCTACTATATCAAAACAGCACTCTTTTTATGTTATAAAGAAAATTAACTGAGAATAATTTGTTTGTTACTTATTTTCAAAATTAAACATGTTATTGGAAATCAAAACTCACCTTTTAAAGTTTCTATGAGGTCACTAAGCCCCCATTTTTCTAAAACAGTGTCCGCCGCCATGATGTTGTGTTGTTGTTGAACATGCAGCAGCTAATTGGCATTCTCGCACATGCGACGCCTGCACATGCCAGTTTTGCCATGCAATCTCCCAAGGTGGAAGTTCTGGTTAGCCCAACTGTTAAGTGTTTATTACCCGTGCGAGGAACGGTTTCCCAACGACTAGGCAGTCGTATTACGTCTTCTCCAACTATGGACAAGACTATATTGCCTACCCAATTATTGCCAAATAAATACCCAACTGTATGTCTCTACATGAACCAATTTTGGTTATATTGTTTAATTTAACCAACAGCGAAAATTACGCAGAAATTGGAGAAAATATGAACCAACAAACGAGTGATTTATATTACCTATCAACTCGTTTGCCCATATTCAGATTACCCATCATTTTGTTTGCCCAATATTTTTACAGTGTAGAAGACATTTTTGATGGGGATAAGAAAACTTTCGCTCTCAGTACTAAATAAATTGAATGGTTTTAAACTTACTCTTGCGTTGTCCAGTGGAATATCTGCTTGTTTACCCAACTTCGTAAAGCGTTGAAACAGCAGACTAATGATGTGGTTGTATTGAGTAGATGTGGGGTAGCTGTATGGAGATGTCAAAATAAGAGAAAGGTACATGTAAACACATCAAATCTAACAAATGCATTCCAGCATTTCAAAAACAAATTTTGCAGGTTAATATGAACCAATGAACTGCAATGTGATCGACTTACAGCATTGAGGATGTTGATAAACAAACACACTTCCAATTTCTTAATCTCAACAAGAATGCTCCAATCCTATTTTCTTCAAAATCACATTTAGGTTACTCCTGCATGTGCTGATGGGAACACCTCTAGTTTCATTTTTGAAGTTGTTTTAGGGTACCCTGAGCAATGTCACCAAAAGAAAATTGAAATGAATTGCATAGAAAAACACATTTGTTTTATTACTGACAGTCTTGTTTCTAATTTTCTATGAGAATTTAGGGAAGTTGATAACAGGTTTTAGTTCAGAAAGTTGTTCGTATAAGTTTCCATTATAACCCCCAGCAGTTCCTTGGGAGTATACCTGCTGAAGGACACAAAGAGCCACAGACTTGAAAGCGAAGCGCACTGCCACAGGATAAACCTGGGGTTATTTGCATTTTTCGGGCATAAATGGTGCAGCTTGACCCTACTCATCCGAAAAAATTGCACTCAATCTGTCTTAGACCTGTTTTTCTGAAGGCCACAAGATGCGCCACAACTTTTCCAATCCGTGTCACCTTGTGTGTTTGAGCATGGTTAGGGGTTTAAATTGATCATCTGATAACTTACAATGTATGTGTCTTCACACTGCTATATATCATTTCTAGGATTGCAGACCTCTCACCCTCCCTTAGCAGCTCTCCTTTCTCAAGCTTGTGGGTGATGCTACTTGGAAAATTTGGTAGTTTGTAGTGCATTATCCAGTTAAGAGAACCTGATGGCACTTGAGAAGATGATGTTTGCTGTTCAACAGTAGGTAACTTGGCCTGTTGGCTGGAAAATCTACAAAACGTGAGTTGAAAAAATTAAGGACTATATATAAGGATTATACACATACAAAGAAAGTCTTACAGTACATGAAATCCCTGAAACAGAGGACAATATCCAATTGCAATTTCTTAAAATCTGCTTTACAAATGAAGCAAGCTGTTTTATTTTAGTGTTTTAAACATCTCTACAGTTAAAGGGGGGTGTTCAATTGCCCCATTTGGACCATCCTAGGTATGAAAAAGAGAATACATGTCCTATTCCTAAATTCGAGAACATTTGTGGTATTGTACAATTATGAACACAATATACATTTCAAGTATTTCAAGTACATACCCACATGGAGAAGATGAAGTTGAAGGTACAGTAGTGGGAGCTGAAGTACACGTCATAGCCTCTTCTTCTGTTACTAGTACTTTTGTGTTGTTCTCCACTTCCTCGTGGTCATTGTCTGGGTCACACCAGTCTTCAAATCCCCTATCCCACAGCTTCACGTGGACTTTCTGCACATTGAATATCTTGCAAGCTCTTTCCTTTATGCCTTTAACATGTACCCTACTCCCATCATCCTCTAGTGAAAACTCGACTTTTTTTTGTTGATTGCCGTAAATGAACAGGAATCTGCAGTGTGTAATATACCAACGGTAGAGACAGTAAAAAATTTTTCCACCAAATCATGTATGAGGTTTTACCAGATAGTTTTATTACCATACAGTGGATTATTTTATAGGCCAACTCACAGCTATTCAAGATTTGCAATTTGAAAAGAGAGTTACAGATTCAGAAATCTAGGGAATGGAGACTTTGGAGAGTCAACAGCTCCACAAGGCATGATCCTGATGCAGCAGTAGGCCTAACCCCTGCAAGGTCGAACCGTGCACGGTGCAGTTTAAGAGCCCGGGCTCCGCCCGCTGATTTGCAGGTTCGCTGATTTGCAGGCAGCAACACAATGTCCAGGCAGTATTCGACCACCACCTTCTCATTTAGAACTCCGGAACATGTATGTGATGACGTGGGATAATTATTTTACCATTGTTGCTGTTATAAACACCAAGTGCATAATGGTCAAGTAGATCTGGAACCTTTTTCACTATGAAAACATCACCTAGTGTAATTTCAAATGCATGAATGTGGTTTACAAACACGGTGTTTACAGCTGGCTTACATACAAGATATACCATGCCACCAATGATACAACATTCGATCACACCAAATTCGATCACACCAAATTGAACAAATCCTGTTGGTGTTGCCCCTATAGCAACCGCCCAACCCTCACTGTACCATGTACTATTGAACTGCACTTTCTTGCAAGTGTTCACAGATTCATTTTCTCCAAGTAGTGGCTCAAGTAGTGTTTGTATTGGACGCAACAATAACCTTACCGGGAACAGCTTTCCACAGGAATGCTCAACAACATTGACAAAATCTGTGCGAGTGGTTCGCATCCATGCCTGGTAATGTTCATGTCTAGTTGCAAGTGTCTTACATAGATTTCTCCTGTTTTTGGTATGATGGGACAATTCTTTAAAATACAAGTGTTTTCCCTCAAACCTTAGTGACCAACAATGGACCAACGGGCCAAATTTCATAATTAACTGAGGATAGTGAATGATGTACTGGAACTTTGGTTTCATGGAATTTTCTGGAAACTCAATGAATAATTTTTCAAGGAACATTTCAATAAGGTCAGCCAGGAAGCCACACAGAGCTGGATCTACTTGAGGTGAAGTACAAACTTGCACTACATCCTGAATTGAAGTAAGAATATCCCACACTCTGTCGCCAACAGTTACTTTAGAACCGACCATCAGCGGCAAAAGGCGAAGGAAGCACCAACACTGTACTGCCTTCTGCTTAACAGTGAATGAACCAAGCTGCGTTGACATTTTAGAAGGCTTGTTCCTCTTGTCATGTCCTGAATAAGGGAAAGTCTCGATTTGTTCATTTAAGAACTCAAGAGTGAAGTATTCCTCCCTAACACAGTGGTTAATGACCTTTTGCATGACATCTGGAACCACACCTTCAAACAAATCATGAGCAATGTCCGATGGCAGTCCATACACAATATGGAAATATTTCAATTCATTCAATGGACTCTTCCTTTTCACCCCATATACACGAGCCACATCTGGCACTTGCTGCACAATTTCAGCTTGCTCATTAAATGAATCTCTACTTCTTGAAACAAGGTCAACATCACGGAAAAAGTTTTTTACGTCGGTCTTTGTGATCATGCAAAATCTACAGAAGCGTACAGTATTGAAACTTTCCTGGAAGCCACCGATGCTATGAGCAGCCAGGTTATCAGCGACAACCATAGAGAGGGTTCCCTTAAAATTATGCATTGTGCCATCTTTTTCAACATTGATGCCAGCAGTCTCAAGGACTTTTAGATCTTCAATGATAGGACTCATCACCCTTGGTAACCCATACTTGGAAACAATCTCTGATTGACATAACAAAACAAGCTGAATTGAGGACAGCTTGGACCGATATTGTGGCAGCAGATTTCCCAGGGAAAAATAAAAGGCAGAAAACTTGAGCTGCTTCACTCGGTTGCCGATGGGATTAGCAACTGTAAAGTCATCGTTGTAAAGTATGACCTGAATACTTGGAGAGGGCTGTGAGAAAAGTGGGTGACCTCTGCAGTACAAACCATCACAGTAATCTTTGGCAAATTGCTCACTTTGATGTCCTTGGATTACCTGAGCAAAAATATCATCATCCTTCAAAAGTGCTTGCAATGTCTCTAAAATACTGACATACTGAGTGCTTTGCACTTGACCATTTGTTTTCCTTCCCATCACATATTCCACTGGTTCAACAAGATCAAAATGTTCTTTAATGTAAGAGTTGAGATTGGCTTTGTTTTTGATAAAGCTGAATGACTGTTCCATCTCAGACAAACTGAAAATTTCCTCTAACTCTGCTTCCTGCACTTCTGGCAGCGCATTTCTTGCTTTTCTTTGTAACTGTTCTCTTGCTAATCTGAGTAAGTCTTGTGTTTCTTCGGCAACATAACTACAAGCCTGACTATTAACTTTGTATTTCTCTCGTAATCCAAGAATGAAGGTTGTTGACAAAGAATCTGTATCTACAATGACTTCTACGGGATCATTCTGAACTGGGTCATGTGGCAAGTAATCTTCCTCTTCTGATTCACTTAATTCTTCTTGGACTTGCATATCTTGAATTTCCTGTGGTAATTTGGCGAACCTTCCCCAAAATGCAGTATGCCTGAGTTTTACGTGGACCTGAAAGGCCCTTGCATTCCTAAACAGCCTTTTGCAACCCCCAACATTGCATGTTATCATTGACTGTGGCCCGTTGTGTAAATAACGATAGTGATTTAGTAATCTCAGGAAGTTTCTGGATACAAATTCACATTGACAACAGGGAAAATTATCCATGTTTCAGTGATGTCAGTGTGACTATCTGGTGATAATTTTTACAGATAAAAATTCAGAATTACACCAGAGTATTTTATTTATTTTCAGTCCAAAAAGTGATGAAGAGGATTAAGTGAGGGGTAGGCGTACTGCAATACATGCCTCAGGACTGAGGAAAGACCAATCTGTTGGTTTACAAAGAAAAATAAGGAATTGAAAAAGCTGATATAAATTCCCTATAGTATTGAAAAAGTTTTTGGTTTGAGGGTTGATAGGAGATATTAGTTCGTCAAGGTATTTGAGGTAGTTTGTCAATTCTTACAGTTCCGAGGGAAACTCACCTAATATTAAGTCAACCCGTATAAACCAAACTATGTTACTAATTTGTATGCAATGATGATTTTTAATTATTTTGTTAGTTCATAAGCATCTCTATTGGTCATCAAATCATGTCAATATCTGTTTCCATTGATTCTGCAAACAGGACATTATTAGAAAATGCAAGTGAACATAAATAAGAAGTATTTTTTGTGTATTTGGCCAAAAAGAAATAGGCCGCTAGGTAGCGTTGGTAAATACTTTTTTTGCTCTAAATCTGTTTAGCCAAAAAGGTTACATTGGGATGATGGTCACTTATTTTGTTTTGTTTTGCAGGCACAAACATTTTGTAACAGTTAACAAATGTCAGATTTAATACTGTACATGATAATACTACATATCAGCAATGTACATTCACTGGTTGAGTTTAGTTTGAGTGTTTTAAGAATGTCA
Source organism: Zoroaster sp. YZ-2022 (assembly GCA_029582265.1). Classification (NCBI taxonomy): domain Eukaryota; kingdom Metazoa; phylum Echinodermata; class Asteroidea; order Forcipulatida; family Zoroasteridae; genus Zoroaster; species Zoroaster sp. YZ-2022. The sequence continues at coordinate 33,891,304 of CM055824.1, read as the reverse complement.
GAATTTTGAAAGAGTAGCCTACAATGAGAAAAAAACTTTTCACATAAATTAATTTAAAAACTTTGAATATTACAGGAGGATTTACACAAAAAATAGGGTTGGGGATGGCACCAGAAGTTATTTTTTATTACTTTTTCTTAGTAGGGTAATACAACAACACTCAGTACTGTAGTACTAGTAGTACTACTACTACTACTAGTAGTACTGGGGCCTACTACCGTAGTAGTAGGCATAGGCCTACCCATATTTAAAAATGCACATAGCACTACCTTCCAAGTTCTAGTTTTTCTAGGGCCTAGGCCAATAAATATGAAAACAAAAGTAAAACTAAAAGAATGCAGTGAGATTGTACAATCCACCGACCGATGATTGATAGGCCTATAAAAAGTAGGACGGCCTACAAAATACATGTACAATGAGTTTACTTATTAAAGTCTTATACTAGGCTAGTTGTTTGAACAAAACTTGAGCGATATAAACGGTGTGTTAACAATAACATAGGCCTACCACTACCAGACGTTTAGGCATATCTGCAGCCATGTGTAATGTGCAAATCCTCACTTAGCTGGAGCATAAACGTTAGCCTACACCACTACCAATGCTAGACCTAGAATTTACGTCCTTAATCGTGTTGTCTTTTACAATTTAAAAACGAAAACGTACCTTAAATTGGACATTGTTGACTATGTCACTTGCAGTTAGCTCGAAGCAGTCGTGCAGCAGGCAGAGCTAGTAGGGAGAGGGCACACACAATGGCAGCATGCATTATACATGTACATGTACATCTAGCTAGCCCGAATGCAACGTTAACGAATACAGAATAGCAACAACGTAGATTGGTAGCCTGCCAAAGTATTGCGCGCGCGGCGGGTCTGACTTTTTGCTCAAGTCGGGGACCAAAAGTGCCGGGAAAATGACGAACTTAACTTAGTCAATGACTATTTTTACCATGTGTAATGTGCAAATCCTCACTTAGCTGGAGCATAAACGTTAGCCTACACCACTACCAATGCTAGACCTAGAATTTACGTCCTTAATCGTGTTGTCTTTTACAATTTAAAAACGAAAACGTACCTTAAATTGGACATTGTTGACTATGTCACTTGCAGTTAGCTCGAAGCAGTCGTGCAGCAGGCAGAGCTAGTAGTAGGGAGAGGGCACACACAATGGCAGCATGCATTATACATGTACATGTACATGTACATGTACATCTAGCTAGCCCGAATGCAACGTTAACGAATACAGAATAGCAACAACGTAGATTGGCAGCCTGCCAAAGTATTGCGCGCGCGGCGGGTCTGACTTTTTGCTCAAGTCGGGGACCAAAAGTGCCGGGAAAATGACGAACTTAACTTAGTCAATGACTATTTTTAATAAGTCGTAACTTCTCCACATGACTTACTGACGAACGTGCTATTTGTAATAGGACTAACCAATGACTAATTTACGTTAGTCCCATGTTTTAGAAGATGCGCGACCAATATACATTAGTCAAAATGACGAAATAATATAAAAATCGCTGAAATAAATTTGTCATGCATTGACGGAAATTTGTCATCTCGCAAAGACTAACCAAAGTAAGTCGTTTTGACAAATTAAGAAACTCAATTGACGAAGTTATTTTTACAGTGTAGTAA
>CM055824.1:33826238-33889167 GCA_029582265.1 Zoroaster sp. YZ-2022 | reverse complement strand
TTTGCACCTTTCCCCTTTGGTTCTTTTGTTGGCACCTTCTGTTTCCAACACCGGTTTCCGCAAGCTGGTATTCTTGACTATCCTCCTGACCAGGGCGTGCACCTCCCGGCAGATACGTATCTTCTGGTTTGCAGAAGGAATTGTTGTTGAGCGAGCATCGCCTGGTCTATTTATCAATGTGTGAACTGCAGCAAAAATAAAAGATAGCGTCAGGAATTAAAACAGTGTGTGAAACTTATACAAATAACTTAGTACAAGTCTAATAACTCACCAGATTATGGAAACACAGAGAGACACTTCACGATAATTCCAATCACTGCGGCAGGACTGCGCCTCTGTACGTAAACATTTAATTTAAACAAGCTGCTATAACCCGGCGAAAAGTAAACAATACGAACAACTACTAACCATTTATAACCTTTTGCGAAAAGAATTTTTGGATCCATCCCTTTCCATTCTCAATTTGCCTGTTTTCGATTCTGGTTGGCACATTGGGATAAAAGGTTTTAAATTTATGAGGTTATACAAGCTCCAGGGAAAACCGGCACTTCGGAGGCGTTGCCATCCAAAGCCAATTTAAACTTTAAAGTTTAAAGTGTTAGCTTGTAACTGTCAAAAATGTAAATTTTGAAAGTCATATAACCTATAAAGTGTTCGATTTTCTCTCGAAAGAAAGATTATAAAACTGCACTCGGCAGGCCGTACACTCTAAAAACTGAAGTGTTAAAATGTAACCCTTTGTAAGTGTAGCATTCTGTTCAACCCTTCAAGTGTTATGTAAAGGCAAGTCTAACACCCCGTAGTGTCATACTACCCCAAGCCAAGTGTAATCCTAACACTTTTCGTGGTGTTGAATTCTAACCATTCGCCGAGTTTACTTGTAACACTTTCCTGGTGTCGCATTTCATTTTCTTAGGGTGCGTTCAGTAGCTTCCCCAGAGTTGACCCAGTGAGCTTCCCGGATGAGCCCAAAGCAAGAGCTAAACGAACGACATACGCACTCTCGTGATGTGGCGGTATTAATGTCAAGGTCACCATAAAATGATTGCGGACATTTAATTTTGTTTACCTTATTAATATATTCGGGACGAGACCGACCGTGTGGGACATGGGGTATAAAATAGATGTAAAATACCAACGTACAACCAAAACGCTTCCTTTAATTAACTGTATTGAACTTGTTAAAATAGTAGTTATCTATACTGAAATAGCTACGTGAAATTGTACTTCTTGTCCTAATGGGGGCGTCATCAATACGTGTCGAGTGACGTCATTGATCCGAGTAACCCATTCTCCCCGAGTCGGCCGACAATGACGTCAGAGCTAATCGAAAGTAGTGCGGGCCTGGCGCGGCGCGCGCAGACAATTACCCACAATGCAATTTTCTTTGCATGATCGAGGCGGCGGCGGCCATTGATCAAGATCAAGGCAAAAGATAGCCTTCTACTTTTTCTAGTTCTATTTTATGAAATAGGTGAGTGTTGAAGTAAACGTATGCTAATGAATCATTAGCTGCCTGTATATATTCTGTGTCTGTTTGTGACAAAGGTATCTTATGCATTTGCTCCGATGTTATTTGATTTTCAAAACTGATTTCTTGAATATTCCGTGAGCTTGTTTTTCTTCAAAATTGCCACAGATTCATTTTTCAAGGTGACGGCCACTTGGAAGTAATCTAATTTTAGTGAATGTGGTCTAAACCTGGCTAGGCCCAGTGTAAACTGTAAATATTTACAGTAATGGAAAATATTTACAGTTTGCACTGAGCCTAAACAATCTAGACCACAAATATGCAGGCCTACACTAAATTTCATCACCAACAGTTTCTACCCGGAGTTATTTTACATGTATGGACGGAATTAATGTAATTAGTGTAATTTGATACTGTAATCTGATACTCTAAACATCAAGGTCAAGTGTGGAAATTATTAATAATTTTTTTCATCTTTTGCCAATTGAAGAGAGTAAGGTATCAAAATAAAGGTTATGACTTACTGAGTGTCAGTGTGAATTTTGAGATGGGGGGTCATGTTGGGAATACCCATAATGCATTGCAGCCATCCACCAAATATAAACTTATGTTTATCGTTCCTCAGAATAAATATCAATAAATCTACAAGGTATTGGAAATATGCATTGTATGATAAACAAAAGTGGTTTGTTTATGTTAGAATATGTCAGGGCATAATAATATTACCCATAATGGTTTGAAAACCCCTGTTTATATAACAACAATCTTAATTTACAACATTGACACAACATACCTTATCGCTATATCACTATTGTACTTGGTACATATGACCTCAGATTAACAGCTTTTACGGTCGTTTTTTCCCTAAAAATCAAAACTTGATTGAATTTTTTTCTCAAGGCACATTGTCAACATGTGAAATTGCAAAGTAATGTATGATGTAGTATATAAGATGTTGTTTCACTCTGTCTTAAATTACATGTTGAATAAATCTGTAATCAGTACATGTACATATAGATTATGATAGCATTTGATATTTCGTCCTTTTCAGGTTGGAACAAGTATCGAGTATTACATGCAACGTAAGAAACGCCAGAGGAGCCAACCATACCTCCTTGCCTGGGCTCCTGGGACAACCCAGGACAGTATTTCGCTATTCTGGACAATGAAGCAATCCCTGTGTGACACAAGATATCACAAGTGCAGTAGACTGTATATTCAAGCTGCACTGCGTCTTCCACTTGGAGTACCCACCAGTGCTGTAGGGTCATTCCGTGTCAGATCACCCAATAGGTTGAACCCCACCCCCTTCAAATTGGTTCATTTTTGGTTTATGGGTAATTTTGGCTGAAAAGCTGAAATTTCAAGTTTAACCCTGTCGGACCAACAGTTTTTGCACTACGGCCACCATTTTTTTGTGATTTGGCCAAAATGGGCGTGATCGCCATTTTTCAAATGACCTAACCAGTGAGCCAAATTTGTTGATATTTGGTATCTTTGGAAAGGTAATTGTGTAAGGAATGCCATTATTTTTTTATGTAGGAGCAATTTGAAGTTTGGTGACCTTTTGACCTTTACTTTGACCTTGTGGATCACGTGATCTTAAGTTGAACTTGGATGAAAATTATAACCCAACATGTTCTCTGCAAAATATCAAAAAATTGGAGGTATAATATTTTTTGTTTGCTTTCCAGCTCTTCTCAAAGTTGGCACACCTGATGCAAAAATGTGATATTCCTATGCAATATAGTACATGTACATGCACATTGCAAAACATATGACCAGCTTCACACTCTATGAATAAATAATACTGTACGTGTATGTGAAAATTGTTCCTTGACTCTTTTTACACAGGTTGTGCTATTTCAGAAATTGATTGCACCTGAAGAAGACATGGGAATTCCCAAAATTTAGGTGCACATGTCTTCTGGGAATTTCCATTCTTTCTCTTTTTGAATGAAATTCTGGCCTGGGAATTCCCAAAAACTGTTATTTCTTAAGGTAAAATTGATCATTGAAAACATGGTTAATTATACAATTTCAGGATCATTTAGATTGCTATCGTGGTTATTGCCACTTTAAAAATACATGTAGTTACATTCATTCTCAATCAGGCTGCAACAAAGACAACATACTGGCTGGAACTTGATCTGTTACACACATGTATTATAGTACATGTACATTGTATAGGATTCGTACATTTTTTCGATATTTTGCAGAGAACATGTTGGGTTATAATTTTCACCCAAGTTCAACTCAAGGTCACGTGATCCACAAGGTCAAAGTAAAAGGTCAAGGTCATCAAACTTCAAATTGCTCCTACATAAAAATAATGGCAAATTTGGATTCCTTACACAATTACCTTTCCAAAGATCCCAATATCAACAAGTTTGGCTCACTGGTTAGGGAGATCAGGTCATTTGAAAAATGGCGGTCACGCCCATTTTGGCCAAAATCGCCAAAAAATGGTGGGCCGTAGCACGAAAACCGTTGGTCCGACAGAGCTAAAACTTGAAATTTCAGCTTTTTCAGCCAAAAATACCCCATAAACCAAAAATGAACCTATATGGCTTTTATGTTTTTCTGGAGTTTTTGGCATTGAGGTCACTGCCAAAAATTCCATCTTGTGTGCGGGAGCTGGACAACAGCTTGGCTATTCTTGAAAAGAGCGCAAGTGCTGTGTTGGATTCATCAGTCAATTAATCAAGCAGTAGGCCCTATATTCTTGAAATCTTGAAGCAGTTTCGGGGTGGGATGTACACTCATGGTCAAAAGTAAATGGGCACCGCATATTTACTTCTGTAGCGAAACTATGCATTAGATTTATAATTGTTCTCCTCAACATCTCTTTTAGGTGTTCAGCTCAAAAATATTTTGTTTAAATATTTGTATCATGAAAATATCACATTTAAAAATATCAAAATCAAATGTTGATATTCTGGCAGGAGATAATTTCTCAAATGCTTGTCAAAGCTTCTAAATGAGAGGACAAAAAAACGCCTATTAAAATATGCCTCGTGAAAATTTATGATAAATGTCTGATTTTTTTTTTTTAATTTTCCATCTTTATGAGAAATGCAAATACCTCAGCAGGGTTAAGCTCTAGAACTCTACAATTTGCACCAATCTTATTATGTTTGCACACTTAATCATTAATGTAAGTAAAGGATATTATGGAAAATTCGAATTCAAATCATTTTTTCGATATTTTTATAATCTCATATCTTCCTTGGTTGAGATGTTTTTTCAATTCTTCACCAAAAGTCTTAGAATTTATTGGTCTATAATGCAAAACTGGTTTGGGATCGTAATACTACAAGAATAAACAATTCTATCTGTTAATGATATTTTGAAATTGTGATATTTGCATGATACAGATTTGGCTTCTGCTGTATCAATGGAAGATGCTGGAAAAAAAAAACATGTATGGCTACATACATTTCAAAGCCTTGTACATTATTCTTATGTAAATGTTAACTCGATGCGCAGTCTTTTACCGTGGGATTAAGACCGATGGGATTGTGGCCACGGGCGAGAAGGACCAAGCCAAAGGCGATGTCCTTCATCGCCCGTAACACAATCCAGAAGTCTTTATCCTATGGTAAAGACAAAGCATCAAATTTTTATTCCCATTCATAGATGCTCTTTTCATGTTAAAAGTTGTATCAAAATTCTGTGACTTTTTGTTGCACACATTTCTTATTTAATATCAATGGAAGATGCTGGAATTTGATTTTTATTTTAAAACATGTATGTCTACACATACATTTCAAAGCCTTGTACATTATTCTTATGTAAATGTTGCCATTAGGCCACCTTATTATTAAGGGAATAAAAGTTTGATGCACGGTCTTTTACCATATAGGATTAAGACCTCAGTGATTGTGGCCACAATCCCAGAGGTCTTAAAATGAGGTAAAGACCTAGGATCAAACTTAGTTCCCAAAACTGTCTTGGGTATTTATGAATGTTTTGTAAAATAAGATTTGAAATTTGAAATTTGAAATTGAGATTTGTACTTTCATTGTATTTTAACAGTTTTATCATTCATGTGATTTGGCCTTTTGGTCACCAAATGAATGAATAAAGTTTGAACATTCTTTAAAAGTTGTATCAAAATTCTGTGACTTTTGTTGCACACATTAAAAACAAAATAATTTCTTATTTCATATCAATGGAAGATGCTGGAATTGGATTTTTTTTTAAACATGTATGTCTACACATATATTTCAAAGCCTTGTACATTATTCTTATGTAAATGTTGACTCTGCAAATGTTGCCATTAGGCTACCTTATTATTAAGTGCATTAAGTTCGATGTGGGAACTAAGTTTGATCCTTGGTCTTTTACCGTAGGATTAAGACCTCTGGGATTGTGGCCACAATCCCAGAGGTCTTAATCCTACGGTAAAAGACCAAGGATCAAATTTCCCAAACTGTCTTGGGTATTTATGAATGTTTTTGTAAAATAAGATTTGAAATTTGAAATTGAGATTTGTACTTTCATTGTATTTTAACAGTTTTTATCATTCATGTGATTTGGCCTTTTGGTCACAAAATGAATGAATAAAGTTTGAACATTATTTTATATAATATGTTTTATCTTTACTTTATTCTTCCTGTGCTAAGGTCAGACATAAAGTTTGTAAAAATATGTCATGAACTTCATCAGTGGCCTTGGGATCTATGAATAGACCTTTATCATGTTGCATCCATCTTGTTTTACTTCCATTCAGAGCAGTGTAACCAAACTGAGGCTGGAAGGGCAAGTAGTCTGTGACTTTTCTGTGTTATGATAATTGGTGTTATCTTTTCCAATGGGTATACAGGAAAGGTGACCAAGATGGTTGTTGAGTGATAAAGGTCTATACCATCCTAGCCTTTATAGGGTTGGCCTAATCCAAAGAAAGAGTTGAGCCAACACATAGAAAGGGTTGAGGCAATACCTTGAAGGAGTAGAACCTACCCCTAGTCCCTAGAATGTGTTCAAGTAGCCCTTGGAAGAGTTGAAACAACCCCTAGAATGTGTTGAAGCAGCACCTGGAAGGAGTAGAACCTACCCCTATAATGTGTTCAATTAGCCCCTGGAAGAGTTGAAACAACCCCTAGAATGTGTTGAATCAGCCCTCAGAAGTGTTGGAACTAACACTTGCGTAGTGTTGCAACAACCCCTGCCAAGAGTGGATCCTACCCTGAAAGTGTTGCAGCTACACTTTATAAAGGTTACATCTGTAACACTTCACAAGGTGTTAGGGGTGTAACACGTCATGGGGTGTTCGTATAACACTAGGAGTGTAGTCCCTCCTCGCACTCTTCGTAAGTGTTAAAAATGACACTTCAAGAGTTACTTTTAACACTTCAGTTTTTAGAGTGTATGCACGCGGACGATGGCAAACCACATACATAAAAGCTGTACAAATTACGAGGTTATATAATCTCATGGGAAGGTTATATAACCTCTAGGAATACCAAAGATTGGAAGCAATATAACAACGAGTGTTTACGAGTTTCCACTCTTGCAGGCCAGTTGAATAAATACAGGTCGATAACTACCTATATGTAACAGTAAAATTAACGAGGTTATATATTCTCTCAGGGGAAACAACTTTTACAGCAATATAAATCAGAGAGCTGTGAATCGTAGAAGCAATAAAACAAACAAACATCGCGGTAAAAGTACATTTTGGAAGCAAAATCACCCCTGCCGTATCAGCTTGCCTTCTGTCAAACCGTACACGTGCGCATACCGTAACTTTCGTATAACTTTGTGTAACTTCCAAAAAGTATAGTTTGACTGAAGAGACAGCAAGTAAAACCCTTGCTTATGACCTGCCCGTCTAAAATTGAAAAGGAGTTTGCGTTAAAATGCTTTGAAACTGTAAATTTCTCCAAAGCTATATAACCTCGTCAACTTCACACATTTTCAGTTTGACACCTTTCACCTTTGGTTCTTTTTGTTGGCACCTTCTGTTCCAACACCGGTTTCCGCAAGCTGGTATTCTTGAAGCTATCCTCCTGACCAGGGGCGTGCACCTCGGCAGACACGTATCTTCTGTTTGCAGAAGGAATTGTAGTTGAGCGAGCATCGCCTGGTCTATTTATCAATGTGTGAACTGCAGCAAAAATAAAATAGCGTCAGGAATTAAAACAGTGTGTGAAACTTATACAAATAACTTAGTACAAGTCCTAACTCCCCAGATTATGGAACACAGAGAGACATTTCACGATAATTCCAATCACTGCGGCAGGACTGCGCCTCTGTATACGTAAACTACATTTAATTTAAACAAGTTATAACTTCCGGGAAAAGTAAACGATACGAGCAATATAACCACTATAACCTTTGCGAAATAATTTTTTGGATCCATCCCTTTCCATTCTCAATTTGCCTTTCGATTCTGGTTGGCACATTGGGATAAAAGGGTTTAAATTTATGAGGTTCTACAAGCTCGGGAAAACCTGCACTTCGGAAGCGTTGCATCCAATGCCAATTTAAACTTTAAAGTTTAAAGTGTTGGCTTGTAGCTGTCAAAAATGTAAATTTTGAAAGTCATATAACCTATAAAGTGTTCTGTCAAATCGGACGGGTGATAGAGCACAGTGTTTCGAGGTGTCCGTTTTACAAAACCTCCTAAAAATCCGAAAATTGTAGGTCAGGGGTAAGAGGACTTCCCTCCTGAAATTTCAGCTCGATTGGACATCTGGGGCGGAGTTATTAACGTTCGAAGTTGCGGAGGGCGCCCCCTGTTGGTAGGGTTGGGGAAAAAGTGAGAAACAGGTGAGGAAAGAGTGAGACTCACTTCCCACAAGGGCCGGGGTTATGTTGCTTTCCAACTAGAGTTTTCCTACGGGTAATGTGTAACTTTCTCGTGGTGATATAACCTTGGCAAATGTGTACATTGAGGTCCGCACTCTTCCATTCGCCAGCGGCTCGCGGGAGTGCCAAGTCGGAAAGGGCCGGGGTTATATTGCTTCTCAACTTCAGTTTTCGTGCTGGTTATGTAACTCGCTCGGGGTGATATAACCTCGGCAACTGTGTGCTGTATATACCTCTGTTGAGAGTGTGTTATATAACCACAAATGACTGCAAGGTCAAGGGTTATATAACCCAGCCAAAAGGCCATAACCTCTAAGCATGAGTAATTAAACCAGGAGGGTTACATAACCTGGAGCCTTGTTGTGGAACCATCAAGCATTCTATAGTAAAACTGGGAGGATGATATAACCATGTACACGATTAATGGGAAATAGTGGTAATATTCTGTCAATTCGAAATTAGAACCCTTTTTGAAAATGTTATTTACCAGGGAAAAATACCCAAATATAAAATAAGATTTCTTTAGGCATATGAATAAAAAAAAACATTTTTGAAAAATACACCTCTTTTGGCCTATTTTGGCCTATTTCTCCATAATGAAACTTCTGACAAACGACCCATTTCGCTTGATCACATCACATTTAAACAGTTTTATATTATATTTAAATAGTTTTGTACTTTGATATTATATTTAAAAAAGTTTTTTAGGCCTATTGTATTTAAAGAGTTTTGTACTTGTATATACTTTATTTGTATACCTGGTCTGAAAACATGCTCAACTATAATAATGCTGTTCAAAAAACACCACACTTATGGCACTTGTATGGGCCGTTGCAGACAGGGATCATGCCAGGGTACCGAATGTGCGGCAACAAGGGCATAATGTATCTCCTTAAACAGAATGTGCAAACCACGTGGTTGCATTTCATGAGGAAAAGTCTTTTGGCTAAATTCCTGCCTGGATAGTGGCCAGAAATGCACAATTTCCGGGTAGCATTGCCACTATCTGCACCGTTCGCCTGCATGGTGATAACCAATTCGGAATTTCCAAAAAGGCAAGTCCACAAGAGAGCTAGAGCACTTGACGTGACCTAGCGTGAACAATGGTTATGTCCTGGAATAAGTCTCAGAATCATACAATAGCCAGCAGTACGCCGCTACCCCTGAGAAAATGTATTTACAAGGTCCCCGAAAGTACAGTCCAGGCCCAGAATACAGCCAGACAGCTGTGGTGTATTTAGCTTCTTAGTGTCTGGAAAATCTCCACTCCCCCTCTTTCCTGTAACCAATCTCTGCCCAAACACCTCGAGTCTAAGTTGTTTTATTGGTCAATGTCTTCCAGACACTGTCAATCACCCGTCAAGCAACTCCTGGGCATGAATGATTGATTACGGATGTCGCAAGACCAGCCCAAAGACCAAATACACAAAGGGTACCGCTAAGGCAAGCGATTACGTACACAAAGGAATAGCTGTCAGGCGAAGGGTGACTTTCGGTCAGGGTGTGGAGGAAAAAATCTTCCTCCATGGTCAGGGTGTCTTGCTGAATGTTAACAATCTGGTTAAAGGGGCTAACACATGTTTTTACGCTATGCATGATGTAGGAACTTTAAAAAAATATTTTTTTGAGCGCTCAACGAAGGAGTAATTAATTAATTAGCGAAAAGTGGCGGTTTGCTACTGCGACTGTCTCTAACCGCAGGGCAGCATATAGTGGATCGGTAACATTAAGGATTTTTATGGCCATTCAATGTGTACATATTGCAGCGTGTTGGACCCGTAATATACAAGATAATTAAAACAAATACAAGGGTTATATTAAATCTTCAAATTAACATTTGCTATGTCGTTATGATGGTCCTAATGTAGTCTAAGTAGGATTCTTCCTCGGTGCTTTACACATATACTGCTGTAGTATTTCTACAAAATAATAGTGAAAATGATAATACTCCTACAGTTCCACTCAAAACGTCTATTGGGAAATTGGGACAAATAATGAGAAATGTTAGGAATTTTGCATTTAATTTTGAGAACTTGTATCCCAAATGAAAATGGGGAAACATATTTCCCTTTTTGGTCAAATAAATTGCGAAAGTACTAAAAGGAAAAATATAGCTCTCTAATGTATTAGAGAACTATATTTCTTAAAGTACAATTGGACCAAAAAGAGAAATATGTTTTCCCCCCATACACGTATTATTTCAGCCTCATAAAAATGTTGATGTTGATCTGGGGAAAAGGCCTCAGATCTATGTTTTACTAAAATTCGAATTGGATGCCTTTGCGGGGCATTTTTTTTGTCAGAGCAGCCCCCTGCACCCCAGGTACCAGTAGCAACGCCACTTGTTACATATATACTTTCATGTCCTTATCATACATTTGGGGGGTAATACAAGTTAAAATACCCCATTAGTTAAACCATTCATAAATCACAAATGAATCAAACCTGCTGTAAAAAAATCATTCAAACTTCAAATTCATGAGCGACATACAATAATTCTACCTGTACTTTAAATCTCAGTCTGACAACAATACAGGAAAAATTAATTTCCCCCAACATGGAAGAGAGCTCACATAGTGGTTGATATTGTACTATAATGTAATCCATACAAGTTTCATCACTGAATGACAAGACTGTAATTACATAATCTCCTTAAAAAACTTTCATCAGCCAAAATTCATTCATCTTCATATTTTTGGTACAAATTCATAATCTGTGACTTGTTTGCTCTTCTCAAGGTATTATTTTAATCCCAGTGAAGTACATATATAATGTATATGTAATAAGAACTGAAATCTGATACTTTTAGGTAGTTTCTCCTTTTACACCATTCACCCTGGCACAGTGAACAAAAAATGTGATAGGTTATCTATGAAATGAAATCAAATTAGATTGATGATTATATTTGCAGAAGAAAAAATCAAGTAGCTAAAAGGGGCATTAATTGAAATTAAAACAATTTCCTATTTAAGCTATTTTCAATGCAAGGTATGCAAACAAAATAATAAGTGTAAGGTTTATCTTACTTGTTCAACACTATCTTACTTCACAATTTTGTGACATGCGAGGGAAACAATAACACAAAGATATTTTGTAATTTGTTTTGTCTGTGCACATCCCAAGCCCCTTGTGGATTATGCTTACAAAAAAGCAAGGCAACTTTCTAAGTATTTCAATAATCTTATGTTCATAACCTGGACGGAAAAATTGTCAAACTGACAGAAGTAATAACAAAACGAATGGATTCCCCCAAATAATATACTGTTACAATTCTTTCCCTTACAGGATCGTTCCCACCAAAATTCAAGACAACCGTAGGGGTATTTAAGAAATTAAAGGATTTACAATTTAGGAGTTTACATTCATAACAAAGACAGAAATTTGTCACAAAATTTATATCCATGTTATGAACAAAATTGCTAATTTATTAAATACCTGGAAGATTGCCTTAGTTTTGGTGTTATACGACCCTTAAAGTCCTATCTGAACGAGAATTAACAAATAATATTTAAAACTTGTTTATAATGCGTGTATCATTTAATTTTAATTTCTGGATTTTTTAGTCATTGTCGATCAAAAAATTAGGCCCTAATCTCACGGTTTTTAAAAACTAACTACACTTCTGTCGTTGCTGGTGTGGGTCAAATGACAATACTAATAGCGTCATTTGTGGGATCATGGTGGGATGGTGCTTTGTATTGCAACAAAGTGGCTATACAAAATGGAGCTCTCACAAATGATGTTTCACAAGTGATGACGAAGTGGCGCTTTTCGCGAATCTCACTGAAAAGCGCCGGAGAAGGGTTTTCAAAATTATTGTGTTTTTTTTACAATTTAAAAACTGTTAAATCTCATGTGAACTGAAGTTCAGTATTGACTGAACATTTGCTACAAGATTTTCAGCAAAGTTCGCTTGTTATGCTTAATGCCATTTTCGTTCCAGCTAGGCTTCAAGGGTCAAGGGATGTAAATGAAACAATATTTAAGTAAATTAATTAATTTTATTATCACTTTTTCAATCAAAACAACAAATATCTTTCTTTTGTTCTAAATGTTTGAAGATGACCCTGTAAATACTTAAATTGCAAAATAATTTGGTGAGCACAATGGTTACAGTCTTGGGAATGTACACAGAAAAATTGGATGAATTGCCCATACATGTATCTCACTCAGTTATTATGTTCTGTACAAGTTGTATCTCATTAGTGTGGAAAGACCCATTTCCATAATTCACATAGGATGTTTTCCACTTGTTAATGTGAAACTATCATATCATGGAGTTTAAACAGTTTCTTTAGCTTTGCCTCATTGTTTTGAATAATGCCTTTAATTTAGTCCTCCCACTCCTTTTGCCTCTTTCTTGCCCTCTCTTTTACTTTCTTTTGCTCATTCATGATTTTAGTGTGAATGGTTCTTGCGTCGTGTTTGAAGCCTGGATTTTTCTGCAAGAATAAGGCCACCTCCTTTCGCCCTACATGTAACACATGGAGCAAAAACATGAAGATATGCATTTCAAATTCAAATGATCAGTTTATCAGATAACACAAGGTAAATAATGAACTTTAAGGCACACAGACAGAGCCTTCCTTCAATATTTTTCAATTCAAAGCACGTAATTGCTCCAAGAAATACTTCCATAAGAATTTTCATCATTGTAATTTACTAACAATGTGGATAATTAAGCACATTGCATTGTCAGACATACAGGGCAGTTGACATTTCAATGAACTAATAAAATTCAGAATGTTTCTTTAGGTTATTTTTGTTTTTGTTTGTTCTTTAATGTACATTCACAAGATGATAGGTGATAACAAGGGCAGTCATGTCTCTTTTTGGGACAACTTAAAGCAATATGGATGCATTTTTAATGTTAAAAAATGATAATACCTGGCAGGTTCTTTGACGCTTTGCCCTTTAGATAGTCTGCAAAGTACGTGGTGACCTGCATAGCCTCAGATTTCAACCATCTTGAGTATTTTCGACCTGTTTATAGGAGAAGAAAATCATGTTATTGGCATTTTTGTACGTGCAGTCATTTCAAGTTCCGTGTTGTAGTTCCGGTGCACATTTAAATCATTAAGCTACATGTTGTACATACCCACGTCTGTCTGGAAGAATTACCACAAAAATCAATCAATTATTGCACTTTGTCAGGATCAGGTTTGTAATAAACAGTTTATATATATACAAAATGAAAATTGTTTTGAAAATGTGGATTTATAACATTGTTTTCTTCCCATTCCTGAAACGTCTACAGTACCGTTTTGATGTTGTGAACATATACCTAGAAGTAATATGCCTGTAGCCAACACGCACTTTCATGAAGTTTGCACGTATGGTGTAATGTCTTACACATATGCGTTACAAGAAAATGGGTAGCATTACCTCTACATTAAATCCTGAAAATATTGTTTACCTAATGAACTATATGTATCACTACAGACAATTTCAATAGTCGCTCTTTTAATAATTGGTTTTTATGCTTTGGCTTATGTTTCTGTAATGAAACTACATTCTAATAATGCAAACAATTATTTGCAAAATTAAAAAAGTTTCACGGTCATGTTAATTTGTCAATAGTTGTATTAAAAGTTAAAGATCAAGCTGAAATTTCCAGGGGTTAAAAAGATTGTCATTGTAGGTTTACCAACTTTCCAAAGGTGTCTTAAAAAACACAGAGTAAACATTTAACATAATGTAAACAGTGTACAGTATGTCTGTTACACCTTGTAAAATATTTAGGTGAGAGCAAATCCTGAAAATGTCAACAATGGTTATATGATCTCTATTTGGAACTCCACGGTATCAAACAGCATGAAACAAAACTCATCACTAAATGTTCAGAGTTAAAAAATTAAGCAAACACTTGCATGAGTACATTTTTCCTGTGTACCCCCTGTAAAAAGGTTATTTATACCCAACCGGACAAAAAGAATTATTAAATCTGTACTCACCAAGAGTTTCAGATTGTGAGTTCATTTGACTTTTTTTCCATGTTTTCATCAGATGGAGTATCTATAAAGAATTTAAATGACATGATTTAGTGAGTCACTTTACATTCTTATCATAAAACTCCAACTGTACTTTAACATAACGGGAGCAGTCACATGCCCCAAAAGACAGAAAAGACAAGGATTACATTTATTGTAAATATACTGAACAGCAAAAGAAACGCAAGTCCGAGGACAGCAAAAGAAACTGCAAAAGTGACTGTTGAAATTGCAACAATTTCAACAGTCACTTTCAGCTCACAAATTGAAAGCATTTTTCATTAAATGAGTGATTAGAATAAAAATGGTTTGTCTTCTGTTTGAAAACTTGACAAGACCTCGGACTTGCGTTTCTTTTGCTGTCCTTGGACTTGCGTTTCTTTTGCTGTTCAGTATAGTTAATTAGCCCCATACATACATGTACATGTATACAATGGTATACAATGGCTGAAACAAAAGGGTGTCTGGACACACTGCAAAGGCTATTTTGCTAGTCAGGTTAAACAAATACCGTCTAACAGCTTCACTTAATACATCCACAGCAATGCTACTCTCGGGTCAAAATGTTTTAGGCAGTATCAACACTCAGAAGTCAAATCATGGCATTTAGAAAACACTTAACACTTACCATAATTATTCTGTGTATTGGAAGTAAGTTTGCAAAGTGTCTATAACATTATAATCAAGTAAGAAACAGGAAATATAAACAGATGACACTGCATCATCATCATGCAAAAAATTAAATAGCATCTTCAACTTACCATCATTGTGTTTACAATTTGAGGCTGGTAGTGCCATCTGCTCTGGATCATCAGTTTCTAGATTAAAACAGGCATACAAATAATATGCTTAGAATAACATTCCATTGAGTTTTCTAATTGTCACAGTGATAAGATCAGATGTATTTTATCATGTTCATATCCTCTTTTACATATTTTACTTACAAATGTAGTATTCAAATAAACAATGCACCCTGTCAAACTTCATCAATGCACTGCAATCTTCTTCCTACGACTGTCAGCTCCTTGATTGCAAGGGGGGCCTGATATAGGTTACAGTTGGTTTCTTCTAAATGTCCAAGATGCTTGAAGATGTACTGCCTATCATTTTCAGGCACATCCATTATGGCTAACAGAGTGCTGATCCCGTGTCTATTTTTTGTTGCAGTGATAGTTCATAGTTGATTTGTTTCTCAGGTTAAGGCCATTAACAACACTGCACAGCATACCAACCCGAGACATGATTATCTGATCCATTTGTACTTGGGCAGAGGAATGGATTTTTGTCATCTACTGATGCCATCAACCTGGACTCTTTGTTTGACAACTTCCTGATTGGCTTTACTGTATCCTTTGGGAAGATCACTGGCACGAGATGATTATTCCCTTTACCACTTTGGTAAGTTATTTTCAGTTCACTGGCTAGGGATCTGTCAAGGGTATCAAGACCTTGTAGCTGGTGTTTGTCAACCCAGGCACCAGTTTCAGCATCTTCCCATTTCTTGAGCAACAAATGACATGGCTCTCCACCTCTACGAGCATTAAACATTGTAAGTCGGCAAACCACCACATCTCTCTGTCTCAACTCCACATATGCATGTGCATCCCAAACATTAAATTGAAGTAACTCTTGCATTCGTTTGCAGACATGCCTCTTGATTGACTGAATATCTTCTTCTAAGGGCATCGCATCTGGTCTCCTCAGTTTAGCCTGTCTTTGCTGATTTATCTGATAGGTAGCATCTCCAAAAATATAATTCTCAGAGAGCTCCAGCACTGATACAAACTTATCAACATCAGATGCCAGGGCCTCTTGATTTTCAATGAAGTATGTTGCTTTTAATATTTTACTTGTTGACTTAAGCAAGTAAAATACAGCCAATTTAAGACCAGACTTCAAGCTTCCAGTTTCGCCATTGCAGGTGTAAGACTCTACTGCCGCTTCAAGATGGCTGAAGTTGGTTCGCTGGAGACGTGCCGGTTCACCCCCTCTTCTGGCGTTAAAGAGTGTTATTCTGCTTGCTGTAATGTCTCGAAGTTTCACGAAATCATGCTTCTCAAAACTGTCACTCTTAACTAGCATGTCCATTTCACGAATGGTAAACTCTCGTAGTTTTTGTATGTCTGATTCAAGAGGAAGATATTAAGGTTTTCTCAATTTGACTTGACGATTTCTATTCAACAAATACGTCGCATCACCAAAGACAACGTTTTGGTTTATTTATAAAAACCAACACAAATTTCCCAACTTCATCTGCCTTCTCATCCATACCCTGAATAGGGTACAAGAAGATACAAGATCGCTATCTTTAAATCTGACTTGATGGAGTGTTCCCTGTTGTCACTTTCGGTATAAATGTCAACAGCTTCGTGCACTGCCTCAAAATGTTCTCTTTTGAGCATGTCTGCAGAAGAATGCTCAACTTCTGATGACTGGAACTTCTTGAACCTTATGTATAAGCCACCGATTCGCCTCATGTCGGCCATAACTGATTTCTTAACTTTTTTGTCTTTTTTCCTCTTCATCTTTTCATAGAGTCTCTGGCCAACCAAAAGGATTATCTCATCAGTCCTGCAGATTCTTCCAACTTCATCATCCAGAAACCTAGATAGTATGTTTGTCTTGAACTCGTCACTTATTTGGCATAAACCTTGCTTCCCCTCAAGGAGGGATGTAGAGATAGTCTTTGCTGGTACTGCAGAGTCATATGAACAATGCTTCCTGTGGCTCCAAAAATAACGCCTAGAAAAAAACCATGTCATTGCTCACACAGAACAACGTCCTTTCCTTTTTGTGCTCGCTGCATCAGCAGATTGTCGCAATCATCGCTTCCCATTTTCTCTTTGTTGTAGTTGAAGATCCCTTCATGTCTTAACTTTTGTAGAGCTTTTAGTCTTTCTTTTTGGGGGAGCTTCTGTATTTTCTTTACAGCTTCGATGTCCTTGTGTACTGAATGAAGTGATGTGCCGGATTAGGCGCGACTGGAATACTGGAATACAGAAAGAAAGGGCATGGTCTCTTTGTTTTTTTGCGTTTTTCTGCAAAATATAACGAAACGTTAAAATTTACAAAAAAGTAATAAACAGTCCGGGCATGCTAAACTGCTTTTAAGGCTACACTGAAAACATTACATAGTCAATTTGTAGAAAAAATTAGTCAAACAGGCAACAAAAATCAGTCTTTCAATGTCTGACTATGTTTTCAATGTGAAATACTAATTGGATAACTGTTGACTAATTCAACAAAATGAAATACTAATTTAAAATTTTCAAAGACCAATACGAACATTGTTAATACTAATTTTGCTGTTGGACTAATTGATGCAGTACTGATTTACTAATTTAATTGGTCTCCTCAATTCGAAATTACCCTTTGACATAGAAATTACAAATCGGTTGACTAATATGTTAGCGAAATACTAATGACAATATTTTTGGCACCAGTCATTATAATTATATGGAAATGACAAAGTATCTGTCGGTCGATGTATTACCGACCCTCCCTCTGAACTCTGGAGCAAAAACGATACTTGTAACGTTTTGAATTAAATAATGTTTTGTTGTTCTTACATGAAAGCCATTTCTCAACTATCAAACTAAGAAATTAACAATAAGTTCCTAATTACACTGTCAGAAAATGGGCAATACTGTACACAGTGGTTTCACTCCAGCTCAATGGAGTGTTGAGTGCAATTAATAGAACAGCTAGAACTTTTGCGGTGGAAATTCGCGGAAATTCGCGCTCCCCCGTCCCCGCGCACCGTCGACGTCGTATACGTATCGTCTGCTCAACTTGACTCCAAGTCCAAGACGTGGTGGTGATAGTAATTTTTAAGGTAAGAATTAATTGTATTTTTTAACCTAGATTGTTGAAATTATGCCGCTACATATACATTTAATTAGATGATGAGAAATTATTGAAGTCTCAAATCAATACAGACGAGTCTGCTGTGCATATTGTGCAAACCTGCTGTACGTGTGAGTGTAACGTTAGGCCTACTAGTGTCAGACTGTACGTTAAACCATGCCAACGTTAACGTTATTTGTTAGCCATGTTATTGTTTAGCGGTTCGATGTACATGTAAAGTCGACTTGTCCCCCCCCCCCCCCCAGGGGCAGGGGTGCCCTATCTAACGTTAGACTAGGCTAGAATAACAGTAGAATGTAAGGGACCTTAAGACATCGCAGCGTTGGTGGTCCCAATACGCACAAAAAACGGATTTTATTTAACGTTGTTGTGCATGGTGCAACCTTAACCCAAGTGGGTCTCAATGGTCGAGTTATCTCACGGTCGATCACTACGTATACAGTTCTGTGCTCAGTAACTTGTGTTTAGGCCTAACTGTTAACTCCACCATTCACAAAGTACATGTAGGAAGTGCAACTGGCATCTGGTGTCGATTGTTCGGCTGTTAAGTTCGCTTTGTGATTCAAGTTCCTTAATATACCCTTGATACATGTACAATGATAGCCTAAGTCATTGTTTGTAGGCCGGGTCTAAACTATGCCTATATCATATGATGGTTATGGTTGTTTTAATATAAAGTTACTTGGTGAGAATGTTAGGCCTAATGTGCTGGTATTATACTGCAGGCAATGAAACTTTTCTTCAAGAAACAAATAATTCCCCAAAGTATTTCTTTGCCCCCTCACTTGTCCCCCCAGTACTGCAACTGCTTAGCACACATGTAGGCATTTTCTTTGCAAAGATAGCAGAAATAGTCTTGATTTTGATGCCATCAGACGTTACTGAGGTTTCCATATGTACTGCTTTCAGATTTTTAAAGATTCTAATTTTGAAATTTATTTATTTTTGTGTTTCAGGTGAACCTGTATGCAAATTCATGCACCATGAACTCAAAGTAAGTCATTATAGACCTACCTGGGTTATTTCGTGCTAACTCACCTAGGGGTTGGCAGTGACTGTCTGTAATTTTTTAGATTTTTTTTTCAGAACACCTTTATGGGTAAAATGAACACACAGAAAATTTTAGCTCCCAATTCCATGATATATAACCCCTTAAAAATATAGCCACGTCCCCCTTTTCACTCTCCAAGTTGTGTTGCCGAGTTTTGAGCATTTTGAGAGGTCTGTATCTCAAAATTGAGTTATAATACGTTGCTGCAAATTGGGTACACAAGGTGAATGGCTGGGTGTTAGAATCTGCTGTCAAAAATAATTTTCAACATCTTTTTAAGTTTAGAGGTAATTCAAAACCCACAATTGAGCCGATATAAATGATTTTTTGCCATTTTTCAGCCCCTGTGGTGCCTGCATGAGTGGCCAGATTGCTTTTATATTACATATGGATACAATGTAGGTGCAATGTCTGCCCCAAATCAAAGATAGACCAATCATACCTTCAATGGAGGTGTGGCTGGTGTCTAAAGATAGGTCAACAGAGAACATTTTCAAAAATACCTCCTAGCAGATGGTTTACCATAAAATACACTACTCATAAAACTGAAACTTTTTATCTAAGTATATTGCATCTACATGTAGTATATCCATGTAAGAAAATTCAGTTTGGTGTCATTATTCCTTCATAGTTAGATACATTTTTGAAAAATAGGTTATTTGCCGAAAGGGTCCTTCCATGCCAAATCACCTAAAGCCTCTAAATTTGTTAATGACCAACTCATATTTTACTGTTTTTAGTTTTTACTGGTCTTCTGTGGTCACACACCAAAAAAATAACTCCAAACTCATAGGCGTTTATTAGATTCCTCCCACGTGAATGTAAGCCCCGCCCCTTTTTACCCTCCCAATTTTTTTTTTTTTTTTTTTTTTTCATTTTCAGAGGCGTATTTATAACATTAGAGTCCTCTGAAAATACACCCAAAATATTTTGCATGCAGTTTGGATGTAAAAAAGGGGCGGGGCTTAATTTCTTTCTGGTGGAATATTTCATAAATGCCATAGACTCAGGAGCAAAAAAATTGCATGTTCATTACTCCCATAGATAACTGTTTTTAAATAAAGGTCAGTGTTTGTGTTCCAGTCACCTGAAGGTTATTAATTTTTGATTGATTGATTTATTTTGTTTAATTTTACAGGATCATGACATGTGTTTGGCACTCTGATCAGGGCATTTAAATTTTGACAATACCAAAATAAATTTGAGATTGATGTAATACATGTACGTGATCAAAACAAGTAGATGCATGCATTGAACATATTCATCTTCAGGTCATCCAAAAGGTTGCCACAGAATGAGGTTTACATGTAGTCTTTGCTTTGATGAAAAGAACACCTTTTCAGCTCTTATTAAACATTATAGGCATGGACATACATGTAGTATGCAAACAATACAATGCAATGTTAATGGCTGTCACAAATTGCAGAAAACAGTCCGGGCTTATTTACATCACATCAAATGTAAACATGAGGTGTTCTGGATGGAACATTGTACGAGGCGCAATAGAAACCAATACATTAATGACAGAGATAATGAAGAGGAAGATATTGATAATGATGATGTTGGTGATGATTTTCCTGGTCATGATAACCACTACGAAGAGCCACTTGTAAATGAAAATCATGAGGTCAGCTCATTCCTGCTTGGTTTAAGAGAAGAGTTCAAAACCACAACTAATGCATGTAGCTATGTCGCTAATGGAATATCAGATATCATGAAATCATATCGTGAACATTTAAATGAAAGAGTAAGGGAAATTTTGCAGAGAGGTGGTGCTAATCTACAGGACCTTGATCAGCTTGGTCTCTCAACTGTATTAGATGAATCAAAATATGAGAAGGCATTCAGCCATTACTCTGCAGATCGGCAAATCAATAAATATGCAGCAGAACAGTTTGAATTTGTGGAACCAGTGGAGTATATTTTAGGACAGAATGTCAGAGGTGAGGATGAGACAATGCAATACATCCCAGTTCTTTTAACTATTAAATCATTACTAAGTAAGGATGATGTCTTTGCAGAAGTCTACAATGGCCATTTGCAGACGAAACCCTGGAGGACTATTGTGATGGCTCTCTCTTCGCAAGCAATGATCTATTCTCTAGAAACCACATGAATCTCCAAATCCAGCTATATTTTGATGACTTTTGCGTGGCAAATCCATTGGGAACAAAAGTCAAAGTGCTTAAGTTTGGTGCTTTTTACTATGTTCTTGGGAACATATCCCCAAAATATAGATCCAAACTGCAAAGCATACAGCTTGCTGGTCTGTGCATGTCATCCCACATAAAAAAATATGGCATGCATAGAATCCTCCAGCCACTTCTACGAGATATTACTGTTTTAGAGACAGACGGTCTAACACTGCACAAAGATGGTGTAGAGCACAATATTCACGGTACTGTCAGCTTTATAAGTGCAGATAACCTAGGTGCCCACACAATAGGGGGATTTCAAGAACACTTTCACCATGGTCGTGTTTGTCGTTTATGCAACGTAACTTCACAAACAATGAAAAACCATTTCAGTAGTCGAAGTTTGGAGATACGATCTAAGGAAGCATATGATCAACAGGCTCAACTTGTACAGGATAATCCTAATCTGGCATCATTGTACGGGTAAACGTAACTGTACATTCAATCAGCTACAGTACTTTCATATAACCAGTGGTTTGCCTGGAGATGTAGCACATGATCTTCTTGAAGGAATTGTGCCTGAGGTCATATGCAATACCATCAAATACTGTGTAAGTCAGGGCTTTTATCACTTCAGTATTTTAACCACCAAGTTTCCACCTTTGCCTATGATGCAAGTGACAAGAGGAACAAACCAAGTATAATGGCATCAGAGATTGGAAGCTTCAAGGTCAAGCAAACAGCTGCGCAGGCATGGTGCTTGTTACGTTTGTTACCCTCATGGTTGGCCATGCAATTCCATTTGGTGATGCAAAGTGGGCGATATTTTATTGCTTCTTGATGTAGTAGAGCATTGTATGATGCCAAAAGTAGACAGAGTCACCTCTGAATTCCTTGCCTATCTCATTGAGTTGTTTTTGACGGGGTACTACACAGAATACACAGAAATCACTATGAAACCAGTTTCACTATCTTGTGCACTACCCAAGATGTCTTTTAGAGTATGGTCCACTAATACGTTGTTGGACGCTTCGTTTTGAAGCAAAGCATTTCTATTTCAAAGAAATAGCATGGAGGACAAAAAACAGAAAGAACATCCTGAAAACTCTTGCAGAGAGACATCAGTATCATCAAGCGTGGTGTATGTCAAAATCACAGGCTGATAAGTTCCTTACCCAAGAAGTAATTGATCATACATGGGGTGAACTTAAACATACTAATGAACTGTCTAGAGATGTCCAACGGTTGATCCTCCCACTTGTTGGGCAAGCAGATGTCTACATGGTAAAGAATGTAGCATGTAGTGGAACATGGTATCATTCAGGTTCTGCTGTTATACTGGAAAAATTGGAGAATGGGTATCATTTTGGAATAATTCAAATGAGCTTCATCATTGCTGGAATTGTACATATTGTATGCAAAACTGTCCAGACAACTGATTATGTCCAACATGTTCATGCCTATGCAATATCTGCTGACCATGGACAACTAAAACTGCTGAAAGTAACAGAATTGGCAGATAACTATCCACTTGGCATTTACAAAACAGACTTTTCCAAGTTAATTGTTCTCAAACATCGCCTTCTGTAGTGGATTGCATACCAGTTGTGTTCAAAAGTACTAATATGTTTGTGCAGTGCAATTGTAACAAGAGCATGTACATGTATGCAACATTTAATCTCAATGTGGGGGCCACTAATTAAATACCACATCACCTTTTCTATATTTTTGTATTTACTTCTTGGTATTCATGAAGTTGCAATTATCTGCTCACATAGGTATTTGTTGATGTGGAATGACACAAAGAAAATTATAGATGTGCCAGACAAAGAACATGTGAAATCACAAGACCTCATT
Source organism: Zoroaster sp. YZ-2022 (assembly GCA_029582265.1). NCBI lineage: Eukaryota > Metazoa > Echinodermata > Asteroidea > Forcipulatida > Zoroasteridae > Zoroaster > Zoroaster sp. YZ-2022. The sequence goes on along the minus strand of CM055824.1, from coordinate 33,865,980 downwards.
CTTAAAGTCCATGAGATCTTCCCAGAGCTTAAAGGACAAGATATACACCTGCAGATCTGGAGTACTGACTTTGAAGAATTTGTTGACGTTGAAGCAGAGGATGTAATTCTACCTATGTCCAAAGTTAAGATAACGAGCTTCCTGACAATCCCTGTTACACTTGTTCCAGTCTTACCAGAACAAGAGCAAATGTGAGTATTAATTTATTATCAATTTCATTGTTAAAACTGGTATTGTTTCTGTAACTTCAGAATTATTTTAATAATTATTTGTTTCCAACCAAATCCCCTTGATTTTGTACATGACTTATGTTCATATGAATGCATCTTTAAAGGGTCTATGAAATGAACATTTTAAAACTTGAAAAGACAATTCACTATATATTCTATCGACATCACTGTACAAACTTTTATTCATTTGTGCGAATGAAAAATTGCATTTTTCATGAGAACTTATGCGATGACAGAAAAGGCAAAGGTACAACGTCACTATTGGATAGTACATAACATTAAAGATAAGGCTGTAGTGATTTGAGTAAACTAACATTACTAAGTATCTTTTGGAGGTCTAAAAGTTTGACCATTTATGAAGCTCAGATTTGGTTGTTCCCAATGTTTTTAAAAGGCATTTATCTTCTATTTTCAGAGAAGTACATGTAGAGCCTTTTAAAGCTGTTGTGAAGTCTGGGTGGATCAATACATTCAATTTTCCAGACCTTCCTGAACTGATAAAGCAGAAAATAGAAGCTGGGGAAAATCTCTCAACAGCAAACGAGACAGTCATCCTTGACACCATCTTTGAAGCTGTTCAAAAACATACTTTGTAAGTATATGCCTTTTAAGTAATGATGCATCCATTCCATACACAACAGTGATTAAAAATAGGTTCCACACTGATTTCAAAACCAAAGCAAACATTGTGTTCATTTATATTAAAGTCTGACTAACTGCAACTTATTTTTTTTTTATGAGCTTCAGAGCTTACAACGTGTTCAACTAAGTAAGAAGACAAGTTTAAATATCAAAACTACAGTAGAATGCCGATATAACGAACATCATGGGATCCATGGAAATTGTTCGGTATAGTGGTCGTTCGGTATAGTGATTTGTGACCCCGTGCTTGGCATGGGCTAATTTCATGATGGTGTCCATAATGAGCTGTGATGTGCGCTCTTTTTGACTGGTTTTATTACATTGTACCTGTACCTTGATTTTTGTGTTAGAATTTCAGACAATAAAGTTTTTTAAGAAGTATTTTTCTCATCATTGGGAACAAAAATATTTCCCACCCGTCATCAGGAGCCATCAAATGTTCGGTATAGCCAAATGTTCATTATATTGGTGTTCAGTATAGTGGTGTTCCACTGTACTTGATTACCATTTGTGCCAGGTGCACCAAAGTAATTTAGGATTTTTTATTTATTTTTGTTTTGTTTTCATCCTTCATGTAGGTACCCAACACCAACAGACTATGTGCAACTCGTAGAACAACTTCTGCTTAAATACCCGATCGTGACTGAAATGAAAGTGGCAAACCGAAAGGTATGTTTCTGCATTTTATTTTATCTTGACACTGTCTTTTGAGGGAACAGCAGTGATCACTCACAGTAGCCCATCTCATAGTCAAACTACAGAGTGCTTTATTGTATGCATTGGGTTCATAGATTCATCCAAAAGTAGGCTTTTGAACACTCCTTGTCAGGTCATGTCAGCAACTCCAGAAGAGATAATGAAGGATTGTCTGGTATGCATTTTAGCTATAACCACCTCACCAACAAGCTTTTTTGTTTGTTGGCTTTTGCCAAATGATTCCCAACCACATTCACTTATGCTACAATTAATGCAATTATTTTTAAAGCAATTTCAAAGTGGTTTGGGCAAATTAACATTTCAGTGAGTTTAATTAAATAAGGGGTTCTGAATTGCCTTTCTGTGCTATCTTATTAGTACAATATCTAGGAAGTGATGTGTACTGGAATGGAACTTAGTTCATGGGTGAAATTCCCACCTATCAGGTTACTTTTTTTGCGCATAGTTTATGTTAATTAGGTACCTTATTAGCATAATTTGATAAATAATATTTACTTAAGCATATGGTAATAAAATAATGTGCATAGAACAGCCTATGTTAATTAGGTACTTTACATCTCACAGAAACACGAAAGACGCATTGCGCCAAAAGATTTCCATCAAAACATCCAATTTGTGTACACTTTAAGCACCGAAGGCTGGAAATATATAGCATTCTATTCTTGAAATAAATTGTGATTGTGTATTTATTTTGTTTTTGCTTTTCAGCAATTGTGGTTGCACAAATTGAAACACAAATTTCAGAATACCCGGAAAAGGGACCCATCCATTAGAGAACTTCTTGTGGTCAAATCCAGAAAACGGAAGCAGCCACCAGCACCAAGAGGCAGTACAGAAAAGAAAACGGCTCCAAAGTATCCGCCAATGTGGGGATTACAAAACTACTTACCCGATCGTCTGGCATCAGAAGATGAGACCACAATTGCTGCTCACAACAATTGGCTTCAGATAGAGATCACCAAAAGAGGCCAGACTATAAGGAAGTTGGGCGACTGGGGCTAACCTTTGCAGATCGGAGACGAGATATCGTACAGGAGAACAGAAAACACTTAGCCAGAAAGCAACAATTCCCATGGCTCTTCACTGAACACGAGGTACTTTGTTCACAGAATTTAAATTTACAGCCATGCGCACAAATTTCTCCATCCTGTGACTTTTTAAATAAGGACAGTCAGGACATGCCCAATTCCTAATTCATGTTAGATAAAAAGATGGTTTTATGCTTCATTTGGTTGAATTCAAAATGTGGTCCTAACGAGAGGAAATTATATATAGGTGTATGGTTGGAGAGGGGTTCACGGTTGAAAAGCCTATACATGTCCTGTGGGACAGCCAAAGAAAAGTTTAACTCAAACAGCAAAGAGGAACAAAAGGAGGGAGCAATGGGGGACCTCAGTTTAAAACCAATTATACATGTGGGATTGTGTGTACTCTTAATGACCATCTCCCGGGGACTGTTGTTTATATAAATTGTGTATATTATTATGAAACCGCGTTCTTCTTCCAATGGAGGACATGGGCCCCACTAACCCACCTGCCATAATCCTCATAACTAAATATGCTAAAAATGCATATTTCTAAGCGGAAACTTTACCCAGGTGAAAACCTGTGTTTGGGTGAGCGTGTCAACACATTGAAACCAATAACTTTTAGCAAAAAGAAAAAATAGAGATCCTTGGTTGGGTTTTGTGTAAAAAAAACAATGGGACATCGATGAAAAATTTGAAGTCCAACAGCAAACGGAGGTAAAAAGAAAGTCCGTGGGTACCCTTGTGCATAAACATTTGTGAGTTTGTGTGGGTAAATTTGTAAAGAGGAATTTGAACCACAGTTTAGTATAACTATTTGTCTTTACTACAGCTTCTGGCAGAATTTTATAGGATCCACGGGACATCCCAGTTAAAGTCCTTGCTACAAGATGGCCTTAACAAGAATGCATGTACCATTTTAGACTGCTACAATGCAAGGAGAAATGAAGACAGCATTCAATATTCTGATGAACATGATTCTGACAGTGAGTATAAACAGTGCAGTGAGTAATCAGGGCCGTATGCTGGTTTGAAAATGAATTACTGAAATTCTACATAAGTTATTTCATATGTGATCCTGCATGAATTCTTTGGAAAATTAAATTGCATAATTTTCTTAATCTAAAATACTACTTATTTTTTGTGTCTCTAGAACTTATTGAGACCTAGCTGTTAATGTGGAAAAATTGGGAAAGGTTCAGCAGTTGCTTTAAAATAAATTCTGAATGCACCTTTAAATGCTATTGCTTCAATATTCAGTATGCATCAGCATTGTACTCAGAATTACTGTATTATTTTTTATGCAGATTTCAAGACAACAGCAGCTATCTGGGCCTTGCCATCTTTGCTTAAAGAAAACATCAGAGATATGTTCTGTACTAAGGTAAATTATATATGTAATCAAGCAAATAATAGGTTGTTTGTCACAGAATTTGCTATTCACTAGCATGGATCGAAATACCCACTGGCCACTGGCCTGAGTCCAGTAATTGGAAGCATTGGGCCAGTAAACTCATGACTAAACAAGTCCGGCAGTATAGTAGTTTTTTACAACCATGTACATTGTACTGCAGAGTTTTATGATTTACTAATAGTAGAGGAAATTAATTTACTAAGGTTTTCAAACCCAAACCTATTCCTTCAACAAGTGACAACTTTGGTTCTGGTCTTGTAAAAATATTTCTGGGCCAGTAAGGTTCTGAGCTACAAGCCCTGTGGTCAAGTGGATTTTTCCCTGAAATTTGAGCCCCTGTCTAGTATATGGTATTTGAATAGAACTGTTGAAATATGGATTGTTTTCATGCAGTGTATTCTCATAAGATTATTTTGTGGATTCCTGCAAATGTTCATGAAATTTCACCCATAGCAAATTAACTAAAAATAGCTTTGTCACTCTGAAAGGCCCTATAGTGGGGCGGCATACCAAACCTATCGTACATTTTGTGATAAAAGCACCAAATTTGGTACAGAGGTAGACCAATACATTATGAATAAATCTGGATATTGAGGCATCTCTGATTGTGGGATGAATTATCTCTTCAGGACCATTGCTTATTTTCCCATTACAATGTGAACAAAAGTTGAACATTAGCTTACATGTATTGCATGTGTGTGCACATTGTAATAGGAAAATAAATATTGGCCCTGAAGAGATAATTCACCCCACAATCAGCGATGCCTCAGTACCCAGATTTGTTTTATGTGTTGGTCAACCTCTACTAAATTGGTGCTTTATCTAAAATATAATTGTTGAAAATATTTGCTATACCGCCCCACTAATGGCAATAAAAACACTTAAAAAAAAAATTCCTGAATGATTATCCCATAATTTGCATACTGATGTGTTGTATTGTAGCATCAATTTAATTGTCTACAAACACAGTAAGTATAAATAAGACATCTGTTGTGAAAATGGAGAAAGATCTCTAATAAAATCTTTTAGCAACATTGATTAACTAACTTACTGCTTTTTTTTTTATTTATTGAAGGATGAAGACAATCAAAATGCTGTTTTCATAGAAATGAATGAGAAATCAGCACATGTTTCATCAGAGTTCAAAGTGTTTGCAGAAGGGGAGGTAATTTGTATTGTTGACGACATAACAACAGCAGTGGCATGCTACTTAGCTTCTTTTTATGCATTTCACCTTCGCTATATTGCAGGGCTTGACAAGACGATCACTTTCTATCAATTTGCCATGCTCAAAATTGATGATCAGACTATTACACAAGTCAGTATTAACTTTGTTGGCACGTCTGAGTAAGAAAAGATCAACTGTACGGGCACAGAAAAAGTAAAACAATCATCTCTCAACTCTCAACTCTCAATCAACTCAGAAAGTTCATGGAGCTTGCCGGCAAGCTTGCAGGGTTCCAAACATTCAAATTAGGGCAAGCTCGGTGGCTAAATCTTTCTTTACATGTGAACTAACAATTTAGAATTAATTATAATATAACTATTATACCCACAAGATAATAATACAACCATTTAAGAATGAACAATCAAAATTTAGATGTTAGAATAAATTTGTGCAACAGCATATGAAGTAAATCTCTTGTTTGAAAATTTTGAAAAGTTGTAGCTCTTTGATCACAGTATATTAGCAGCATCATGTAGTTTTTAGTAGAACAACTCAATCTGTGTATTCAAAGAAATGGAAACAAATATTATCAAAGCCAGATATTTCCTCCTCCGCCATGCAATTTGAATTTTATTGGGCTATTATTTATTGCACAGATACAATTACATAAATGCAAGTACATTTTTCACATTGTTACTCTTTTCATGATGTAAATCACCCCAAAATTATTTGATTTTAAATATAATGGTAATATTTTGATGTACATTAATTGTATACAAGTATGTCACTTCTTGTATATCCATCAGAGTGGATGGGAATGCAACATTTTCTAGAGCTATGCAGTATTTAAAGTTCTTCTGCTGAATATTCATTTCAATCATCATTTAGTTTTTTTTCATTCATTCATTCATTTTTATTTTTTCCAACACACAGAAAATATATGATGATACATTATATTATACATGTACCTTATCGGATAATAATAACGTATATATATGAAGAGTATTAGAGAATATGTGTTATTTAATTAATTTAATTATTCTTGAATTACCATGTACACCATGTATCTAGGTATGTCAAGTTTGTTAATGAAATCACTACAATACAACATGAATAACAAAATGATGAACACATTTCCAAAAACTAACCTTTTTGACTCAAAAGGGTTTGCAAATTAATTCAACAGGTTGACAGATTATAGATACTGCATTCCAGCATTTCTGTATGCATTGCACCACTCAGTATACTGTATAGGCCTAGTATATAGTGTACAATTCACAAGCACGTGAAGTAAAACTATACATTTCATAAGATTGAAAAGAACAATCATCTTACCATCATTCAGTCCATCCTGATGCACTTCATTGCTTCACAAAACTTGCTACTTTAACTGTTTGTAGTAGGGTAATATTTTCCATTGATAACTGCTGTATAGTATATTATATATGTCTGTTTGTCCAGTTTGAATTTCGAGCCCACACTGCATAAGTACATGCATGCAGGGGCCACATGTAGCTTCACCATGAAGTTCCATGATTTGCCAGACAGCTATGTTACACACACTACCCCATAATGTGATAGTATTACATAATCAATGCAAGGGAGGTACACTGCACTAGAGGTGTCAATTAAAGCTTGCTTGTCTAGCCTGTATAAATCCAATAAGTGGGTCATTAATAAACAACTTATACTTAATGTATTTGGGTATGAGGAAAGTCATTATGCAGTATTGTACATGTACTTTATAGTAATTATTAATGTACACATGTGCATTTGATAAATATATACTGCCTCCAAAATATACTCATCAGACCACAGGTTAGTAAAATGATTGGCCATCAGGTTATTAAAGTTGATTAATTCTGCGTGTATATAAGCTAAAGATAATTTCTGTCACTTTGGCAGCAATTAGAAATAGGGTTCATTTCAAACTTGTATGTACTTTAAAAGGGAGCTGAACAATATATGATTCTACTATATACATGTACATTAAAGGACAGAAGTTTTTAGAACACTTGCTCTTTAAATTGTTATTACTAGATTTCATGATTTGTTGAAAAAGCATTGTAATATGCAGGATGAAGTTTTATTACAGCATTTACAGAGGTTGTTGGACAGCATTGACAATAAATTTACAGTGACTAATTCAGAAGTGTGTACAAGACTGATTATTGGTATTGTCAGACTGATTACAAGACTAATTAATTTTGTTGTAGGACTAATTAATTTTCTTGCATGACTAATTGAATTTTGTGCATTACCAATCTCAAGATAAATTAGTCAAATTAAACCATTTTCAAAGACAAACTATTATTAGTCTATTGACTAATCTTTAGTGACTAATCTATTGACTAATCTTTATTTACCAATCTTCAGTTAGTCAATAGACTAACTGAAGATTGGTAAAATTAAACCACGTAAATGACCAATTATTTTCAGTCAACTGACTAAATGATGTTTTCAGTGTATGTTCATGTTTCTGCACTTCTTCACATCCCAGTCTGTTACAGAAATAGTAAAATTGGCCACATAGGCCTAGTGTCCACTTTATGGCCACATAAAAGCTCTTAAAAATGTGTTTCAAATCATCTCATTGCCAGACACAGATGTCTTTGTGTCAGTGGTTACCTCCAACCAGCCGGTCGTACAATGAAAACATAAAACTTAAGCAGTAAAATATGCGGCCTGGGGACATTTACATGTATATTACTTTACATTTAGTTCATTATCTCCATCATTTGGTAGGCATAGTGATAATTATTTTGGTGTTGTGTCCACACACTCTGCGAGAGCGGGACGGAACGCTTTCTTTTTGTTGAAGAAGAACAAGTTTTGCGGGTTTTGTATGCCCATTTTACATATTTATTATATTTTGTTCGCTATATGCAACATGGCTTTTCCCTAAGCTAGCCATAAGCTTTTCCGGAATCTGTGGCGAGTGTTAAATTTATGTATTTTTGTGGCGAAATGTGAGATATTTTATGACATTTGTTTCATGTTAATCCTTGACATGTGCGGCATTGTCATGCACGCACATGTGCATATTCACTACCAGTATGTGATAATACCAATACTATGCATGTAGTATGTAGAGTTCCTTAAGTTCATGTACGTGTGTATTGCCTGCATGTAACCTGGCCCCTTTCCACTGTACGTTGCACAACTTGCAGAGGTATCTCAAGCAAAACAAAGATGTCAAGAAATACACAGTGAGATGAGAGAATTACAAGAACAGTTGGCAGTGGTTGCACTTGTGAATGACAACATTGATGTGGCAGAGGCAGTCGCAAGTGTGACATCTGACATCAATGCCCTGGGAGAGGAACTTATGAGACAGGTATTGGTACATTTCAAGTTTCTTGTTATACATAATGTGTAACATCTTCAGCCTTGATAAATTATATGAAAATTAAACAACAAATTATTATTTTTTTTTTAATTAACAGGAGGCAGTCAGTAGAACCAATGTGAAAAAGTTGCCCGCATATCAAAATCCACTGCTTCTGAAAATGGATGAAACAGTACAAGAAATAAAAGTTCGGAGACAAGCGTATTATTCAAATACGTTTGTTGGGAATCATGTAAACAAGTGTCTACAGGTAAGATATCTTTCTTGTATGTCAATTATTAAGAGTAGAGCTTTGACAATAAATTTTACTCCTCACTATAAATTGCTTGTGCTAATTGTATTTCAGGAAATGAATATCATCAAAGTGACCGGTGCAATTGTTCAGGAAACGAAACATCTCTGCCCGTTGCAAGTACATCAAGCTGAAATGATTGCTAACAAGTTCTCTGAATTGTTCCATCTGTTTGCCAACTGCCACAACGTGTATAATAAAGCAAGCTTCTTAAGTGACAGAGAAATTGTAAAGCTTGGTAAGTAAAAATTATAGGCTCATTTAGATGTATACTTTCTGTTTAAAAAAATATATTCGGTGGCAACTAAACATGTAATTGGATATGTCTTGTACATGAGTTATCCAAAATGTTAACCTGTCAAATATCATTTTATTTTAGATGAAGACACTCGTCACTTCAATCTGTATTACCGCACAACATTCCCTGATAAGAGCTTCCCGCCCAAAATGCACATTCTTGAAGAACATGTTCTGCCATTCATCAAACGCACCAAGCATGGTCTGGGACTATTGGGAGAGCAGGGTGGTGAATCAATGCATGCGGTCTTCAACAATAACAACAAGCGCTTTGATGGGGCCGAAACACCAAAGAGACCAACCCTGACCTGTATAAGTTGAAGTGTGTAATGCAGGACCACCTCCTCACTGTCCATCCATCGATCTCAAGCGCCTGTCCTCAACCAAGAACCCGCAAGAGAAAGTGCTGCACAGCTCCTCAGTCCCATCCTAAGAAATAAAATAGTAATAGGTGCGTAGATCAGTTTCAAGTCTATGACAAGGAGCCATTATTTGTTTTCTTATTATACTCTAGTTTTATATTTAGGGGGGACTAATGACCCTAGGAATTGTCCTTAATCAAAACTTGAAAAGTAAAAATACAGATCAACATGACAAACATGCAGTCGTATCTACTAATCCGCAATGAAAATGTGTGTAAAATATTAATATTTTGGTATTATTTTATTTATAAGGAGGCCTAAAACTAGTTAAAACTAGTAGTAGGTGGACTAAACTTTCTCCAGGTTTTTATTTTTGTACATGAGGGCACAGAATTAACTATAATCTAGGGCTAGTATCAGTATCATCATTCGTTCTATAAATCTAGTCTTTATTCTAAAATCTAGAACTAACGTTATGGCATCAGTCTGTCTTTTTCTTGCCAGCTTAAAACTAATCATTGTATTTTTCCCCTATTTATTTGAAATTATTCAACAACAAACAAAAAGCCTAAATAATATTAACATCTCTGTATTTTCACATGGGGATTCATGACGCACATGACAAGGCATGGCGACGCACATGACAAGGCATGGCGAACACGTTTTTAGCAAGTTTTCAACGAACATGATTGAGGCATTGCCGGGGTTTGCCCACTCACCTTTTGCACCAATCTCTTGCGTATGAGTCATACTTCACATGAGAATTTCATTTGATCATGGATTAACTGGACTTCTTTGGTAATTTTAAACACGAATATCCCGTAAAAACTCTTTTTTTGGTTCTTAAACTTTGGCAAAAACGTTGATTCACACCACGATCTTTGGGCTAACGTAGCTCCTGATAGGAGACTGTATGGGTGTCGGGTGGTACGTGTGTGAAACGAAAGGTCTTATCGTGACCTTTGACATCATGTAAAAAAATAAAATATTTATTATTCATGAACCTCGTGACCACACTTTTTGTAACGTGCAGTCGATGAAAATTCTTAAGAGATACGCGTTGTACAAAACAACGCTAGCATCAACAGAGGGCGCCCTTCAAAGAACAGATTCGCGCGCGTGCGTACAACCGTTTGTAGCTCTGCACCGATTCTTTTTCTCACAATCAAAGATATAGCGCCGCCAAGCGGCGCAAACCTGAGAGTTTTATTTGCGTAACTGTATGTAGCCCGTGATCTGGCCCGTGATCTGACGTCAAGTTTTGACCAGTCAGCGCGCACCCTGTTGAAAAGCCATTCCGTTTATTTTATACGTATGCATGGTTGTTTGGTTCTGCATACGTAATGAGCTTAGACGTCCCATTTAAAAAAAATAATAAAAAATTATATTAAGATGCTTTTATAAAACCAATAAAAGTTAATAACAATAGAAATAAAGATTCAAATTTACATTCTAATTTATGTAATGTTTTTTTTGGTATATTTATTCGAGAGATTTTTGAACGAAAACAATGACGTTGATGTGAAGAAAAAAGGGTCAATGAAAAAGGCGTTTTTTTAATACTTTTAACGATAGCCGGCATAAACCACTTACGTATAGATATGTAAGTTAAGTATTCATCTTCCCTGGAAATGTGTCTTGACACTTTGCGAAAGTCAAGAGCACCTAAAATATTGCGCAAGTCCAAGCCTCCAAAATCATGTTGAAATATAAACAAGGAGACATATGCTCATAATTTGTGGATTGAACATTTTCATCACATTCACACGCACAACTTTGTCATTGGAATTGATTTTTCTCAACACAATCAAGTTAAGAATGTTTATTGCATCACAAATAAGAATACTACATAACACATGCAATTTATTGTGATCCATTTGATATTAAAAATTTACATGTGCTCATTTCAACCACCAAAATGGTGCTTAGGCTAATGCATATTTATATAGCGTTTACAAAGTTCTGTCTTTCTCTTTAATGAGGTAATTAAACATTAATCCGCCTTGTTTGGTTATTGATGATGTTGCCCTTGGATTGTTTCTGCCTTTCTGTAAACTAACCAATAATTTGTATTTTTTCAAAATACGTTTCCCAATGATCTTAACATTTTCCAAATGCCCCGACTATTACATGTATGTATAATTGATGTTCATATTGACTATGTATTGTGTTATAGGTAACAACAGAAGTGGTACCTGACATGACGGATGATGAATTAATATCACTGGGGGTCAAAGATAACAACTGAAGAACCGGTGTAAAAAGATTATAGGTAATTGCAGGGTTGAGAAATTTGCAGAGCTTTTGGAGACTTTCAGACTTTGACATGTTTGCAAGGGGGACAAACCTTTTTTTCTTAGCATATTTCCAGTGTTTGTTCTGTTTGATTACACAGAATACAGCTCCTACATAATTATATGTTACATTTCTTGCTAATGATTTAAGTCAGCCTAAAACAGTGGTGTGTGTGTATATTCCTTCTTATTTACCAATACAATTAAGTCAATAACAGCTCGGTCTTTACAGCTCAGTAAAAGCAGATGTGGGTATACCCAAAATCTGTTTTGTTTCAAAATTTCAAGTAGGTTTATCCTTGTTCTTTTTGTGAAAATGGTTACATGTACATGTAGCTGAATTCACTCCATTGAGTGAATTAGCCACATTAACTAACATGATACACATACGTATTTGCTAGAATCTATACAAGTTATTCATTGTGCATCTTATTACATGTATCTGCAGGCAGTAGCACCCCCAAAGGTATACTGAAGCTCATCCAGTCCATTGGAGAAAAGAAAAAGACAAAAACAAAGGTACAAACAGAGTTAATGAAGGAGCAAGTTCTAGTGATGTAAGTAGCCCAGTTCTTTGAGTCCTTGACACCACGTCTGTATGATTTTATTTTCTTGATAAAGATATAAGGGATTGGTTACTTGTGATTTTTGTCCTTTTTAATTTGGTTTTATACATTACCAGAAATGTGAAAATTCACAATGAAGTGAAAAGAAATCCATTTACAACCAAATTGAAAGAGTACTCTTTTCATATTTCTCCATTAAATTGAATTACAAAATTAATAATGCATTTTGTACAATTCCATTATAAACATTCTAAGCTGAAACTTTCTCATGATGGTTATTTAGGGCATATCTTGATTGAAAGACAGGAATCATTACATTATCAGAACTAAGTGTTGCCAGTGCTATAGTATACGTACATGTAGGCCTACATGTACATTTACATTAACCTTAACTTTAGATTATGAAATGTAAATGTGCCATCCTGTTTAAACTTACATAATCCAATCTACTATTTTTAAGAAACAGCTAAAATGTATTCGTGCCCTTTTGTGATTCGGTGTAAATGTGTCACTGGCCGTATAGTCAAATTTCATTTCAGATTCTACATGCCTCATTCACAATTTTGTAAAAATGGACAGTACAGCCTTTGAGCCTTTATCATGGTTCAGTCATAGTATGGGCCCCTTTTTTGTACAATGATATAAAGTAATCATGATTGATTTTACATGCAGGAAAATGGTACTGTTACTATCTGTTGTCCACGTAATCTTTTACATGTTAATTTTAGTTTGCTCTTAAAGAAAACGGAGCTAATGATTAAAAATATATATTTTTTTTTAATTTGTAAATGGCTCATCATGCAAACTATAACAATCGATTTATTTTAAATGAAGCCGTTTGTAATTGATAAGATATCCTAATCCTCCTGCTTATTAAAGTTTACATTTATGATATATGTTGTTGAATGAGCTTCTGTTTTTTAAAATCTTTTGCAGCAGTCGTGCAAAATATGCTTAAGTGTAGGATGGAAGCATTACTGCACAATGAAACACACATACACTCAAGTGTATTATGTCAAGGGTGGTGGAACCACGAATCTCCAACTTGCAGCAAATTGTAAATACCAAGAGTGCACAAAACAGTAAAACTAACGTGTACCTAACATGTGATGCACTTTCAACCAATAGTAAGACAGAATCTATGTGTGGGGTGTTACAATACATCTTAGCAGTCTTAACAAAAGGTTTGTACAAATATTAAATTATGTTTTTCGACATTAACCTTCTTTGAATAGGCTTGTCCATTAAGTCTCGCCGACTGTGCAAGTGTGGAATAATAGAGCCTACATGTATGTGACCATGCCATGCTACACTGAATGTTTTGGTGCTGGTCCACACGTGCAAGGTTACCGGTATGATTGGTCAATGCATCATGTGATGGGGCTTAGTAGATCATTAAATTTGGTTAATGTGCAGTCTTGCTCAATTAGTCATTCTATATCTTTCATACTCCACACATTATGTGGAAGACCACCAATCTTGCTTTACTTGTCCTTAAATGTTTAAAAAGTTAAAATGTTACTGAAGTGGTTAGAACGGTTATATGCAAGTAAACAATTGGAATTTGACATTCAGGCCTGTGGTCTCTCAGGATGTTTCCGGGGCCTAATTTGATAGAGCTGCTTGGTAGAAAATAATGCTTGATAAATTTACTTGATAAAGTTACCAGGACAACAGTGACATGGTATTTTGGCTAGTAACCTATTGCTGTTAAAGCAGAACTTTTCTGTGTGCTAAGCAGATTTCTGTTCTTTGAAATTAGACCCTGAAAAACAAATTCCAGAGCTTCCAAATTGTCTGTTAAACTTAAAAGCCCCATCAAATAGTCTATATCTCCAAACCTGTAGCTTTGTGTATCTGGTTATGCACCAACTCTGTTTCACCTCAACTGCAAAACCCACGAGGGCCCATTTTCAGAATATTTAAAAAAAAAATTACTTATCTCAAATCTCACACCGGTGACTAATTGCATGTAAATGTGGGGAGCTCCAGAAGGTGCCCCCATAATAAAATAAAAAAATTATCATTCCATTTTTGAAAGGGCAACAAAAAAGCTGTGGCAAATCGCCCTTTCGTCCAACCATGTTATATGCAAGTAAAACTGTTAAAATTTGAAATCGAGGAAATCGAGTAAAAGTTATTTACATGTTTGGAAGTTTAAAAAAAATTAATTTTTTTATATAAAACTAAAAAAATGGGAGACTTTTGACCGATCTTTTTCCATTGTACTCAACAGTTGCAGGCATCCTCTCAGTACTAATTGCGCATGCTCAAAGTTGTGTGGGGATGTTCAGAAATAGCCAAAAAGACTCTGGTATGCCTGCTGCCACCAGGGCTCTCAAAAGTCTGCCATCGACTTTAATTGTTGAACTTTAACTTTGTTGGACTGCTTACATGCTGATAAGCATGTTAAACATGACTTATAAGCATGTTAAACATGACTTTGGAACGTTTATACTAACACCAACATTGCACTTTTAGTGACATTCAGCAAAATATTAATCTGTGTTCACTTAGTATATTCAAATACCATTGGAAATTGGAGTAAGCAATATTATGATTTTGATTAAAGTTCACAGAACATGGTGAGTGTTGTATCTTTGGCTATATCACTGCGGCAGTAAATAGCCATCACATTGCATAAAATGAGACTGATTATGTCATTCACCTCAATTACATGACAGTTGTGGAGATGGGAGATCCCCTAGCAGCAAAACAAATCTCATTTGTTTCCCATTTCTTTAATGTAAATATAGAAAAGCCACTCACCAGATAGAAACGTACATCAGTCAAAAAGTGCAATTGCATAATAGGTTCTTTATTTTAAGGTGATGAAGGTGCAATATATAACATAATATATTGCTTTTGCTGTACATTTAGAAAGTTTCATGGTACATTGTAGACGTGTGAAGTTCCGTAGACAGAATATCGGGTGGAATTTTAGGACAGTACTTGTAATCAAATTTACCATGGACAACTTAGTCATTTATTTTAATGAAGACTTAATAGGAAAATAAGTAGGTCACAGTACAGAATTCAAATTTAGCAATGTTGATATTTTACTTTTTCTTCTGCATAGCCTATTTTAAATTAGTGTCATATAATTTATTATATTGTTTAGTTTATGTAATGTTTGTAATATATTGTTGAAAAACAACCTTGATTTAAAATTAATGAACTCATTACTGAGTGATGTTGAATAAAATTGTTTTCAAAAAGTGCTTGTCCCATAAACCTTGTTTTTGTTGTATTACTGTTGTATTACTTGTTTGCTTGTAGGCCTACATGTAAACAAAAAACAAGATCTTTTAATATCCTTGACAAATTTTCTGTATGTGCAGGTACATGCCACAATTTCTCAAAATAAACACAAATATACAAGATCTGGATAAAAACACAAACTCATGTGACATGTTCATGGCAAGATGGCCACTCACAATCATGATTTGCTGTGAAAGTACCTTAATTTTAATGCAGTATTTCAGGACTGTAATGACTTTAGTCACACTAGGACAAAGAAAGGAATTCATTCACAAGATCAGTCTTGTATCCCCCAAAAGTTTGCATTTTGCTTAATTTGAGGTATGCAAAGAATTATAGGTGCGGATGGGATTAGATGTGTACGCCAACAAATGATTGTGATAAGGCAATAATATTGAAGTGCCTTGTTGATTCTCATTTTTTCCTCTATTCGTTGCAGACGACAATTAAGAAAACGCATCCAACAGGATCAGATCCATGACGTGATCATGGCGAAAAGAACAAGAACAAACAATTTATGTGGAGAACACAACATCAAAAGGTAGGTATATGTACATGTATGACACTTCACTAGTTGAATCCTAACTTCTCCAAATCGAAATCCTCCAAATTAGGGAGATAGGGTTACATGTGTATGTGAAAGTCATGCATGTAAAAGTTATGCACAGGAATGTTTACACAAGCTGCGGTAACTTTACACAAGGTAACATATTGAAAGGTCCAATTGGAAAATGACACCTTACATGTGACAGTAGTCGTTTCCAAATGACATTTAATGCCCTTTTGTTATTTTCCCTTCATAACATTGCATTTTTCATGTGTTCTCGTATATAAGCTAAATTCAGAAATTACTCTATCAGCGTGTACGTGTATACTTTTCATCTGTAATATCTTTGTGAAGGAATCTGCATTTCCTTCATTTCTTTTAACCAGCAATATCAAACAGACTTCACTACTCTATGCCATTCACAGTGTAAACCCCTAGAACTTTCAGCATCAGTTAATATCTCTTGTTATGAATGTTTGTGTACTCATTTAAATTGATTTAGTCTGTAAGAGTAATTAATATTTTTAAAATGTAGTTGTTGAATTGCTTCCACAGGGAGGGGTGTATTTGCTGCAAGAGATTTTGATAACGGAGAATTTCTATTAACGTATAATGGGGAGTACATTACTGCCAAAGAGTGTCAAAGGAGGGACAACATAAGGGAGACTGGCTACCGTTATTACTTCACACATTCCACAAAAGGCAAAATACTTAAGATGTGGTAAGTATCTGTAGTGTGGCGAAAATCACTTTTCTCCAGAAGCAAATCTTACAGAACAAGAGTTAAACTTAAGCTATACTGTGTTGATTTCTTAATCTAGCACTGCTACACTCTGACGTTAACCTGCTGTTGTCAGCGGTTGCTCAACCAAGCATGAAACACCTTTTGAAATAGAGGGGGAAAATGAGACAAGTTTAAAGTTTTCGTTCACCACATTAGAAAGTACTTATTCAATCAAGTTAATTGAAACTCTGCAGTACTTAAAACAGCTGATTCAGACGAGTGTTAAAACTTTACGCTACGGTGAACATTGGCCAGTCAAGAAAATTCTCATTTTGCGTCACTCACTTTTGAAAATAAATTATTTTATCAAACATTCCATAAATCAGTAGTCAATAATACTACCTTTGTCTGGGTTCCACGGACGAAACAGCCTTTTGTTTTTCCTGCTCCTTGTCATTGCTCATCTTAAGTTTCTTTACAGCCCATGGCGTGACAAATCTTGAGTTGAGACATTCATCTTTAGAGAGTGGATCCTTGCACACGGGGCAGAAACAAGACAATGTACGTACTTTAAGTTGCGAAGCACCAAGGCTAACAACAGCTTGCAGAGATCTCGTTCCAGCAAGTGTTTCAACATTTGTTCTATCTCGTCTGTTTCTAGAAATTTCAACTTTATCCACGTAAAGAATACATCGTCGATAATGCTGGCAATTCCCTTCTCCATCACACCTGGCTTTTGTTAGTTGCCTACAACAGAAGTTGAAGAAAGCATTCGCATATTGAATACGATAAGTTGGTCATAATTATCACGCGACCTCACTTTTTAAAGGGATTTTTTTATTAACCAATGGTGTTGGGCACACACTGCAGCAGGAGGGTGTGTTGGGCAAAGTTCCCGGGATTCGCATTCACTCACTCCCGTTAACGCGCGCGAAACACACATTTTGCACTATCGATCACCACCGTACACCACACACCATGGCGGACGATCAAGGTCAGCAGCAGGTCACATATCTCCTTCGAGAATGGGGCATGGAATGCATCATTGAAACTTTCTCAGGTAAGATATTAACAACAAAACCAATATATAATACCCATAGAAGCTACTGAGCCATGTGTTTAAGTGACACACCGTTTTGCTTTCAGTACAAAAGAATAAGTAGGCACGAGATTCCGCCGTGCATGATTCATGTACACAGCACCGTTCGCACCCATTGAAACTTGTGCTGAACATCGGTCCGTAAAATCGTTAGCTATCTATGTATTCAAGGTAGCCTCAATCACATGAGTGTTTGGCATAGTGTGCAGTATGTTTGTGTTGACAGCTACTGCATTCCGTCATCGAGCAAGTACCCTCTACGCAGGAATAGATGTCCCAGAACATGAAAGGCAGCTTTTCTACAAACACATGGGACATTCAGCCCTGGTAAATGCAAACATCTACCAAGCTCCTTTGGCCATCCAAGAAGTGCAAACAGTTGGAAAGCGGCTGCAACCAGCGGCGGCACCAGACCTGTTAAACTGGGGGGGCAAGCTTAAATTTAAGGGGTAAAACATTAATCTTTAATGTCATTTTGTACTGCTGAAAAAGCATTGACTTACCATCGAGGAAAACATTGGGGGGGGGGGGCATTTGCCACCCCCCCCTGTAGCGCCGCCGCTGGCTGCAACAAATGGATATAGGAATGTGTACGTATATCAGTTTTTGTGAGATCAGTTTTTCTAAGTGTCATATTTGGCGGGGAAGTGAGGATGAAGTGACAGATGTTTTGCCTAAGCACTTTCTTTTTTATTGATGAACCGGGTGCTATTTGCAGTTGCAAAATTTGTCAGTTATATGCTGTTGTGATTAATTTTTATTTGATGGCCGATACCTCAAAATGGTTGTGTCAATTTGTAATTCAATTGATGTGAACAGTGAAGATCTCTCACTCAACATGTTACACATGTACCAAAATACTGCACCTCTTGTATTTGGAAGCACTCGTATACATGTACATGATTTAAAACTCCACATTTTGAAGGGTCACACAAGTTGTCCATTTTCCAATCCAGCCACTTGGTTACACTTTGACATCTCCATGATTACAACAATAAGGGCAGGGTAAAATAAGGAGATTCCATGGATTTGTTAATAGGTACGTGTTAATTATACGGCAATATACAGATGTACAGACTGACTAAGTAATGGTTAATGTCCCTTAATTGTTGAAAAAATTAAACAATTTATGTTTTGAAATATGGTTTTAACAATTTATATGCAGTACAACCACTAGAGGAAATAGTGAACCACACTAAGACAATGCAAGTAAATACATCATGTTGTACACATCTTCATGTGCGTTGATTTGTCAAAAGGTGCCCTGGGAGGTAGTTCTGCTGTTTTCATTCTGCCATGTATTGTTTCGGACAGTAAACATGTGCATAATGTCAGTCCTATTTGCTGCACAAACGTAAAAAACTAATTTGTCAGCCCTTTCTTCATCACTAGTTTTCTGAAAATGTGTTTTAAGTTTCAAAATTGCAATTGATTAAGTTGCAGTTTTCCGTTGGTGAAGCTTTGGGCTATATCTTTTGATAGCTAACAATTTTTGCAATCATGCAAAAATATTCCATTTATGTCAATTAAATTAGTTTATTTTGTGAAAACTAAACAAATGTGTGTTTTACCAATTTATGCAGCTACAAGTATACCAACAGAGGACTCTGACGGAGCAACTGAAAACCATCAACATCAGAGGACTACAACAGCTAAAAAGGACACAGGTACACTGTAAAAAATAACTGCGGGTTTTACAGTAATTTGCGGTAAAATATTACTGCGAAATACGTTTCCCGGTAATTACAGTCGATGACTGTTATTTTCCCTTTTTTTTTACCGTTGTATACTGTAAACCTCACGATCTTTGGCGTAAACGCCTGTATTATCATCTGACCGCTTCATGGCGCATCAGTCAGTGCCGATTGCGCATGCTCATGCTGTGACGTCAGTTAGCAACCACTAGCAACGCGCACAACAAAGCATTGTTGTACGACTAGCTCGCCTGTTGCATCATTTACCATACGAGCCTGACCTCTTGCATTGGTTGCATCAATACTATAAAAAAAAAAAGGGAAACACTAGTTTTTTAGTGCAACAATTCAATCACTTTGTATTTCAGTTGTCTTGGGTTTTGAATAGTCTAATCAATTCTTTATGTTATCTTCAACACCCATGTTCTTTTCGTTAAGTTTAAAATAGTTGTTATGGTTGTGGTGTGTGTGGGGGGGGGGGGGGACGACCACAGACAGAATTAGGCAAGACTTGCACCTATGATGACCTTTCAGTACACAAGAGTCTCTGTCCAAAATAGTTAGGGGGCAGGTGTTTATCAGTCTAGATTATAACTACATGTGGCATAAATAGGCAGTGTGTTTCATATTGATACTAAGATATGACTTTTAGTAACATTGTAAATGTCTGTGTTTCCTTACCATTTAGGTCCTTGTC
Source organism: Zoroaster sp. YZ-2022 (assembly GCA_029582265.1). NCBI lineage: Eukaryota > Metazoa > Echinodermata > Asteroidea > Forcipulatida > Zoroasteridae > Zoroaster > Zoroaster sp. YZ-2022. The sequence continues at coordinate 33,845,599 of CM055824.1, read as the reverse complement.
CATCATAGAAAAAAAACCAGAAAGCTCCCTTGGGAAGCCTTGTAATTTTTTTCCCTCTTCACGGCTTCTTTTCTGGTAATTCGTTCTCCGACATTCTAGTAAAAAGTCACCTTTACTTCTTTGGTTGTAAAAACACCACGTCCTGAAAAGACCAGAGTCATTCATGAAATAATAGCACATTCAACAAATAAACAGATGTTTAAAATGAAATTTGGTCAATTCCGTGGTAACGGAATTACATTTCAGAAACAAATTGACTGTAATTTTACATGCTGTGGATTAGTCTTATGTCCTATCTGATTACAAACACTTTTATATGGTCTGGTTATACCCCTATCATCATATCAAAATTTAAAAAAATGAAACTTCCTACATCTGGAAAGATCCAAGGCCCAAAATGTGTCGGTAACGGAATTACGTCAGAAAATGAAGGATTTTTTTTACCATAATTTTAAAAACAAATTCTATGAAATCTATAGCATAAAGGCCACGGCTAGATTTTTATCTTTTTTTACCTATGGTTTCAACTTCATTGTGGCAGCATTTTTTAGGGTTTTTTTTTTTTACAGATATTCCATACCTCGCGATTTTTCCAAAATAGGCAGCGGTAACGGAATTACAAAAAATGGTAACGGAATTACACTTGTGAAATATACCTTGAAAAATGCCAATTCTTGAACAACAGACAATCTAAAATTGATTTTTTTTTATACTGAGCATGTTATACAGCTTTAATCATGTTAATATAAACCATAATACAATGCACCTGTGTGTCAAATTGAAAGCTATTCGAATTATTATACCTAGCAGCAACGATTAATTAGAAAAGAACATGAAACTTCCAAGTACTTAACTGTGAGTTGTGCTCAGAAACAAGGCAGTCGCTGTAAGTATATTTGTGGGCTTCAAAATATTTAATCTTGCCTCAGTTTGTGGGTTAGGACCTCGTTTAGATGTACATCCAACTGTATATATTAAACACGGTAACGGAATTACACATTTACATACTATGAATATTGAATACACTGATGCGTTGTCAAATCACAATATAATTGTCCATATCTGTCAATTAACTGCAACCATCATCATGTTTTTGATCCTGAATCATTGAGATAGTCAATATGTGCTAATTGTGCTCATATTTTTGGCACAAATGTGTAAATTCACCAGGTTCAATCAAAATACAATACAGACTGAAAATATAACAATACTGTAACACATCCTACAATGCAGTCATGAGTGATCATCTAGTTGAAAGCAAACTGTTCTCTTCGGTCCATTTGTGGCTCTTTGAGTATTTGCTTAATGCTTGACCTGTGAATGGTATCCATGTCATCATCCTTAGGCCACACATATTTGTCTGAAGTACCGGTAGAGCGTTTCAAGAACTTGACAGTGACTTCATCACCTCTAGTGTTGACTACCTGTCCTATGAATGTTTTGTTATATCTTTGTCCCTGGTATTCAATCATCACCCATTTCCATGTTAAGTACTTGTTGCTATCCAATTCACCATGCTGGTCTCTGTCATCACTGTTATGCTGACTGACATCGTCAATACCTGTATTGTGATTTTAAAACACCGGGTAATTAACTGTTTAGTACAATATACTTCAAATTAATTGGCAAGACAGACATTAAAATAAGTAATTTTTTATTTATTCATCCAGACCTATTTGCAAGGGAAAAGTATGTACATGAATTTGTATTATTTACAGTATCCTGAATATCATGAAACCTGATGATTTTCAATCCTAAGGGGAAAAAGCAAGTAATCCACAATACGACAAATCGACAATCGAAATCGACAATCGAAAAATTTATGTATAAATTATGTGCTCACAAATTTTCTCAAATAAGGCGATACATGTACATATGTACCAAAATATATTTTACTTTATTTTGCATCCAAATTATGATGGCAGTAAATAATTAGGGAGATGTACATGTATGTAGCATGGTCTACTGGTTTAGATGAAACAAAATTAACTAAATCTCAACACTGAATTACCTGTACAATGGTCCTCGTTGTTGCCATTTTCCTGGTCACTGTTAATATCAGAACTTGTAACCTGTGCTTTTAGGCTTTTGAAGTAGTGAGTGGAGGCGGATGTTGTTTGTGCATGGGCTTGAATGGCCAAACAGTAGGGTCGAGTTACTTCTACCCTGTGGATCTGCTTAGTATTTGGGATCGCAATGACTCCCTGAAGTTCCTCTTCAAATGCTGGGATGATCTTTTCAACCGTGGCTTTTTCAGCGTGGATGATGGTGATGTTTGGGCATGTAGCTTTTGCAACATCGGCAAATTGCCGAGATGTTTGCACTTCAGCCTTGCAACTCATTACTTCCTTTGCTACATTCCTTTTTGCTGTCCCCCCAATGCCGTCCACCGACCCTTTACCGTGACTTGTGGCGAAGAAGTTCCACACAATGTCTCGCTGCATTAGTGTAAGGCTGCAGAGCAGATATCTCTGTTTAAATTGGCTAGCTGCGCCATCAGAAAGCATCACTATCTTCTCAAAGTGACGGACCTCCTCATCAAGCCATTTGAATATTGTTTTGAGGAATTCATTGACAGCATATTTATCATGCTGAAGGTAGTCCGATACAACTACCATTGAATGGACTCCATTCTTCTCCCATGCACAAACAGTGAAAAGAGTCACCTGCTTGTAGTCCCAGTAAGCAGACTGCACCTCATTCTGCATCTTGGTGGTGAAATTCTCAGCAAAGTCTACCTGAATAACAGCTTTATCCGGATCATCCTTCACGCTCGCCTTTTCTTTTTTGAACTCATCGGCTTGTACTCTTTTCACAAATGTGTGTTGCATGAAGTAAGGTGTCTTTTCCACCAGCTCCTGAAAGCAGTCTGCCACAGTTCCTTCAACACCGATTTGCTTTTCCATCCCACTGCTGCCAAGATAAGTTTTTTCAGCAATGTCATCAGGGGGAGCAAGTTTCCCTATCCCTGGACATTCATCACATTTTCCTGCCATGCAGTTTTCAGTATTTTGGTCACATACAAGCAGGGCAAGAAAACTGCGAAAATCAGTTGGAATCTGAAGGCCTGCCTTACTCAAGGCTTGTAAGAGTAGACGTACATTCTCATGGTATTTGCAAAGGCATGAGTTGTGTGGAATGTCACTTTGCAACTGAACTTGTTTTGGCCTGAGTTCAGCAAACTTGGAAAATTTAATTGGATGGGTTGGGTTTTCATCCAGAAACATGGCATGGGCTTATTTGAGTGTGGTGAGCATATAATGCTTCTGTACCCTCTGTTTTTCTTTGCCAGGAGCTCGAATTATGTACGTGTCTTTCTGCCCAGGACACATCCACGATGTTGTTAGATAGAAATCAATCACTTTGTCCTTTGTCTCATCACCAATGCCACGATTTCCAGCACTACTCTCACCAGCATCAGTTCTTAATTTTTTCATGGTCCGGGAAGCAAGCCCCACATCAAGAACGAGTGCTTCAACCACTGCTTTTCTTTTCCTTGGAGAATGTGGCAAAACCTTCATCACCTTCTGTTTGACTTTTCCCAAGACTTGGGGTGACCCGAATGGTGCATGTACTAAATTCATAACTTGGATTGCACGAGGAATACGTTTAGCAGGAGGTGAAGAATTTGCCATTTTCTTGGCACGATGTATTGCTACAGCTTTTCGGTTTTTCTCTTTCTGGACAAGCTTTTCACTTCGTGTCATTCTTGCATTTTTGGCATACTTTCTCTTTCTATCCTTCTCCCTCACTTGTTTTGCTTTCTCAGGATCCTGCATTATACGTTCCCTGTATGCTATCATCTTCTCTTTCGGCTTAACCCTGCGGTAATTGTGGGTAGCGGTAGTCAACCGCCACTTTTAGCTAATTAATTAATTAATCCTTAATTGAGCGCTCAAAAAAACTATTTTTTTTCAAGTTCCTACATCAGCCATAGCCTAACAACATAGCATAGCCCCTTTAGTGTATTTATTTATAGTTCAGCCAGACACGAGCCAGATACCATGACCCCTTCGCCACAAGGCCATACCTTGTGTACAAAACATGGTATACACAGCCCATATCCCTTGACACAGCGGTACCCTGTGTGATCAATCATCCTGGTCTACGGGCTTGCCTCAGGATATCTGTGATCAATCATCCATGCTCAGGGGTTGCTTGACAGTGCCTGGAAAGGATTGACCAATAAACAAACTCAGAATTGATGTGTTTGGGCAAGGATTGGCTACTGGCAAATGGGGGTGGTTTAGGATTTTCCTTACACTAATACACCGCAGATGGCTGGCTATGCATTCTAGAGAGTTTTTGGTATTATTTGGCCTGGACTACATTCAGGGACTGTCTGAGGTGTAGCTCTGCATGAAAAATGGTATAAAACGGAGTGTATTGGCAAATGGGGGTGGTTTAGGATTTTCCTTACACTAATACACCGCAGATGGCTGGCTATGCATTCTTAGAGAGTTTTTTTGGTATTATTTGTGTTTGGGCAGAGATTGGCTACTGGGCAAATGGGGATTGGAGATTTCACAGAAACTAAAAAACTAAATCAACTTCCTAACATTTGGACAAACATTTCTGGAAAGACAATATAAAAAAATTAAAAAAAATAAATAAAAATAAAAATTTAATTAAAAAAATAATTAAATTAAAAATATAATTGTAAAGTAATTTTTAATTTTTTTTTAAAACAATCTATAAGACCTCTGGAATGATTATCAGCTTGAAAAAATGGTATAAAACAGATATTACAGTAGTTATTCATACGTATACCAAGGGGTGGTTACAAGCCGCCACGTACTACAGCATTTACACATGTGTAATATAAATAAAACAATAATTAAATTAAAAAAAATAATTGTAAAGTAATTTTTTTAATTTTTTTTTTTTTAAAACAATCTATAAGACCTCTGGAATGATTATCAGCTTGAAAAATGGTATAAAACATATATTACAGTAGTTATTCATACGTATTACACTGGGCGGTTACAAACCGCCACGTAATGTGTTCGTGTATATTGAAACGTTGTAAACGTTGTAAAGTAAAGATACCGGTAGGCTGTGTTATTATGAATCCTACTTTGAGTACATGTGTAAAAATGATTACTGTATAATATACCCCCATAAAATATATAAACAATGCTTAGTTTAACAAACTATCTCTTTAGCCCTCTACATGTAGGGTACATGTATTTCAAGATCAACTTCACTAAGTATGAGTTATTTACATACATGTACATGTGTAGCTAGCTCATAGTAAGCTATAATAACCAACGACCAAAATTGTTTGCAAATTATTATTATACATAGGGCCTACAGTGAATAATAAATAAAATTAAATAATAAAATTAAATAATATAATACAAAAATAAAATACAATATAATATAAACAAGGATCATCAAGACACAAAAATGACTCATTAATGTAAAATCTGATTCAGTGCAGAATAGCTGAGTGTAACTACATGTAAAGTTTGTTGACCTGCATCCCTGCAATAAAAGTGCAAAAACTTACATTTTGTACATGTTGTACCTAAGTAAAAGTAATCAGGTAATCACTTATTGAATTTAACAATTAAAATTTTGTTAAAAGTAACAGCAAACTGCTCCTGGGAATATTTACTTAAAAGAATACTCACCTTGCTGGAGGTTTTAACAAATTTTACAGATTTACATGTACACTGTATGGAGGGAGATTACCATGTGCTCTCAACTGTACAAACATAATTTTGTTATGTAATACATAAAACTAGATAATTTCTGCCCTCTGTTGGTAAAACAAAGAAAGGCAGATTAATTGCTGCCCTCTGTTGGTAAAACAAAGAATGCCTTGCTCAAAGACATGCAGGATGTGAGGTTGTAATTCAGTTACCCATTGTAATTCCGTTACCAATGTTTAAATAGGAATAAATACTTGTATTTGGGAAATTGGTGTTTGAGGTTTTTAGTGGGCAGATGAAGGAAGAGAATTTACAATGATGGAATAATTCAGCAAGAAATAAGCCTAGGAGGAAAACTTGTGTGACTTTTCGGTAACGGAATTACAGCCAATTTAAACCAAATTTCGTAGTTTTCTCCTGCAAATACCAAATCCAGCAGAAGAAAGTGCCTTTAAAATAAGCATCCATGGTCCCAAACCTTTACAATTAGAAACTATTCAGAAAGTTCAGTTTTGCATTTAGGATTTATTGCATTTTATAGTATTTAGCTTCAGGGGTCCTCATGTTAAGCAAAAAAAAAAAAAAAAATTCAAATAAGATTTTCAGGAAAACCAATAATGATTTTCCAAAACGGTTTTTGGCTCCATGCTAAGTATGCATTTATTCACACTGCACATATAATTTAATATCGATTTGATCAATTTTAAAATTTGTCATTTTTCTCATTTCCCATACGGAATTGCCCATTTAAAACACTTAAAAACATGAAATTAAAATGTTGTTCACATAAGAATTATTTTAATTGCACTTTAAAGGGATGACACACCACTGATTAAATGTAAAATGCATCGACATGAATAGCCTACATTTTGAGAAAAAAGAGATGTATACCAAAACTGTGGAAGTAAGATTTGAAAATTTACATGGCAGAGAAAACAAAAGGAAAAGGTTTGAGGTAGCACATTTATATTATATTATATCCCAATTTAACTTTATTTAACAAATAAAAGCTCTGGTGTACATGTTGAAAAAAAAACGTTCGTTTTTGCTTTAAACTAATTTTGATCGCTTAATCATACCATGAATAATTTGCAAATGAAAGAAATAATTTGGCAGAAGTTCCACACTGACTGTTGAGTTGTGTAACGAACATAAGATTTCGATCGATTTATTGTGTCAATCCTGATAACTAGAGAAAATGCACTTCTTTGATCGCAAAGTGAAATTGCTTTAAAGATGCTGTGGAAAATATAAGTAATTTAAATCACATCGCCATCATTATACAAAATGACTAAAACATAAAAACTAATGACTGATGCACATTCCAAATATACAGATTTATTTTGTGATTACTCACCAATGTATTTGTCAATGTGTTTTTCTTCAAAACCATCCCTATCTGATTTTCCAATGTAAGACTTGGCATCTATCATTGGTTGTGCTTCACGTGCTCGAAGTAAACTACGCTTGGCCATGTTGCTCTGCAAAAGAATAAACTTCTTGAAATCATTGTTTTAAATAATAAATAACTTGGCAAATTGGAAGTACCTCAAAATCTGAACTGTTTTTGTTTTTGGGGGTTAATGTTATCGTACTTATACAGAGGTTTATGTTAATTATATTGAAATCTTTTGTTCTGAGAAATGCCGGTAGGACAAGACATAGAAGAATGACAGTATGACACATGTAAGAATGTAACTGTTTTGCAACGGATCTTATGCCCAAGTTCAGATAAATATTTATTTTGTATACAACAGTTATTTTCCTAGCTCTGGATTGATTTTTGTTTGTTCTTCAATTATTTCATGAACACAAATATTTCTATCAAAGTAATTAGATTTTAAAGTATCCCTGTAAATGCGACAGCAGAATTTCACACTTACCTTTGATTACTACTGTAGGCGTAAACAATAGAATAAGCAGCGGAGTTATTATAAGCAAAAGTAACATGATCACAATCACATGTATGGATCTTATCAGTTATTCTTTACCTCAGTAGGCTTAAAATATAATGTTTTATCGGAATCGATATGGATTTGAAAAATTGTTTTATTTGCATTGCAGCTATCCAGAACCTGGAAAAACTGGGAGCCGGAAAACGATTGAGTAATGTCGGCTAATAATAATAATGCATTTATAATGCGCCGTCTATCTAGGCATGCCTATTCCGAGGCGCAACAATTAACACAGCAAAAGTATTAACATGTTACTTGTTTTAAATATTTTAACCTAATTCATGCAATAAATCCCAATAAATGAACACTTACATAACTAATAAGCCCTTAAATTGTTTTTAACTTATTTTCTTTTACAACTGAAGTGAAAGCATCAAGTTACACTTGCTGTAAAACGGCACACGATCAGATGTTGCAGTACTCATTATTACTATTAACAGTGTAGTCCGTACCAAAGATTGTATAGCGCCGCAAGGTGTTATACGATCTTTGGTCTGTACTGCAACAATGGCTGACATAGACAGACAAAACACATGGAGAGCAGATCACATGACCAAATCCCCAAACTGTGATTGGGCAAAAGTTCACACAATTTAACTGGAAAACAGAGGGCAGTATTGATGCAATTTCTGGTCCACAGAGGGTCTTACACTTTTAGATAACTTTATGTTTTTCTGTGGACTTGACACAATAACAAAAAAGAGACTTATTTCATAATTTCCATTAAAATGAAGCTACATCCTTCTGTGGACCCGGTGTATATCCACAGAAGGCCAACTGTCCACAGAACATTGGTGTGCAAACTGGTAGGAGTCCACAGTAAGAAGGCAGTGCCAACACACACAAACGCGCACACACACGCGCGCAATCATGGACCCCCATTGTTTGTGTCTTTTGTTCTAATTCATTGCTTAGTTTTGGACCAGCATTCCTTCTATTTTCTTTTGTTGGGAACTTGGGGTCCACAATTGTCGGTATTTTCACACAGATAAAAACATTGATAACTAAATGAATTTCAACTGCTGTTATGCCCCCCCCCGCACAACATGTTATTGTGATGGACGCCTGTGAACATTATTAGCTGCATAATTGTTTCCAAACATAACACATGTATTCATTTGCCCAAACAGAGACCCAATATGTCATGCGAGGACAACTGAAAAGAATGTGAAAGGCTACCCGTGTCCCGGGTAGCCTTTCAGGATGTTACATGGTGTGAAGGTACATGATGGTTCTTTACTTCAATTACTCAAGTACATGACATACAACTATGGGTTTAATAATAATAATAGACATTTGTAAAGCGCCTAATGCCAAAGCCTCTAAGCGCATACGTGGGGGAAAAAAAGCATAGAAAAATACAATGAGAGAGAACAAGATTACAAATAAGCACATTCAAACAAATGAGTTTTTAACAGAGATTTAAAACGGTTCACAGAACTAGATTGGCGAATATGCACGGGTAGATTGTTCCATAACATTGGTGCAGCGTAAGAGAAAGACCTTTCTCCATAAAATTTGGTAGAAGCCCGTGTAGATGAAGCAAGCAATGCCTGTTGAGATGACCTTAAAGTCCGAGTAGGAGAATAACGGTGAACAAGTTCAGATAAATAAGATGGAGCTTGACCCATTTGTGCTTTGAAAGTTAACAGAAGAATTTTGTAAATTGTGCGCATCTTAGCCGGGAGCCAATGCAGATCCATTAATACTGGTGTAACATGGTGAGAGCGAGGTAAATAAGAAACGAGGCGAGCAGCAGTGTTTTGTACACGTTGGATTTTTGAGAGTTCTTTATCTGGGAGTCCGTACAGAAGGGAGTTGTAGAAATCAAGTCTAGAAGTGACAAACGCGTGAACAAGACGAAGAGTAGTGGCATCATCCAGGTAGCGACGAATTTGACCTATTTTTCTGATTGCCATGAGAGCTGCTTTACACACATTATCAACATGGCTACTCATGCGTAAAGAAGAGTCCATAATCACACCAAGATTTCGGGCAGCTTCAGATGGTACAATAACGGACTGGCCAATATTTAAAGTAGGAGGTGGTGTGTTTTTTGTATACCGAGAACTTAAAAATAAGATCTCAGTTTTTGAGTCATTCAGAGCAAGTTTGTTAGACAAAGTCCATGATTTTACATCTTGAAGGCAATTTTCAACTTTAGCAATAGCGGAAGCACGATCTGCTGGGTCAAATGTGACGTAAAGCTGAGTGTCGTCGGCATAAACAACACTAGAAATACTATGAGCAGCAATGAGATCCTGTAGGGGCGCACTGAACATGACAAATTCAAGAGGCCCAGCTACTGAACCTTGAGGAACACCACAGCAGAGATGATGACGATCTGATTGAGCATTGTTGATGAGGACACACTGATTTCTATTGTTGAGATAGGAAGTGAACCAGTCGAGGGCGATGTCAGTAATTCCATAGCGCGAAGATAAACGATGAAGGAGATGTTTGTGATCAATGGTGTCAAAAGCAGCTGAGAAATCTAACAGCACCAAGATGGCTTCCTTATGATTGTCCAGTGCACGCAAGATGTCGTTCTGCACACGAACAAGAGCAGTCTCAGTGCTGTGGAAAGGACGATAAGCAGACTGCGTTTTGGCATGTCACTCAACTTCAGAACTATCTCTGCGTTTACAGAGATAGTTCTGAAGTTGAGTGACAGCCGCACGCTCGATTAATTTGGAGATGTATTTCAGGTTAGAGATTGGACGATAGTTTGACAGGCACTCTCGGTCCAAATGTTGTTTTTTCAGAAGTGGCAGAACACAGGCTTCCTTGAGATGATCAGGGAAATGTCCTGAAGACAAAGACATATTTATAATTTGTGTCAAGACCGGCAATAGTTCAGGGGTGCATTCCTTAAAGACAGATGATGGCAGAGGGTCCAACTTGCAAGAGGTAACCGGAGAACATTTAATCATCTTCAACACCTCATCCGGAGTAACCTCATGAAACTTGACGAACGAAGAGTTGCAATGATCCTGAATGTCAACAGAGATTGGTGAAGGATGAATGTTATCAAACCTTCCATACAATGTCTTAATTTTGTTCTCAAAGAAATCAGCAAACTTGTCGGCGAGTTTTTTAGGATTTTCAAAGCTTGGGAGTGGTCTCAGGTATTTGGTAGAGGAAAGCTTATCAACAACACGGAACAAATTACGTTGGTCACATTCAGATATTTGACGGCGATGATAGTTAGATTTAGCACTATTTACAAGATCTCTGTATAGTGATGCATTGTTCCTTGTATAACTCCTCATGCACAGTAAGGCGGGATTTCAACCATTTTCTCTCACGACGACGTGTTTCCTGCTTGAAGGGTATCGGTATACCATGGAGCATGAGGGCGTAGTATAACTGATCTTTCAAGTTCAGGAGCATAATGATCGAGAAGTGTGTGAAGAACAGAATCATACTGCATAACAAGCTCATCTAAATTGACGGCAGGATCCATCAACAAAGAAGAGTTACAAATGTCAGATTTAAAAAGAAGTTTGCTATCAATTGAACGTAGTTTGCGAGTGAGTATTTTCTTACATGAAGCTGGTGGGCGAGCAACATTGATAAGGCACTTGATAGCAGCATGATCAGATGGAAGATCATGATGGGTGGAAACAGAAGAAATCAAGTCATCAGTGTTATTAGAAATCAATAAGTCCAACGTATGTCCAGCAATATGAGTAGATGAGGCAACATGTTGTTGAAAGTTCGACGTATCCAATAAGCCACTAAAAATAGCAGTTTCACGGTTGTCAGGAACATCCATGTGTATGTTAAAATCACCAGCCAAGAGAAATCTGCAGGGGTTTGAGATGAGCGATTCAATTAGGCATCCAAAGTCATCAAGAAACATTGCATTTGTGAGATTATTCTTCTTATTTGGTGGTGGCCTATAGATGATTACTAAACGGTTTGCCCCTCAGTTGTTGTAGCTACCAAAAAAAAAACTAGAGTCGTAGAACTGTTTGCAGTAAACCACAGAAAGTTATTGGTTGAAAGGTGATGGTCATTGGTTTATAATTTGTGCTAGTAGTTTCAAGACTGCAAGTAAAGTCTACGTTTGTTTGCTTGTTTTGACTCCCCATTTACACTGTATTGTAGAAATTAACATTAATTATTTTCCTGAAATGTGAAGTAGAAATAATATCCCGGTTGTTAGAATACAAGCACGATATCCCATCACTCAAACTTACAGCGCAAAGGACCACAGTACTGCTCTCTACTCAAACAAGTCAATTTCAAGAGAGGCTGCAGGTTTAGAGAACACAAGGTTACATCATTGAAGATGGACAGTGTAGTTACTGTTGGCTCCAGATTTAAAAAAAACCCTTCACAACGTATCTTTTAATCCTTTCAGTGCAACGTACAAAGTTTATTCTGGTACTGTTTATCTGGTTGCAGTCATTCCCATTTTGTTAAAGAACTATCATTCACTGAGAAATTGTCCTAAATACATGCATAACCAGTAAAATAGCTCATGCAATCAATGTGTCGTGTACAAAATCACCTTCCAAGAAAATCCCCCAGATTTGAATCGAGCTGGATTGTATTGTTCACAACACTTTGCCTTTCAGGATACTCATCATAAACTTAGGGGAAATTGAGGCACTTTAATTAAGGTGGTGTTTACATCTCGGAAGATATATATTCGAAAACTGTTCATCTGTGGGAATGCATGATGTAGTACATTGGTTGAGTTCCAGTTAAGTGGCTAGTAGTGGGATTCTTTATCCCAATTAGTAAAGCTGTCCAACAGGTTGCATTGTTGCAACCACGTTTATCGGTGGACATTTTCTTGTCGCAATACAGAATATGTTGTTTCGTCCTTTGAAGACTCTCTTTATGTTTCTCATGGGTGTAATGAAACTGCAAGACGGACTGCGAAGGCCACAAGGAGAAATCTCCACCTTCTCACAAATCATGTGGGTGTTGAGCTGCCAGAGATGTTAAGGCTGCCCAAAAGTGGGGAACGGGCAAGTGGTTGAAATGCAATGTCATTGATTTTTACAAATTGGGAGGGGACAACACATACCACCCCCTCACCTCTCTGAAAAGACCCCCACCCATCGAGGCCAATGATTTAGTATATATCTTGTGGTCGGTACAACTGTATGCTGGTGGCCTTTCTCTTTGTATTGGCCGTATTAATATTCCTTTGGTTGCTGTATTTCATATGCAGTATTTTAGCTATAGATTATGAGGTCATAATAAATACTTCAAACAGAAACAAGAGTTTTACTTTAATACAAAGCATAAGGAGTATGGATACAATAAAAGTGCATGGTCTGTTTTTATGTGTCCATCTGCATTATTACTTTTGAATACAGACAGTACACTCGCGTACATGGCTTTGAGCCAGGCATGGGAGTTACTTGCAAATGGGGACCATGCTTTTTTTTGGTAACGTGGTATATAAGTGCATATATAAAATTCCTGCTATTCAAAGTACTGGTGGACATGTTTTGAAAACTTTTCTCCTTGTCCATTTTCTTGCCCTTTCAGAATTGTCAAGTCTCTCAGTGAAACTGAGAAGAGACCAGTGACTCAAACAAAATATCTTCATAGCTTGAAGAGGTTTTGCCAGTATCTGACTTTGTACGACGAAAATGCAAAGGTCATGGACGTTAGTAAAGTGACTCTACACAAGACTCTTCTTTTGATGTCTGACCTTATTAGGAGTGCAAGACCCAGTATAAACGCAAGGCAAGCAGAGTTAAATTCGCAAATCAATGGTATGTATTGCAATATTTATTACAACAAATGGTTTATATTGTAATATTTATATAACAAAACTTGACCCTTCGTCCAATTTTCATGTACCATTTGTCTGCTACTTTTTGTGACCAAAATGCTGAAGGACCATTTTTCAAAATTTGTCAGAATTCATAATGACATATAATACTGAGGACGATCACAGCATACTGATCGAAACGTCGAGTTGTACCCCAGTTCTTTTCAGAACTAATTACTACTCAATTGAGATTCCACATGGTGTCACCGCAATTAGTCTTACTTGACATATAATACATTTATAGCCACATCGGTGAGCATTTAGAAATTTTGTAATTTGTAGGACAAAGAGCTGGACAAAGAGCTGAAAAGTGCAAAAACACCATTCATGTATTTTTACATAGATGTCTTTGTATACATTGTGAACAATTGTTGGAAATTGCGCTTGTTGTGTACATTCATGTTAAACACTGGTATAATAATTATACGCTTTGACACAGGCATGGAAATCGAGCTGATCCATTTGGTTTCATTCCATTTCATTCAGATTTTTGTTTCCTATTATAAGGTCTCCTAATCCCTGGTAGAGAAGTGAAGAGCTGCCTTGAAAAAACAGATGTGGAGTTAACAATTCTCACGGAAAGGGCACAGTAGATTTGCAAGTTGCTGTGATGTTATTGTAGGACCTCATCCTTGTGAATATTGGAAACACACTGCATGTGACAATTGCTGCACTGAATTTACCCCACTGTTACATGATACTTGGTGTTTTGATAAATCACTGTCGTGTTCTATTGTACTACAAGAATTGTGGAATTCTTTATTCCAGCTTCTGGAAAATATATTACAACTGCGTGACATCAGAACATCTGCATGTAAAGACTTGAATAACATTTACAAGAATAAACATGTTGTAAAAGGTGATATGTACAGTCTCAGTTTTCATTTCATTATAATTTTCAGAAAAATCTAGGAGCAGGGATCCCAAGTGGACAGAAGTTCGCAGGGTGAGGAACCTGATCATCTTAAAGGTCTTATTAACTCATGCTCATAGGCCTTCAGTGATTTTGAATTTGACACTCGGCCAGTACAAGAACCGAAACACGGTTGTTGCTCCAGACACCTTTGAGGAAGTTTCAGTCATTATGGTAAACATTTTTTCTAAATACTTTTGAGTCCCAAATAGTCATTATGTAGAAAATGCCAGTGCAAGTGCTAAGAATGTTATGCCATTAACAAAATTGATAACTTAATGATAAATTAAATTTATACTCATAAATAGTATTAGCTTTCAAAATTAATATAATTATAGTGACAATTGCTGCCATATATATCCCACATCCATTAAAAGAAATTGTGCATCTTTCTAGAATGTACCAGAATGTTGATATTTCGTGGTGGAAATAAGTTAACAAGATATTTAAAAATGTTCACCATTAATGCAGGTGTATAAAACAATGCAACTCACCGGCCTGATTACCTTATTTACAGACTTGAAAATAAATCAACACGCTGAACACCTTGCTCGTCAATGTTGCTAAGATACCTGTGAAGGTTTGCGATTTCGCATGACTCACAACGAGTAAAAGACCCTCATGCGACAGAAAACAAATCCCTTCCTTACTGGCTAATTCATAAATAGTGAGATTATAACAAGCAGACGTCGCTTGTAAAAAATTTAAAAAAAGCTCAGAGCGAGATGACTTTGGCAGATATATAACTTGTTGTAAATTAAAAACTACAGCATTTTTTCTTTGTAGTGTCTGTCAAATTCTTTCTGTAATTCTCGTTTCTTTTCTGCTGTGAAAGTATGATTCACATAAGCCACACATATCTTTCTTAGGGTGATGAAACTTGAGATGTAATGACTTAAAGACACTTTTGTACAGGCCAATAGAAGCACCACTTGGATTTTCCTTCTTGAACATGTCATACATAATGCTGAAGTTCAAATAACTGCAGGGTTGTCACCAGACCAAATTGAGTGCCGGCTAATTTTGTCAATTGCGAGCGGAGCGAACGGAGCGCAGCTCCTCACGGCCGGGGGTCCAGGGGCAACGCCTCGGTGGGGGTCGAGGGGGCGAAGCTCCTGGGTTTTTAGCTTTTAAGAATAGATTTGGAGGGCTCACCTTTCACATAATTTGTTGTATAATAGTATGATATTTTCATAGTATTATACAAGAATTTATGATGTGAAGGAGTGCCCTCCAATGCAATTGACAACAATGTTGGCTCAGAAAAACTGAAACTTCTGTATGGCCTACCAGGTGTCCACTTTTCGCTATTAAACTTAGATGCCTGCTTCTGTTTTTTTGATGAGGTAACACTTGAGCAACCGGGGCCGTCAGGCATAGCAGCTCCAAGTTTTTGGCCTAAATCCACAGTGGCCGAAGACTCGGTAGCGTGATCAGTTCCCGGGTCAGTTGTACTCGAACACGAAGATATTGTCGCAGAAGAATGTCTCGAATTTGCCGGCTTCTCGCTTGACACGGCTGCCGTGTCTATCACTGCCGGCCCCTTGCGTTTAGTGGCCGAAGAGAAAAAGCTGGTGATACTTTTCTGCGAGTGCGACATAATTATTTTGATCAAAACACCAAAAAACGTTCACAAAACTTTTCATGAATGGGCGGAGGGACGCACGTGAATAATTTTCCCTTTGCTGAGCACATCGCGGGGAAAGCTAGACGTTTACGAAGTCACGCTTAACCAACCTGAAATTTACGTACATCGACATTACGAAGCACGTCGCATCATTTACACGCGGTAGAGACTAGTGGCATTAACTCATCGTGCAGGCGCAAACAACCAATCATAATGGGGATTCCCAGGTCTTTTCCCTGATGTCATAAATAAATGCTAATTTTGTTTGTACCGCTACAAACTGAGATTTATTTTATAATATCGTACGATGTTTTAATTGATCTATAGACTAAAGTCCTCAAAATAGTGGCAAATAACTCAAAGAAATGAAGAATACATGAACTTTTTTTTACTGTTTAATGAAATATTCACACAATTTTTGTGCCGGTCGGTAAGACATCAATTTGCGTTTGGTGCCGGTCGGCCACCGGGAGTGCCGGTTAGACCCGACCGGCGCCGACCGGCGTAGCTACAACCCTGCAAATAAGATCAAAGATACTGGTAGGAGCTGTTAGCTCTGCAATAGTGAGATTCCATTCTTGGGAATCTGTTGATGTGTGCTTGGACTTGGTCTCTTAGAATCTGATCCTTATTTGCAGTCTTACTCCTCATCTTTCGCCATCCATAACACCATACTCGTGGACACCATACTCGTAAAGAATTGTCGTTATTTGCTGATCAGAAACACCTACGGTGCTGATGAACACTTGTCTACAGACTTGTAATGATTTGTATCAAGTTTAGGTAGGAAGTAGTTGAGGCTTCTATTTTTTTTCCCGAAGACTTCCCTGATGTGTTTACAGAAACATACCTACCGATCCATTCTCGCTGATGTTGAAGGTTTGCCATGGCATAATATGCCCTTCTTATTGTTTGTCGCTCTTCAGATGAAATCTTGCAAAATAGACCTTTTGATGAGCAAAAAGTGCACTTGCTTTACCTATATGGTTTCTATTATCCTTCATAAGTATATTTGTCTTCTCTGTTCTATACTCTTTCCCGCACATTTCGCCTTTCTGTAACAAGAGCATTTTCATCAACAGGAAAATCAGAAGGAGAAAGGTGATTTACAGGTAAGCTAGACAGTAATGAAGACATCTGTCCGGTAGAAATTTTAGCAACTGGGGTGTTAGGCAAGCTAGCCTGTGATGAAGACAACCATCCAGCAGTAGTGCTGGCAACTGGCGTGTTAGGTGAGCTAGCATGTGATGCAAACATCCATCCAGTATTAGTGTTGGCAACTGGGGTGCAAGGCGAGGGACATGTAAACTGTGATGAAGACATCCCTCCAGTAGTGTTGGCAACGGCGGTGTAAGGTGAGCTAGCCTGTGGTGAAGATGAAGCTATATCAATTAGACATTAAAATGGACATTGTGAGAAAGGCAATTATCACTGAGTTCAGAATGATTTAGTACAAAGAGCACAAACATTTCGTACATGCTGCTGAGTTGATGGACTAACATTGGACTAACTGCCTTCTCTTGTACTGTTGTTGTAACAAAAAAACAAAAAAAATGTAAATTGTAATTCAGGTTTGTGTGACTTGTATACTTAACATTGTTCGTGTAGTATCTGGTCGTTGCATTGCATTTTGTCTGTCATTGACTTAAATTGTCCGTTAAAAATTATGCTCGATTTGGTTGTTTGTGTTTCTGTTATAGCTCGCTACAACCCTGCGACGCCCCATGACACTTATACTCACACCGCGGTTGCATCGCGCTTTTTTTTTTACAGTAGGTGTGAAAGGGCGCTATAACTTCTGTTGCGTTGAACACTACCAACTGCCAATGGTTTTAACAGATGCCTAGAGGTCCTCTAGACCCTAGACAACAATTTGAAGCAAAAAAAAATGTAAGGGCCCTTTAGGTTGATGTTTATTTTAGTTCTGATAACGCTTTTTCCCCTACCCCAAATCGACATAAAATATACCCTATTATGTGTACCCATAGCAGTTATAGGAATAAAAATCTCTCATCCAATGGCTGAGGGTGCCAGCATGTCTGGATTCATGGTCAGGCACAATGTAGTGGGTAACTGATAGCTTTTGATAAGCCGCTCAGAGCCGAAGTCAATGCCCTTGTGTGTTGACAGATGGCATTAGGATTTGTACACGGTCCTATGGGACCATGCAGGATTTGTACACGGTCCTATGGGACCATGCAGGATTTGTACACGGTCCTATGGGACCATGCTTTTTCAGGAGGATTTTTTGGGTCAAGGGTTCAAAGCAGGCTAATGAGAATTAACCATGCTATTTGGGGATACCTCAACAGTGAACTTACGGAATTTGAGAAATTTGGGGTGACCATGAACGGAGTAATTAAATTTTGTTTACAAATCTACTCTCAATAACAGCGCCATGGCACTTCGCAAAACAAAAACGTGAATGAGACAATTCTCTCAACTACATCTTCATGTTAAAACATCATGCCTCGTATACCACTATCCGTTAAAGTAAGAAAATGTGTCAAACAATAAATTTCTATTTACACACATACAATTTCAAAACCTACCAGTACCAGTCTTTATATTAAACGGTATATCGTCATCATCATTTCATGTGGGTCTTTTCTACATTTACAGAAAAAATGCAAACATGGCTTGTAAAACAAATGCAGGAATGTTACGTGGAATGATGAAGAATAAATAAATAAATAAATAACCAATATCAGATTGACAGCAACATTACCTATGATACTGAATGCAGAATAGACTTGCAGTGGCACCAGATTGGACAAATAGAAGATCTGACCAAGAATGGCAAGAAATATGCTTTGCTTGTTGCAGTGATGAAGGGAGTACTTGTAATCTTTCACAGTAATGCTGACTGCGAGAGAATCTTTTCTGTTGTCACAAAGAACCGCACCAAGCAACAGAGGAATGCACCAACTGAGAGAGAGTAAATGTTTTCACTTCAGGTAACATCATATACATGTAGGACAAACAGGTGTCATTGAAATTTACAAAAGGTATTTTAGCTTTTAAATTCAACTTTATTTATGGTGAAAATTTAAATCTGAAGTGTGAAGTATAGCCCTCAAATGTGGCCAAATCCTGGACCCTGCCATTGGACAATCTGCTCATGCCGTTTGTGCCGCGCGCTATGTGTCCCGTTTTCCAGGTTTCAAATGTTGGCAGGTATGTGAATGATTTGTGCAGTTCATAATGATAGACGTTAACTGTTTGTATAAGTGAAATTGGCTGTTGCCAGCTTAATTGGCGTATAAACTACCTCCCTGTGGGAGGTTGACGAGTTCCCTTGTAAGGGATATCACCTAAACAAACAAACAAACACCCCAACAAACAAACAAACAAACAAACACCCCAAGAAACGAAAAAGCAAAAAACTAAAAACCGATGAAAGTCG
>CM055824.1:33788839-33825738 GCA_029582265.1 Zoroaster sp. YZ-2022 | reverse complement strand
CTATGGTTCTAGTGAGACATTTTATGTGAGAAATATCTCATGCTGTAAAACAAAGAATAACCAGAAATAATCACCTGCAGCCTTCTGGGTGGTATGGCATAAGCCATGACGTGGATGTGGATGTAGATGTTCACTTGAGACTTCACACTTCACACTTCAAGCAAAATGGACTAGCAAAGTGGACTTCACACACTGAGTTGGAGAATGAGATGCCCCCAGAACCAACCCCCTATATATACCTCCCAGGGTAGGTCTTTGGAAGTCACGACTAATTGCACGACCGTCGCACGACTATGCATGACTATTCGCACGACTTGTCGTGCAGTCGCAAGACTAGTCACGCATAGTCGTGTGACTAGTCGTGCATTCGCACGACAAGTCGTGCGAATAGTCGTGCATAGTCGTGCGACTGTTGGACGACTGGATAGTCCCACGATGAACCACGACTACGTAAGACCACCCAAGACTTGTAGCACGACCATCGCACGACTATTGAAGACCTACCTACGACCAGCTACGACCAGTTTGGTCGCAGCCAGGTTTTTGAACATGATCGAAAACCTCCCCAAGACCGAATTCGGTCTTGCGACTACCCAAGACCACCCGCAACCACCCGGGACTTGTCGCAGGACTTTTCTACGATTCCTTGTAATTTCCAGTCGCAGACGATCGTAACCTGTTGTAAGTTGTCGTATCCTCCAGTGTGACTGGGGCATAAACAGCATACAGTTCAGTTAATGCAAAACGGTAATCCCCCTAAACGCCGATCAGTAACTCTAATGCCCCGTTCCCACTATCACGATTCGCGCCACGATTGAAATCGTGGTCTTAATCGTGGAGTAATCGTGTTGATCCTATCAGATCTTATCAGATCTTGAGGTCTGTCGTGGCAATCGTGTTGATCGTAGAACATGTTTGGACGGTTCAAAAATTTTCTACGATCAACACGATTAATTTTTAATCGTGATCATCGCATGAGATCGTATTGGATTGTAACAAAGCGCGACAGATCGCATCTAATAGTGCTTCGAAATCGTTGTGATCGGGATCAACCTTGGACAAGACAAACACCACGTTGTCATCATCCTCAACTCCTGCCATCATCAATGATTGTGGGTTGTAGTCTTCACTCTGTAGAAGTTCAAGAAACAATGAAGTCCATGGTCAGTCGGGCTGTACATGTACCCGTCGGGGTTCAATCGTGGCTCAAATCGTGATCACTCTCCATCCCGATCGTGAAAGACATCGCCACCACAATCGTATCCGATCGCAAAAGAGCGCATCGGTTCGTGATGATCGTATCGGAACGTATCCGAACGTATCTGCACGTATCAGATCGTCCAAAATCGGGGACCCCGATCGTGATGATCGTGTCAGGTCGGGACACAATCGTGGACTCAATCGGGACAATCCTATCGGAACGTATCTGATCGTATCTGAACGGGAGACCAGATCGTGACAGATCGTGTCACCTGAAATTGACCAATCGTGCCTATATCGCATCCAAGCGCACCAAATCGTAACAGAACGTATCGACTCGCATCAACTCGCATCCAAACGTGAAATTTCAGAAAAGGAAACAAAAATTCCACGATCAGCTACGAATGGCCAATCGTGGCGTTCGTAACGGATCGCACGACAGTGGGAACCTAGCAT
This sequence comes from Zoroaster sp. YZ-2022, assembly GCA_029582265.1. Taxonomy (NCBI): domain Eukaryota; kingdom Metazoa; phylum Echinodermata; class Asteroidea; order Forcipulatida; family Zoroasteridae; genus Zoroaster; species Zoroaster sp. YZ-2022. The sequence continues at coordinate 33,824,082 of CM055824.1, read as the reverse complement.
AAGCAGTATCAGTACAACATTTAGTAGTTTAGCTAACCTTTTACCCGGTAAAACTATCGAAATGTACAGTTTCTGATGCATTTATCGGAAAACGGTCGCCAGGTATAGCGCCCTCAAGAGACATTTCATAATAAACAAAACTCGCCGAAACATCCTCCCCACCTATGTGAGGATGTCGCATAACAAAACAGGTTGATGTCACAGACCAGTTCATCAGTTCTCATATCCTTCAACCGGGTAAATAACCGCAATCTTTGTTATTGGTCGGCTGTAATCTCCATGAGCTGTGGTTACCTTGACATTGCGCACATGTCCGTCTTGTCCTGGGTAGACCTCAGTTACTCTTCCAATGTTCCATTTTCCTCGGATAAGATTCGGCTCTGCAAGAATAACAACATCACCAACACTCACATTTCGTCTGTCGACACACCACTTCTTCCTTGGAACAAGAGCTGGATGAGCATCCCTTATCCAGGTTTTCCAGAAGGACGTCACAATTTGTTGAACAAACTCAACTCTCTCTCTGGGATTCCTGCTAGTGCGGAATGGCCCTGGGTACCCTGTTTGATGCTCGACCAAGCAGAATATCATTCGGACAGATGTAGCTGCCATCATCCGGATCAGTTGGATGCCTGCCAATGGGCCTTTCATTGACAAGATTCGCCACTTCTTGCAGACACGTCTGAAGCTCACATGGGGTCAACCGTTGTTCTCCAATAGCCTTCTTAAGAGCTTGTTTACAGCTCTTCACTAAGGCTTCTGCACATCCATTCTGATGTGGCGCAAGAGGTGTTGTGAACTTCCAGCATATTTGTCTCTCAGCACAAAAGTCCTTCAACTTGGCCACATTCCACCCCTTTACCATCTCCCTTAACTGTCTTTCTGCCCCCAACAAACTGGGTTCCAATGTCACTCTGAATCAGCTTCGGGTGACCTCGTACAGCAAGAAATATTCTAAGGACTTGTAGAAATTCCATCGTTGAACAATCAATGGCAACTTCCAGATGCACGGCTCTGGTATTCAGACAGGTAAAAATTACCCCGTAGTGCTTTGCCGTTTTGTTTCGGCCAACTTTCACAACAAACGGTCCAAAGTAATCACAAGCAGTGTAGTAGAATGGTGGTGTGAACGGTGCCATCCTCTCAATAGGCAGATTGGCCATGTACTGTGTTTCTGTTTTGCGTTCAAAAACCCGGCACATGACACACCTGAATTTCACACTCTTTGCCAAGCTTGTTCCGCCGGTTACCCAGTACCCCCTACTTGCTTCTGACCTTAGTTGCTGTCGTCGCCACTCCGTAGTGCCCTCGCTCATGAACATTCTTCGTGATCAGATATGGTATGTGGTGGCTTCTGGGGAGTAGCACCGGGTGTTGTCTGTCATAAGAAAGTTTTCCAAGATGACCCCTTCCTCCAACGAAGGTCATCCCGTCTTTCACAAATGGACTAAGTGACTTAAACTATCCTTTCTCCAGTCGCTCATGAAGTGATTTCTGGGCCTCAACCAGCCAGTGGTTCTCAGCAGCGGTCAATTCTTCAATTGTTAATGGACCGTCATGGTTTCTCTGCTTCGATTTCAGATGCGAGATGAAACGGAAGACATATGCAGTCACGCGGATAAACTTTCTCCAGCTGGAGAACTTGTTGCATCTTCCGCTTCCTTCACCAGTAGCACAGTTTTCTTCTTCTTTTCTCTGTTTACTTCCCTTTCTTCAGCCTTTGGGAGCGATTTGGGCCAATTCTCTTCCGGTTCTCTTAAGAATCCTGGCCCGTCCTTCCAGGTGCCTTGTAGTTGTTCGACTTTGACCCCTCTTGAAATCTTGTCGGCAACGTTGTGCTCTCCTGGGACATGCCTCCAGTCGGAAGGATCGGTTTGGCTCTGAATTTCTGACACTCTGTTTGCAAGAAAGGACTTGTACTGTCGTGATTGGCCACGTATCCATGATAGGACAATCACACTGTCTGACAGGAATATGGCTCTTTCAAACTCAGCTGATGTTTCCCTGACTACTGATGCATAGAGTCTAGTAGCCAACAATGCTGCCTGTAGCTGCAATCTCGGAATCGTCAGGGCCTTCAGTGGAGCTACCCTCGATTTTGCAGCCACAAATCTCACATCAAACGAACCGTTCCCATTCTTTGATCTCGTGTAGGCAACTGTGCCAAATGCATCTTCGGATGCATCGCAAAACACTATTAACTCAACAGGAAAGTCTGGCTTTGGCATCAGGCATCGGTCAAAGGACGCTCCATTCAAGCTCTGCAGTTCTGTGAAGAACTTTCTCCATTCAGCCTTTAGTTCTGGATGCAAGTCGTCATCCCAATCAACACCCATTTGCCACAGCTTCTGCATCAGGATCTTTCCTCGGATCAGGAAGGCACCAGTAAACCCAATGGGGTCAAATACCTTTGCCAATTCACTCAGAATCATTCGCTTGGTCATGACATCTCTTTCTTTCAGGGCAACTGCTTTAACTTGATATTTCAGTCTGTCTGTCTCTGGGTTCCATACAACGCCCAAAACTTTCTGCTCTTCTGTAGATGTGTCTCCGACGATTGGTCTCTCTTCAGGCTTCTCTTCTGCCAACTTTGTGTTCGACACCCACTCATTTACTTTGAAACCACCTGCATTTAGGACTGCATCAATTTGGCTAGTTAGAAGTGTAGCTTTCTCAACGGACCTTGTAGAGGTACATATGTCGTCCATGTATGTGTCACAGTCCAAAACTCTAGATGCCTCAGGGTAGTCTCTGGCTCCTTCGGCAGCTGTTCTCTTCAATGCAGTCAATGCCATAGCCGGTGCTGGCATGTCGCCAAAGGTTACCACCTCCTTGACATACACATCAGGTTCTCGGTCTTCATAGCTCCTCCAAAGGAACCTATGGACGTGCTGATCACGCTCAGGGATTCTGATTTGGTGATACATCTTGGCTATGTCACCTGACACAGCAATCGGAAACTGTCTGAACCGGAATAAGACCCCAAAGAGATCATTGAGGAGATCAGGTCCTTTTTCCCAGTAGTCATTCAGTCGATGGCCATTGAAGCTAGCAGAGGCATTGAAGACGATGCGAACAAGAGTGCTCTTTTTCTCAGGACGAATTACTGGGTGGTGGGAGATCTAATGGACCGGACTGTCGTACTTCTTCATTTCTTCGGTAGTCAGCTTTCTTGAAAATCCCCTTTTTTCCATTTCTTTCATCTGATCATCATACAGTTGAGCGTTGTCCCCTTCTCTCTGTAGCTTCTTCTCTATGGACAGTAGCTTTGCCATTGCCTGCCTCTTGTTATCGGGGGCTTTTTGGGTCCCTTTTCCATTGGTATGGAACTAGCCATCTGTTGTCTACTTTCTCACAGGACTCCCAAATCTTGTCAAACTGGCGTTGGTCATTCGGAGTCAACAGCTTGTCGGTTGAAGGCTTACAGTTGCAGTTCTGGAGCCTCACCCCCATCGCCTCAGTAGACCAAAACTCACTGAGGTCAGTCTTGTCGGTGACCTTTATGTGTAGCACAGTGGACGTTCTTGCAGTCGCCTCACTAGATGATCCGAGAATTACCCAGCCAAGTGGAGAATCTCTCAGGACATAGCCCTCTATTTTCTCTGTCTCACCGCCATGCATAGCAGGATGATCAACACCTAGTAGTATATCAACCTGTCCACAACCACGTCTAACTGTTGATCCCAAATGGCTCTCGATCTTTTCTCTGCACTGCTCTGGTAGTGGAGGCACTGTAGTTATTTCGGGAACTTCTACTGCTGACACTTTATATATCTTTTCTCCACGGTAGATCTCGATCTCATGCAGCCTGGTGACATGGGTTTCGGTCATTCCACCCAAAGTGGTGATGTCGATGCTGATTGGTTTGCCTTTGCCTTGTAACCCAAGTCTTTGTACAGTTGCTCCTTGGACCAGGGTTACACTTGCACAACAGTCAAACACAATGTTTCCAGTCATTTTCTTGTGAAGTGCCCCAATTTCAGTCGTCAGCAAGGGTAGTGCAACATCAGTGCATTCTGACTTGGTGTTGCACGCCATCACCTGAGCAGTGGGGTGCTGAAACGTCGGCTTTCACTTTGTGTAGGAGATGGTGATGCTGGGAATCACATTGTGTGCACTTCTTTTTTCTGCTACAGGTACTCATACTGTGCCCTTTGCCGGCCCGCTTCATGCAGGAAAAACAGGCATGCTTATCTTTCACCTTTCGCCACCGTTCTTCAGGAGTCAGTTTCAGTATGGCAGGACACTGATCAGGCCAGTGACTATCAGTTTCACACCCCCAGCACCTTTCCACTTTACTATTGTGGCTGGTCGCCCTTCCGTCAGATACACTCGGGCTTGCTGAGGTGTTGTACTCGTACTCCTGATGGAGGCAGATACCCGTCTTCTGGTTTTCGTCTCGTTCTCAAGGAATTTGAGAAGTCCCTCGAGACTAGCCTGTTCACTGCTCTGCTGTTCAATGCGGGCATATACTTTCCTGTCATCTGGAGTAAGTTTCTTCTCGATCATGGCCAACATGTGATTATTATTCATGTCTGATTCCTTTCCTACTTGTTTCAGGACATTGAAGCTGCGCCTAACAAGTTGAGCAAACTCACAAAAGCGCCCATCTTCTCCATTGCTAAGCGCTTTAAACTTGGTCAGATCCTGGGCCACTGTGTCTGAAATGACCCTTGGATCACCATAGTACATGTCCAAGTACTCCCAGCATGCACTATAATCAGTTCCGATACCCTTCAGCAACTCCAGTGGCTTGCCAGTTAAACTGTTCCGCAGAATAGAGACAGCATCTCCCGGATTGTACATCGGATCTATCATGTGCTTGAAGTCATCTTTGAATGTGTGATAATCCCTGACATCTCCATTGAATGTTGGCATCTTGGGTCTCTCCAACCTTGGTCTCAACTTGCATGAAGCAGTACTGGTTTTTGGTGTCTGCTGCTGCTCTACTTCAGCAGACGCTGGTTTCGGTGAGGAAGGTGACTGCTCAGCTTGCAGTTCAGCAGTGCTGCTTTCTGGTTGCGTATTGCAGTCAGTACTTTGGGATGCATCATGGTCAGTTGGTACAGCAACAGTTTTTGCAGGCGGATCTTCAGCCGACTTGACCGGTTGAGATTTTCTTAACTGGTTCAGTTTCAGCTTTATCTGCATGAAGTCATCCATACAGGTCTGAATGTATTCTTCCTCCTGCTCATATTCATCGCCATCTTCTATTATCTCGCAATACTCATCGTGTCTGTTCTGCAATTCCATGAAGGAAACCTCAAATTTCCGGAATTCTTCTGTGAGTTCTTCTATGGAAGAATCTTGCTTTATGTGTTGTTCAAACACTTTCCTTTGTCGAGTAAATCTCGTCTTGCTGGTTCGTCGTTTCGCTTTCTTTTCATCCATCTTGGCCTCAATATACTGGAATAGTAAATTGAATTGTGGAAGGCCAGAGGATTTAAGAATGGAGTCGCACCCGGTCTTAATGTATGAAGATTTTAATAATAAATCAGCATTCAATTCTGTAATAAACCAAACAAAAACCAAGTACATGTATGAGTGTACATTCCATATATCAGATTACTGCTAAATAACAGTCTTAACACGTGTAAACAGAAATATTATTACAGTCCAAACATCTGAATCAAGTGAAAAGCAACTTAGAAATGATTTCTTAAAGTCTTCCAGAAAGCACATATTTTTAAACGGAAACATTAACTTACTACTGTGACCGGATACAACTAGCAGATAAGTAACAGTTCAGCAACAATAGTTCAGTCCAGTAAACAGCATACAGTTCAGTTAATGCAAAACGGTAATCCCCCTAAACGCCGATCAGTAACTCTAAGCAGTATCAGTACAAAATTTAGTAGTTTAGCTAACCTTTTACCCGGTAAAACTATCGAAATGTACAGTTTCTGATGCATTTATCGGAAAACGGTCGCCAGGTATAGCGCCCTCAAGAGACAGTTCATAATAAACCAAACTCGCCGAAACACCTTTGTTTGAGAGTAGATAATTATGGCTAAAAATTTCCCCTTTTCTTTCACGCTATTTAACGGGATTCTTGTTCCATCTTGTTTTATAAAATAAAGGACCGAACTTTTGTACTCGAATTTATTGTATTCTCTCGCAGCGTTTGGATACCCGGCTTTTTCGTAAAAATCATCCACAACATCTTTAACGAGTTCTCTGCTCAATGTACCGAGATCTCCTGCGGATAACACGTCTCCTTTATGCGCGGTATGATACGTCACCGGCTGCTGCGGTAAATCTTCCATCTCAATTTCTTCGCCATCGGCGTCGTCTTGGGCGTTTTCCGTTAGCTGATCAAAATCATCGTATTCTCCTTCTGCCATACTATTTTACAATTATTTTTTATTTTTATTTATCGATTATCAATTATCGATTGCATTATCTAATACGACGGGCTTGCTAAATTTTTTAATTTCAATCGTATGATGCATTTTATTATAATCAAAAAGATAAAATAATGTTAGATTATAATAAAATGACGCTTCCTTTAGCATTTTAGAGTAATATATCAAAGCGGTATCGACAATCTGGAAATTTTAAAGCTGGAATAATTTTTTCCAGCGACTTGTCTATTCAAAAGATTTACGTAACAGAAAAAGAATTTTTAGAAGTAGAACTCGCCGATCCTTTTAGCAAGTACAAGCTGCCTCACGTCAATAGCGATGAGATTGTAAGTAGCTGGAATTCGTATCCGCTAAAGTTTTATCAGAATCAAATGAATTTTGTAACGTGGTGTAGTACAACGGGTTGTGGAGTGAGTTACGAACATTTGCTCCATTCGAATCCGATGATTAGTAGTTTCTTCAAATTTCACGTCTATTATCAAATTAGACGATTGCTCAAAGAAATGAGCTGTCCCGCATCTTTTCAAAATTTTTGGAGCGCGTTTGAAAACAATATAGACATTGGCGCATATAATAAAATATGTAGAGACTTTCACGTCTCGCCGGTATCTATTTGAAACAACAAGAAGAGAGGATTGGGAATAGCCTATTATTACGACAACGGTTACATTCCTGTGCCTGGGAAAGACTACGATAATTCAAGCCTGCATGTTCCGTTTTCTAACGTGAGTGATTATTCAGACGCTACAAAGATGGGCTTTGGAGATCATCCATCGACGTATACAGTCGCCTACATTTCACAATCTCCCCAGACTGAGCAAGCTTGGGTTAAATTTATACTCGCGTCGGGATTGGATATAGGTATAGAACGAATCAACGACTCTATAAGAACGTACGTTTACGCAGTGCTAGGAGCTCAAGCTAATAAAACTGGTACCGGTTTAGATGCAAAAAGAGAATTCTTAAACATACTCGATGCTTCCATCGATTCTCTGGTAGATTTGCAATCTTCTATTCGGAGAAGATTTATACTTAACTCAACCTCGCGATGGATGATGCTCACCAAGATGAATTTTTTTTCTCTGATATTTGGTCTCGCGATTGCTGTTGGGTTAGGTGTAATTATTTACGAGTTTATTCAACGATGACCCTGTAGATAAAATAAAACCATGGCCCCAACTCCACTCACGAATAGCTACACATGTTCCGCCAACCATCCTACCGCTCCTGAAAGTTTTGTCAATAACCAACTCAATACTCCGCCGATGATACCCGGTAGAGAATCTAAGGCTTTTAATCCAAGTTTCTTTAGTAGATTCGATAGATTTTTCAGAGTTTTTTTGTATCCAGTCTTTTACGGTACCGCCACTTGGTGTATGCGTAGGTGGCAAAGGTGGCGTTGGAATCGGTTTTACGCTCGCTACGATCGAAGCGGCGATGGTACTGATCGCGAGACCAACTGCTGCTAATATACTGACTATCGTTACGCCTTGTTCTCTAAATAAAGTTTGAATTTTTTCACCCAACCCGACGTCTTTTTCCAACATTTTATTAATCGTTTTTTTGATTCTATTGATTTGACTACGAAGAACGCGTTCATTCATTCTAGCAACCTCTAATCTCGCTATTCTTTCATCTTGTTTTTCTCCCAGCTGTTTACGAATTTCTACAGACAACTCATCTTTTCGTTTCTCTGTCGCGTCAACGAGTAATTTTTGAAGAGTGGAGATTTCTTTGTCGGGTATGCTCAATTTGGCTAAATTATTTACGAGTTCACCTCGAGTCGTTTGCAAGGCTTTATCGAGACCCAACAGTTCTCGCAATGGAAGTCCATCCGCTCGCGATTCTTCGTCTGGAAGAATCGAAAATGTTTTACATTTGTCGCAACTTGCGGTAAATCTTGCATCGGAATGCTTTCAACAGTTATTTCATCGAGATTACTAACGGGTGTTTGTAACGCCGCACGAGCCTTTTTCGAGATCTTGGTAACATAATCAACTATACCTAGATCGCCTCGGATAAAATCCGAGCCGTACCTTTGTTTGAGAGTAGATATAGCTAAAAATTTCCCCTTTTCTTTTTCGTTACTTAACGAGATTAATGTATTGTCTTTTATAAAATAAAGTTTCAAGTTATTGTACTCGAATTTATTGTATTCTCTCGCAATGGGCTCGTATCTGACTTGCTTGTAAAAATCATCTACAGCATCTTTAACGAGTTCTTTGCTCAATGTACCGAGATTGTCAGCTGATAACACGTCTCCTTCATACGCTGTATGATACGTTACCACAATCATTAAATGCTAAATCATTAAATGCACAATCATTAAATGCTAAGGAATGTTCAGGAATAGATTAGGACAAAATAGTTGCCTTTATTTGACCCTCCCATGTCACACTCCAATAGTTATCATATGTACCCATTAGTGTGGAAAGACCCACTTTTTTATTTATTTTGTAAGTTATTTAAAACAGTGTTCTATATATTTAATAAAGAGTTGTACTTTTTTACAGAAAATATTTGTGTCTCACTCCTTTACCACAAGTTTTACTTTCCCCAAAACCATCAAATTGTCAACGTTGATCAACTGTTCCTCAATTGAGCTATGCTTTTGTTTTAACATCCACATCAGATTATCTTATACAAAATAGTAAATGGCATAACAAGAGCACTGAAAAGGGTCTTGTTTAAGAAAAATGCAATCGGAAACTACCGTTTTAATTTGCCACAAGTGCCCCCCCCCCCTAGAAAAAATGGTGCACTCCCATGTGCCCCCTAAAATGTTACCCTAGTTCCGTTGCTGGTGACAAGGGCTCAACATGTATTCATATGTTACAATACTACTTTTTATTGGTACTCCAAACAAATTACTTGGAATTTTAAAGTTCATATTACTTGTATGCATTGTAAAAAGCTCAACACGTTTATGTTTAATTACAAATAATCTAATTTATTCCACAGGTATCACCCATCAAGACCACTCCAAATGCAAAAAGAAAACAGGTGGGCAATTCCACGCAAGTGCGACATGAGGGTAAACATTTCTAAATGCTTTTTTCTCAAATATCTTTTGCAAAATTAATAGGGTATATTCTGCAGTTTCTAGAAATGAAAATGTTTTTTTTTTCTAGACCAATTATTTTGTGAATTACAGCACTCTGAAGTTGACACTATGTTTATGCTACCAATCGTAGGTAAGAACACAAAACTTATTTCTTTTGATATTTTTCATTAATCTAATGATATTTTATTTATTTTTGTGTTAAAATAACAACTCTCAGTGTCTATTTTTAGGAAAATAACTTTTATTTATATGAAATTAATGTTAGGTACCCAGGATGTGCCGTCAAAATAACGCTTAGGCTTAGTGTAATGTCAGTCACAAAAAACGATGATTTTTCCCATAAAGCATACAGGATAGTAATTAAAATCTGCCCTTTATTATTTTCTTAGTATGGGGTCTGGGTTGAGCAATAATGTTATCAAGTGGGCAAATAATTGTTATTTAAAGATTTTGTCAATTGAACAAAAGTGTAATGTCAGTCACGCGTAATGTCAGTCACGATATTGTAATGTCAGTCACGTTATTACATAAGTCAATGGAAGAAATGTTCAACAGTTGATGGATTGATAACTGTCTATTACCCACAATTCAACTTAATGAAGCTCATATAATCCTGAAACAATGCTCTTGGATCCATCATAATTTGTATTTTTAATCCACCATCATCCATCTTATACAGGTAAGTGAATAACATATGAAGTTTTTTGTGAAATGTACCCCATTTAAAGCACATTATTCAACATGAATATTTTCATTTGATTGAAGTAAAAGTAATTTTTGACAATCTTTTTCTTTTTAAATAGGGCTTAATTATTACAAGAGTCTCACATTACACAAGTTTTACAAGAGTGTAAGTAGGATGCCAAAGACAGCAGCAGAGAGAAAGGCTGAGCGCAGGAAAAACAAAATGAAAGAAAGGGGATTGTATGAGGCATACAAGAAAAGAAATGCAGAGGAACAAAGGAAAAGTAGGTCAAGAAAAAGAGAAAATGAGGAGAAGCTATCTAAGGCTGGTCAGAAGAAACTATGGACAGAGAGATGTCAAAATCGAGAGAGGGTTTCAAGGCGTCGCAATCTGAAGAAGCACAGAGCAGCACAATCATCTGATCCAACTCCTTCAAAGTCACCATTCAATAGTGCAAAAGCCTTTGGAAAGGCAGTAAGCAGAGTAAATCGAGCTCTGAACAGAGCATTGCCAAGAAGGCAAAAGGCTGTGTGCCGTGCTTTAATTCATAGGAGGTTTATGGAAGCACAGTCATCTCCATCTGTATCACCAATGGTGGGAAACACGACTTCCATCAGGGATGAAACATCTGACTTGGTGAGATCTTTCTACGAGAGAGATGACATAAGTCGGCAAGCTCCAGGAAGACGATATTTTGTGACAATTCGCAAAGATGACGGTACTAAAGCCAGACAACAAGTTCGACACTTGACCTATTCCATTAAGGAGGTGTATGCCCTATTCGTCAAAGAATATCCACATGTAAAAGTTGGAAAAAGCAAGTTTGCTGAGCTCAGACCGAAGCATGTACTACTCTGCAGTAAGCTTCACCACAATGTGTGCCTTTGCAAATATCACGAGAATTTCATTTTAGCGGTAGATGCCCTTCACAAAATATGTCCTGTTTTTCCAAGCTACTCTCATGACCTTCCTGAGAGATTCCTATGTCAACCTCCTTGCAGAAGTTGTTGGGTCAATGAATATGACACTTGCAAGGATGGATCCATCTTCAACCAGTTGTTCCCATCAGAAGAAGTCGCGATGACAACATGGTATGCTTGGAAAAAGGTTGAAATTGGCAAAATCTCCAAAATGATCGAAGAGGGAACAACACATGACCTCCAAGTGTATCTCTGCTCAATTCTTCCACAATTTCTTGAGCATTGCTATGTGAAAAGGCAACAAGCTGCGACGTATCAAGAATAAAGAAAAGCTGCGGAAAGTCAAACAACAACGGCCCTCATACAAGTTGATTTCTCGGAGAATTATACCTGCCAACACCAAGACGAAATCCAAAGCGCACACTGGCAACAGAGTCAAGTCAGTCTATTTACGGCAGCTATTTGGTTTGATGGTAAATTGCACCCTAAAGTCATCGCATCTGACAATTTAACTCATAGTAAAGACACAATCATTGCATATGTTGATATTTTGTTAGAAGGTATTCCTTCGTGGTGCAGTGAAGTATCCATCTGGTCCGATGGACCTGCATCGCAATTCAAGAACAGATACATCGCAGCCAGTATCCCCGTTCTTGAGAAGAAGCATGATGTCACCCTACTATGGAATTTCTTCGCAACATCACATGGTAAGGGACCAGTAGACGGAATTGGTGGTAGCGTCAAAAGACAAGCATGGATGGCAGTGAAAAACAGACGTGCTTTGGTGACTGATGCAGCCTCCTTCACTGATGCAGTGAAGCTTACTTCTAATGTAGTGGTCATTGAAATGACTTCATCAGACATAGACAGAAGAAACAAGTCACTGAACATCAGTGAAGTATTCACAAATGCTCCTGATGTATAATAATAATAATAATGTGTGGATTTATACAGCGCACGTATCCACCAACTAAGTGGTGCTCAAGGCGCATTATATTATTATCCCTGCTCATAAGGCTCATAAATCATTCCTGAAACCATCTCAGCTCCCTGGGGAGTATACAGCTCAATTGCTGCCATTTCTAGCGCATATAGAGCAGACCAACTCTGCCTTCACAGGTACCCATTTAACCCCTGGGTGGAGAGAAGCAATTATGATTAAGTGTCTTGCTCAAGGACACAAGTGTCACGGCCGTGATTCGAACCCACATTATGTTGCTAACACCAGAACTTGAATTCCAAGTTCACATCACATCATCAGAATAATAGATGGAGACATTCATACTTTTCTCCTGACAAAGGATGCTGCTTCCCTGCCCACAGAGAAAGTTGTGGAAGATGGTGTCAATACAATTGCAGTCAATGACTGGTGTGTTGTGGATTATGAGGGTGAGCTCTTCCCTGGGATAGTCAAAGCTGTGTGTCCAAATGACAACTTTGAAGTGTCAGTCATGGTTAGGGCTGGTGCATACTGGAAGTGGCCACTGAGAGAGGACAAAATACACTACACCAGAGACAAAATAAGAAGAAAGTTGGAATCACCAGTTTTTGATGACTTTTAAGAAAGTACAGATAAGTGTAATGTTGTCAACCCATCACGAATCAACTTAAACACACAAACTATAACATCTCTCACTGTAGATCGACTCAACGGATACAGAGTGCTGGTTTGATGGGAAGGACAAGACTGTTTTGTGGAGTATTTTACTTGTACATGTATTATTTAGTACAGTAAAAACTTTTTTTAAATCTGCTACTACACCAAGCTATAGATTTACAAAGTGGTGTGTGTGTGTGTGTGGGGGGGGGGGGGGGGGTGGTTAAACCCAAAATTATGTGTAGGTTTAAAAGCAATGTGGTAACATAATTTCTTGGAACCTGACCACAATCTGACAACGTTGGTGCTCTGTTTGCTGTACATCATGTGGCCTCTACTTAGACCGTCGCTAAGTACATATTATACATGATCGGTTCCTGAACTACACGCATACATTTTTCTCAGCGATAGTGGATACCGCATGGTGTACTGCAAATTAAAAAAAAAAAACTTTAAAAAAAACTAGAATCTTATACCTGACCACGTTGAATATTGCTCACCGGCTAGGATGGGAGAGTATGTGTAAACAAATGTAGGCATATATTTGTAGCACATATATCCAAATACAAGTTACAACAATGCTTGAAAATTTTGAAATAGCAGTTTACATGTCTTGTCTTCTCTCAATTATTTCATGCATGTGAAAAGCAACACATCTGTTATTTTATTGACAAAGACTATTTTATTACAAAGGGGAGCGCCTATCTCTTCCTATCCATTTTCTTTCAATGAAAACTGCCTCCCGAATTCAGCTTGTATTTTATACATTTCATGACATTTAATGCATGTTCCAACCTTTAAACATGTTAAAATTATAATTATTCCTTTAAAAAGAGCATAATTGACACATCTCTTGTTGACAGAAATTTTTTCGTTTTAGTGTTAAATTGTTGTTACTGTTAGCAGGCGTTATGAATCTAATGCGTAATGTCAGTCACGGAGGTGAATTTGCATATTGGTTGAAAAATTCATGAAGAGTTTTTCCCATCTTACTACATGCGTTACTGTTTTAAATATGCCTGCGTACGCACCACACTCAACAGCGAGCATAGGCTGGTAGGTGATTTAACTGCGTGCAATAGCCTACACATGGCGCTGTAGCAAAATAGGCCAAAGCGTTTATTGTTTTGATCGGTGGGGGAGGGGGGTACGCGGCGGAATGCAATTTTTTTCTGCAATTCAAAATTGCCATCAGATCAAAGGAAAATAAAATCACTGGACCCCAATGTTTGAATATACATGTACATGTATGCGTGAGACTTCCACGGTAATGCAGCGCAGCCGGCCAGAGCCACGACTCACGCCAGGTCCCCGCACATATCTACATGCGAGCAGCATTTCACACGCACGAAGCCTATGTTAACGTTAACATTGTGTGAGTGACATGATCCAAATCGCTTAACGAATATTTGTATTGGTTGTATGACAATGTATATGTTCTCGTTCGACCAATAAGAACAGTTTTACGCGCTATAGGCATTGCATATACCGCGTAACGAATATTTATTGGTTGTATGATGACGTACAGTTGGTCGTTCGACCAATAGAAAAATTGTTACGCGCCATATGCATATCACTATGAATAACTTTACCCTGAAAATGCCCTGAAAATCTGTTTTACCGTGAAATAAATAGTTCACGGCAATTTCATGACAACACAACACCGTCAAAACGCCATGAAATACTCTTGGGATTCCTTCACCGTGAAAACGCCATGAACTTCTTGTGGCAGTTTTGGGGCAGCTCATTAATTCTTGAGAACGCGAATTTGCTGTGAAATCACGTGAATATTATTGCCAATATCTGAGAGGAAGAGATTGAAAATTGCGTGTAATTACGGTGAACTTGTTATTTCACGGCAAAACGGATTTTCAGGGCATTTTCAGGGTGAAGTTATTCACAGTGAGGGCATTGCACGCACGTGTTAACTAGACTGCAGTGAGCTTGTCCGAGTGCCTTCCAACGACTGCATCAATATATAATATATACATAGGCCTACATGTAACAGCAAAAGAAACTCCTGTCACCCTAAAATATTTATTTCAATTTATAATTAATATAATTTGTTTAATGAAGAATATTATGAATATGGAGGAACACGAACAAAATGTGGCAAATTTGGTTGACCACAGCCAACCATCCTAACATTGTATATTTATATTATGTTTAATAATATAATTACTTAACAAAATTTAGGGGTGACGTATATAATTAATCCAAGTTATTTTATTTGTCATATAAAGAAAAATCTACAACTTTCTTGTTATGGAATTAAAAATTGTTGTGTTGCGAGTGCACGTTTTTTCCACTCGCAATTTACGTGGGCCCCGTTGAAAGCACTCGCAATACACGGCACGTTCCCCGTTCCCCTGTGTGTTTTTGAGCATTTTAAAGCAACTTGTGGGCTGTACTGTATATGAGCGTTGCTCAGGGCAGCCTATGCTGCAGCGCATGCTGACGCAGCCACAGCCGTAGCCGCCAAATTCGGAAACGGCATTACTTTCGATCCCAGCCACGGAAGGCCCAACTTTCGACTACAATACGTAACTTTATCAAGCATCTGCAATGGAATTTGTAACGTTGCCCCTCTGAAAATTCAATAAATAGTATTGCGCTCAATTCTTTCCGTGGGAGTAGCATCATTAAACAAGGCAGCTCCTATCGCTCATCAACTGTACTGTATGCTTGCGCGTCACGAAAAGAAACTTGTGAATGTTGCCAGTAGAGATCGTCCCATGGGTGATTATACTGACATTAAATACATTAAATACATTCATTTAATGTGAAATACTGTTAATACAAATTGTTTAAATCTGATAAAGGAGATTGGTGAAAATAAAATGGAAATACATGTACTGTACACCTAAAAATTGATTTGTGCTTAAATTTTTCTTGTTTCTTGTTACAAAAACATGGCCTTAGTGCCCTTTTCTTTTTACTTTTTGGTGTCTTCCCTTTGGCTTTGGTGCCCTTAAAATTGCTCTTATCGAACAAAGTGGCCTTCCCTTAAAAATGATGAAATTCCAGGCCTGATAATGGTTTATATTAAAAAAACACTGAAGTGGCCCCCTTTTTTCCTTTCTGCAGTCCGAAATTGCCATTGTCGTAATGATATCTAATGGATAAGTTTCCATTAGATATCCATTTTAGGACAGTGGCAATTTCGGACTCAGAAAATATAATTGGGGCCACAGGTATTTTTTTTTAAAACGATTATTGTCCAGCGTCCGTCTTTCATGATTTTAGCTAACGACGCATAAAAAAACATCAGGGTCGTATTTAAAGTTGAGTGTAAAATACGTGCAAAATACCTGTAGTGACCGTTATACTGTTTTTTATTTTCTACGGAAACTGCCGGAACCGCTGGCAAAAATACCAGGCCCAGCCCCGCTGAGAAATAATATTCCCGGCCCAAATTAAGCCGCCAGACCAGTGCACAGCGAAACTCTTCGACGTGTTGAACCATGGGGAAAACGTGCGTCTGATGTTTTTAAATTTCATGTAATAAAACGACTTATTTGAGGCAAATGCTTATACAGTACTTCTAATAATAATCATAGGCTATACAAACATGGATCTTTGAATCCTGTTTCGTTGTCGAAAACCATAAGTTATGGCGGCTGTTTAATGGACCATGAGTATTTATATTAGCAGGGGCGGATCCCAAAAAAAAAATTGCAGGTGGGGTCTGGCCAATTTGTTTTGTTTTATTAATGTCCAATAGTACCTCTGCAGAATGTCAGTTTTTTTAATGTTCACTTTAATATTGTTACATATTTTTTTTGTCAGAACAGGATTTCCCCACCAGTTCGACAAACAACGTCTCTGTATCTCTCCATGAAACCTTTTTTGAAGCTTGCTTTTGAACACATGTTGTTACTGTAAAGGGCAATAAACTTGAAGACGCGTCTATTGCTTATTAAGTTGCCTCCCAACATAATAGTGTTCTTTTCATTAGTAATGGCTATCACAGCTAAGCATCCTATTCAGTCTGCTATTAATAGTATTCAATGGTCTATTGAAATCGGTGAGCCAAACTTACTCTTGGACACTTATTGTTCAATTCATTGGCTAACTCTGTAAGCATCCTGTTTACTTTCAGTGGTCTTTTGAATTTCTGGACATCTCTGAAAACATCGGAGTGTTGCCGATTAAAAATCACAGAAATAGTTCACAAAATGTGTGTTTTATTTTTAAATGTTTTTAACTGAATGGTAAAGGAGTCTTAAACGAGTGTCAATTCACATTATCGTAGGAAAAAATCAGGGTCATTTCAAGTTGAGTGTAAAAAACATGAAAAATACTTGTAGCGACCGTTATCCCGTTTTTTATTTTCTAGAAACTGGGAACCGCTGGGTAAAAAATACCAGGGCCCCAACCACGCTGAAATAATATTCGGTCTAAATTGCCGCCCGACCAGCACAGCGAAACTCTTCGACGTGTTGAACCATGGGAAAAAGCGCCCGATTTTTTTAATTTCATGTAAATAAAACGACTTATTTAGAAATGCTTATACAGTACTTCTAATAATAATCATAGGCTATACAAACATGGATCTTTGAATCCGTTTCGTTGTCGAAAACCATAGTTATGGCGGCTGTTTAATGGACTCTGGAACTAAGCCACAACTCTAAATAAATATCTTCATGGTTGCTACCTCAACTTTCTACTACATTAATAGGTGAACTTGGAAAAGATTTTAAAACCACCCACCATAATAATACAAAAATGTGCCTCAACCCTTGCACAATACATGCACTAGGAAATAAATACAGTGGCTTGTGCTGGTAGATCAGTCTTCACGCTTCGGTGGTTAGTAGTACCGGCTACATATCGCCTGTCACTCAGATAAAGGGATTAAAGCCACTGTTTGTCCAAGCAGATAAGAGGTGTGAGTTGGTAAAACATGAAAAAGGATGTGTGATACTTAATTTTTCTCTAATGGAGGATTCCCGTAATGAGAAAACTCACGAGGACAAAATTAATAGTCGCACTTTCAGATGTTTAAAATGTTTATTACTGAACCAAATTCAAGAATAATTATTTTTTATAATTCATTGATACTTGACAAAAAGTGAAATGATTTTGAAACAATGGTGAAAATTGTCAAATCGACAAAAGACGAAAGTCTTGGCAATTTCTCGAGACACTTTTGGAACCGAACCAAGACTGTACCAGTACAGCCATGGGCGCCAGCGCGGCCAAGCGCCCGAGGCGTGAGCCTGCTGGTTAAGAGCCATACAATATATCAACACTTTTCGCGTGGGCGTAAATCAGGGTCTCGACCACTGTGGTGCTTTTTCGTGTCGGGTATTTTTGAATTATGATACTGCCAGCGAGTTTAGTTTTGAAACAATGACGCATCATTCGGAACATCGTCACCCCCCTTCATCATATCAACGCCAATAAAAAAGTGACAAAACTGTTCAGTTTGGAAGGCCATCCGTCAAACTCAACGCCAGAATTTCGACCGAGCGGGCTGGTGAAGAAAGGCTCACCGTTCACGGTAATAAACGACGCATGCCTGGCGACCATTGACGGGCCAGCCAACTCAAATGATGGCAAACACTCAGGGATTTGATTGTTGAACGTGATGGTGACCATGAATAATGTCGCATTTGTAGGATTGTTGGACAGGTAAGAGTAATAAAAGAGAAATATTGTTTGATAATATAATACTAGGGGGCTTTTTTGTGTGGTTGAATGCTGAACTCTTATGATGAATTTCTGTTAGCTATTACATTATTTTTGATAGTTCCTATAGCCAAGGCCCAATGATATTGTGATGATGTTTACAATACAGACATAATTATGATATAGTTTAGAAAGCAGAACAATTTCCAGTGAAGTAGTTGTAATTTCCACCATCAATGTATGGGAAGATGGTCAAAAGGGTCATGGTGAGAATTCAAACATGGACTGGAGGAAATAGCATCAGGTACCATTATTTCCAGTACGAGTACAGTACAAATTTTTTAATATGCACCATGTCCATCATATCCATTATTTCATTAGCTGTTATGTTTTGTTTTATAGGTATAGAAAACATCACTGCCAGTATTTTTACTTGCATCAACACCATGTAGAGTTCAGCTTGATTCCATTTCACTATTCACATCTACAAAGCATTGCCAAGGTAGAGTAAATTCAGATTTGTTGTATCCCATTTATTATTATTTTTTTGTTATAGAAAACTTAGTTTATGTAAATATTTGTTTTCTATAAAAACAAAATCAGATTTACAGAAACAATTTCTCATTTAGAAAAAGTGAAGTTCAGGTTCAGGTCCCCCCCTCCTCCTTGTGCATGCAATGTTAAATTGTCCATATTAGGGACAACATCACGATCAAGCAGACTTTCAACAGGGCATGGAATCGGTGTCCTAGTTTAAGATGAACACAGTGACTGGAAACTTACTGGCTCATTTATTCAGCAGCAATATATGACCTTATCATGTGGGTATTATTTTCAGTCACCGGGTAATCTAAAACTAGCACTCGATTCCATGCCCTGTTGATCGTGACGTGTCCTCAAAGGAAAAACATCGGTAATATTTACTTACTTTGAATGAAGATCGTTTAATAATGAATATGTTAAAGTTTGAGCTCAATGGGAGTCTAAGTCATGAGAAAAGTGTGAAAACCCTTCATAATTTTTAGGAAAACATTAGTAAATGTGTATATTTGTTTTCAGTTTTCTTTAAAATAAGAACACAATAAGTAGAATAATTGTTTAACTTCGTCACATCAGTTAGCTGTGGTAATAAATAATTCAGTAATTGTGCAATCAAGTAATAACCAGTGATGTACCTTCCCTTTAACATCATATCCAAACATTCATGTGAACATGTTTTTAAATTCATACAGTGCCCTAGCATCTCTTGGTGAACTCCCAGGTATATATGAGCTCCATCAATCAACATCAAAGTCAGTTGCACAAGATCAACAAGTGAGAGTCAAAGCAACATATGGACACAACATCACATGAGCCTGTATGAGTGAGAAATACTATTTTGCTGTCAACACATCACATTTTTCAAAAAGTTATTTAAATTGTGTGAGATATTACTGTAAACACCCCTACATAGTACATGTACACTTGTCTCTCACTTAAAAAATAATAAATATAATGTTTATATCAAAATTTTGTTTCTCTAGTCCGAACATGCACATGCTGATTTCATATGTAGCCTATATAATCAGTTTCCTAAGCAATATTAATAAAAATACACTTTTATGTGTTGTCCAGTGACTTTAATGTGCAATTTAACTTACCCAAAAGGGAAGAAAACATTAATTATCCTTCTGAGAGTTTGTCATTTTGCAGTGTGTGTGTGAATGGTAAGTGTACTGTAGCACTTGAATAATTAGCCAAAGTAGCTTTACATGTGTTATTCATGGCTTGGCCCTATTGTGTTATGTTTTGTGTGCTGGAGTACCATCATGCAGTAATCTTCTTTTTGTAAGACTGTATACATAATGTTTGTATTCATGTTTGGTCCATAGATGAAATGGAGTGGATGGATGACAGAGACGCTCAATGCATCAATGTCACTTACGTATGTGAATGGGTGTCAGCAAAGCAGAGCCTACCACACCTAAGTTACTAGCAGACATTCCGCTGAATAAGGTTCTTAGAAGATTACCTACATATCAACTTCAGGTTTGTTGCAGGGTGCATCCAATCAAAACTTTCAATTGAAAGTACAGGCGACATGTCCTACTTACCAAGACACTCTCTCTGCCAACAACTGCAGGTATAACATGAAAATGTTTCAAGACAAATGCAACTGACAGCCCTCAACCCCACCCCACTCCCAAAATTACTATATTAGTATTTTTGTGGTTGTACCTACTTTGAAAATATTGAGATTTTGAAGCTTTACTTGGTTGAAGACAGTAGGAGTAGGAGTTAATTATCTTTCAGAGTAGTAAATAGTGGTTCTGAGAACTGGCGGTGACATTACTTCGTTTCAATCAGTATACTCTCATTGTCTTCAGGGGATGAAGATGATCAGAGTATACCGATGGAAACCGAGGGAACTCGATCGTTTCTGGTTCTCGATAACACTATTGAACTTGAGATAGTTACATGAATTATACTACAAATCTTACTCTACTGTATACAAACATGTATTCTTAGATAAATATGCATAATGATATTGATTTCTTATTTGTACTTTTCAAACCATGATGATGATAAATCAACATCACAAAACCACTATGAAAATATTTTGCCAGGGGTTGAAGGGTAATAAGATCCTTATTCAGCATTATTATAGACATAAAGTCCTGAGAGTTAATTTAGGGTAGAGGGACTACATGTATAAGTTTGGATTAAACTTTGGGGCTATATTCAAAGGCAGGAAGTAGGTTATATTCAGTTTGGGTGTGTGAGGGGGGCTAGGTTACTGAGACACTGAGCATGGAGGAACATATAAACATTTTCCCCATTCTTTGTTTCCAACTTTGCCCAAGAAAAAGGTACCTGTGAGAGAGAGTCTTTTACTCCTGATATTTCCATGTTGTAAATAATTTTTCCTCCATGGAACATAATAGAAAGTTAGCTAATAATTGGCACATTTCATCCTTCATGTATCTGGTACCACAGAGTCTACTCAAAGCACAGGCGTATTATAGTAATTGGGTGGAGAAGAAACAGTACGCTTATGTCAAATAGCTGTGTCTGCAGTCTTCAACATGTCAAAGTTTTCCTTCTCCCCTGCCCTCGGCGAAGAGTTTGTCGAAAAGTAAATATTTTAAAATGAGCACAAGTTCTAGTGTGGTGGCAATTCAAACAAATGAAATGTAAATACATCCCAAATTGATCAAATCTGATAGTTGCTTGCCCTTTTCATTTGTTTACTTGAAAAAAGCATATAAATTCTAGATTTAAGTAAAGCCAACATTGGTATTTATGTCTTGGTAATGATCTTGTACAAAAATAAATTGAATGGATGGACGATGTTTATATACCGAGATTGATCTTTATTGTAATATACTTCACTTTTGCTCAGTTTACCATCTGACAAAATATAATAGTAGTTGAATGAATTGATTTCAGGACTGGGTACGACATTCAGGGCTGTTAACTGGAATCGGTAATTTTGGAATAAAATGTTCCTACCTCCCCAGGTTCTTTGGTGATGGCATGTACTGCCACTGGTGAGTGAACCATTTACATTTATTTTCTAAAATTCTTTGCAGGTATCATTGCCTTTTCTTGATCCAAGAACTACAGGGAGGAGGCCGACAAAGCAATAAACTAAAGGCCGGGCCAGAAAATGTTTGATTCCAAATTGCAATTCCATCGGCCGAATCGAGAATCACACCTTGCATCAATTTGCATAGCTGAAGTATAAAATGTTTGTCCTCTTTCTGAAAAGATTTAGAGTGAGACAGAGGGTAAAGAGACTTCCGTTTAAATAAATTCAAAATTATCCATAATCCTGTGAAATAAATTAAAACATTTTTTAACTGATATGGATTGGAAAGATTGGTTAGAACCCTTCTCTTGGACTGAAATGCCAGTACTGCTATAGCAAAAAAAATCATACTATACATATAAACCTTAATTTTATTTGTAATAAACTTAATATTTAAAACTGATAAAAATGTTCATCATTGGTGTTGGTAATGAAAATTTGACTTCCAACCCTGTAACAGTTAATTGGTCTCATGAAAATAGCGTAAAACCAACCTTGAAAATTTAATAAAATCAGTGCTCCCCTCGTGTTTCACAAAGTTACTTATCTCGGAAATTCTTGCTATTTATAAACTCTTTTTTTTCTTTCTTTTTTCTCTAAAGATAAAGCTAGGCCCCCTAAAACTTAAAGCTTGTTCGTACCAAAACAATTTGATGATTTGCCCTAAACCATATACTAGTATGTGTCCCAGCCAAATAAAAATGTTTTGATAATATTTTTGGGAATATGAGGAATCTAAAGCAAATTAGGCTACTTTCACAATTGTTTCTTGTCAAATATGTAGAGGTATGTAATGGGGTTTGGGCAATTTCACATAATTGCCAGGGGACATTATCATGATTGTGTTCATCATGTTACACATGTTCTGTCTACCGATGGCAATATAAGCTACATGATTGATATTGATCAATGAATGATTGAGATAGCTCACCCAGAATCCCCATGTCAGATAATTCTTGCTAAGCACCGGTTGTTCAGTCTATGCCTTTCTCATGGTTGATCCAAGGTCTATCAATACAATATTAAGCATTTTCCTCACTTTTTTGGATGATCTTGGACGTCGACGTTGTCTGGTTTGCAATCAGATCCAGGGAAATTCTGTGATCGTTCGTGTGTTTGCGGATACAAAAATGTAAAGACTGGAACAGCCTCTTGTTGCAATCCACGACGGTGTGCAATGCGGTGCCAGTCTAAATACAATCTGCAATATTGCCAATACAGGTTTCACGGTCGTAGACTACTGGGAAATGCGTATACGTGACCTTTGACATTATTGTTGTTTTTGGACATTCTCGTGGTGCATTAAAGATACCCAGATTGGGTTTTTTGAGAAAATCTTACAAAGGATTATCTATCATTCTCTCAATCCCGTGTTTTGCACTTTAGACGGGTGTGTACGCTAAGCGATCGGACGTCTATTGGGACCAGAAAAAACATGCATGTTGAGGGTGTTTACAAGGGGATTTTTGAGCAGTGGAGGCTGGCTTGTCTGTAGATAAAATAATTTTAAAGTCTGATTATCTACATCCCTTGATCAAGGTAATGACTGATAAAAGTAAGGGCACGCAATTTTAATGGGGTAGATTTTGCCCAACAAAAGGGCGGTGTTCTCCTCAAGTGTGCTGTCGTCTAACTCATGTGAGTCTCAGTCGTTACGCACTGTCGATCGCCGGCGTATTACGGCGGTGTTTGTTTATAAGTGTAATAGCGGTGTGCAGGTACAACTTCACATCTTAAATAAAATGCCGATACAAAGCGACTTATTTTCGGAAGTATGAGATTGCACAGCCAAATGTACGACATGGTAAAATCAAGGGCATGTGATTGGTCATGTTCTTGGATTCTGAATATACTAAGACATAAAAAGATAATACAGTAATGGCTCTAAATGAACGTTGTTGCCTGACTTTTATTACTAACCTGACTAACATTATAATATTTTGTTTAATTAACCTATGAGCATACGGTGTGACACATTTTGTTGTGAAATAAAATGCAAATATAGGCCTAAGTTTTAAATAATGCAACTGAGTGTACATTGTTTATTAATGAATCAAGCCAATCTAAGGTTGGGCAATATTGAAATTTTATTTAACAATAATGTATTGCGCTGCAGAATGACTGATCTGTAAAAGCATGCCTATTTCCCTGTAGTCGCATCCGCACGCATTTGGGTTTTTTGACGCCAACGTTTCATTTTTTATTTAACTATTTTAAAATATGAAAAAACAAAAATGCCGTTTTCGAAAAAAAAAAACAAAAAAGGGAGGGGGAAAAGAGATTAATGATTCCATAGAACCGGGTGAGTATTCTAATTCATCATTACATATAATTTTTAATTAATAGCACATTTGTAAGCCTTTTTCAGTAATGGTGTGTGTTTAACAATATTGTGTAAATAATAAGAGCTGACACGTTATCATGGGAACACTGACCACTGGCCCTTCAACAACAAAAAAAACTAAATTAGTCTCGAACGTCGCATTTTGACGGACTTCAACAACCTGGTGGATTTAAATTATGATGAAGTAAAATTACATTTAAACGATTAATAATTATAGTTTCTTTCTTTAGCATGCGCGGCATTGAGGTTGTTTACAAATACTCTGCAAGGAAAAAAACAAATGTCCATTCGTCCCAATATAGATTTAACAAGTTGGGGAACGCCATTTAATTCCGTCCAAAATGTCAACAACAAACCCGTGATAACCGGTTTTAAACATTCGTTTTAGAAAAGGGTGGTATAAACAATAAAATAATCATCGCTTTATAATGTTAATGACGAAACCCCTCAACAATTACGGAACCACTTTTGAAATTTCCAAAAACAAATTTTCCTTCGTCCCAAAGTCAAAGCCCAACGTTCGAAAAATTTTGTATCCGTTTGGAGTTGACCTTGCCCTACCCAACCCCCGTTCTTGCGTGTTAACATTAACGAGTTTACGCCGTAAGTTAAAATTTCCCCATAAATTTTCCTATTTACGATAGGTTTGTCGGAAAGAAATCTTCAAAAAATGCCCGGGTTCCTGACTTTCGAAACCCAGCGGACAGTTTCAAATAAACTTAAATAGATCTGGACGAGAAACACGGAATTGTTTTCCACGAAAGTTAACTACCTAAAAACAAAGCAACCGAGTTCGGATGCGTCATGTGGTAACTAAAGATTAGCCCAGTACGTTATTTTTTCCGGGAAATTATATTTTTTTAAAAACAAATTTTTATTAGTGGATCATATAAATCTGAAAAGTCAAATGGGGGAATTCCCCCAATTTATGAAAGGGGCGGGAGGCCGTTTTTTGTTTAAAATAATTGTTTGGTTGTTTTTAGGGAAAATTGTGACCTACAAATTTTATGTAAAATTAATATTATAAAAAAAAGGGGGGAAGGGAATAAAAATTTGAAAATTACAGAAAGACTATTTTTTTGCCTTCATAAGCCCAGGTTCACCCGCACACTTGTTTATTTGTCCAACACTGCCCCCAATTTATCCCCCATAACCCTTATCCCCCCCCCGCTTTAAAACTGTCATTGGCACCGTTTTTTCCCTTTGACTTTCCCCTTCCATATTTAACCCCCCCAACCCTTTTCCCTTCCGTTTAAAAAAAAAGGAAAAAACAAGAACCCGAAAAATAGGGTTATCTTCACCACGCAGAAACCAAAAGTAGGGGAGAAACCTGGGAAACGATTTAAAAAACAAAATTTTCAAAAAAAAACCCAAAAAAAAAACCAAAGGGCAAGGGGGACTGAGACAAAAAAAACATGGGGAAAAAAGGGTGGGCTGTCGCGTCATGCCGCGCCGAGCTTTTTAAAGGTTGTACTGGGGGGGGTCCCCTCAAAGGGGGAGAATGCAGGTGACCCCCCAGGCAACGTAAAAACTCCTGGGAACACAGGAACCCAGGGGAAAACTTTGACAAAGCCAAAGGCACGGGGTTGAAATTTTAATTTTTAACTCTATATGTCTAAATGTTTATGAAATGTTTGAATACTTCCAGTGATATATCTTTTGAATTTGGTAATGCAAGTTTAAAGGGAATTTTTTGGAAATGAACAAACGTTTTTGGGTTGATGTCCGACAAGGGTTTTAAAAGTAAAATATATGTGCATTTTCGGGGGCTCCCAAGACATTTTGGGTGAACCCCCTTTGGGGTGTGGCCCTTTGATCAGTGACCCAGGGGGGGCCCAAATGAGAAAAGGGGGGTCGTTTTCCCCGAGGGTTGTTAAAAAGGACTGGGACGGTGGGTCAACATCTTTGGGGCTTAGATTTTAATTTCATTGAAAAAATAGGATGTAAACTTGATTGTTTTAAAGTAAATTTAAAATCCCCAAAAGGGGGGAAAAGGAATTTTTTACACAAGTTTCGTGAATCCATTAAATAAGTTTTATAATTTATCTTAACAATTTTTTTCACTGGGTTTTTTCGTCTGGGGGTTTTGTGGTCTGTTGATATGGGAAAGCGGGTCTGCTCCCAACAAATTGAAAACCCCAAACCCCTAAAATAAGCTATCAAATTAGTTTCTGAGGCCCCGAAATTTCGATTATCAAAAAGTAAACCCCGAGGTTTCACCTTTTGTATTAAGGGTGTTTCAGTTACATAGGTATAAAAATAAATTTACATTGAGGATTGTTAGTTCATTGCCCCGGTGATTATTGTGACGTCACTAACATGGGCCATGGGCCAAAAAAAAAACGTAAATACAAACAAAAAAAAATCCAATAAATGAAGAATAAAAGGCATTGTTAAATAAAGTTTTTGTTTAAGTATTAATTTTTAATAAAAATTTTCAAAAAAAAGAAAATTTCAAAATTTTTACGGCTTCCCCGTGAAATAAATTTACGGACATACTGACGAAATTGAAACGCCAATTATCCTTTAAAATCCGGTGGTTCAAAATTATCACACTAAAAAGTTCAAACATAGATTTATCCAGAAATACCTGCTAAATTTTGGGCAAATGTCCTGTTTTGTTCTAAATTCAAATGGTTAATGTCGTGGTTGTCATGCTAGTGATGAACTCATGCCCTGTGTTGCCAGAGCACAGGTTGTCGAGCCTTAGTCGACACTTGTTGTCCTTGAGTAAGGTACTTAACCATAATTGCTTCGTCCTTCGGATGGGACGTAAAGCTCGATAGGTCCTCGTGAAATATTGTACACTACGACGAAAACTAAGAATGCCTTGTGAGCACCACTTAGCTGGTGGATACGTGCGTATATAAGTCCACATTCATTACTTATTATTAACGACAAAAATTCGGATAACGCGTAATTTGAGTTTACATGAGATTCACGGACGTTTTACGCGAGGTCGTTGGTCTTCGAACACACGGCGGTTCTGCGCGCTTCCGCACGGGGAACCTGTGTGTGGGCCGTAGTGGCGCGATAATGAAAGTTTGTAAAAGTCAACAAAACTTTCTCTGCGTGCAATCAATGGATCCGTGAAATACTACCAAAATACCGTACGTCTGTGGATTTTCATTAAATTATTCATCTTTTTCCCAATGTGCGCCATGAGTTTCAAATTCCATGAAGTTTCTCTAGGAAAATTTGCAGGATCTGCGGAAAGACTACACCCATGGATCGAAAAGTGCAACCAGAAAGCCGGTGATTGTGATTCAGTCAGAAGAAATTTTCAATGTTTTTGGAGTACTTGGTTGATGCACCGATCAATATCCTCGAAATATGTGAAAATGCGCTCGTAAAATCAGACACTACAATTCTGGAAAGACCTACGATGTAAATAACATAGGACATCAGCAAACTGTGCAAACCGAATGGCCTAAACATTCCGTACAGGTAAATGTTTTGTTTGTGACACCGTGAAAAAACAAGCAAAGGGAGGAGGTTCACATAAACGAACATTTCCAGAAGTCCAAATCCAAACTATAAGCCCTTGTTTTGATCCATCAGTTTCAAATATTTTGACACTTGCCCTCCCAAACATGTGCAGTGCCACCAAACATTGACATCATTGGTCATCAGGGAATAATCTTTGTTTATATGTGTAATTTGCCAGTGTGTGATCAGCCGACCAGCAGTTCAGACCTCATGCGAACATGTCTTTGTGCAACATGTCTCAGTTCATGCTTAAGACCCATCATGTTGGAAAATCAACTGCCCAACATGTAACTGCATTAACTACGAAGGAGTTGCCAAAATCCCTCGCATTCTAAATGTCCAACTCAATAATCTGACAGTTGTCTGTAATAGATGTACTAAAATTGGCAAACTGTCTCAAGTGAGTTGGCCATGAGTGTTCCCCAGTCAAGCCAAGAACCCAAAGTGACAATAGTTAAACATCTCAACCAATCCCACCTCCCCAAGATGACTCAGCTGAATTGAAGATCAGAACTGCTGAAGGGTATTGAAGGAACTTGCATCAACTCATCAAGCCGGGCACCTATACCCATTGAGGTAGAGGAAGTTGCTGATAAGTGGATCTGGTTAAAGTTAAAACAGAAGTCCCTGTATCCATAAAAACAGGTGGTCGGGTAAGTTCAGATCAACATTTTAAAGAAAACATACAACAATTAAGGTCTTGTGTCCATTGCATTTATTTAAACCATTTTTAACACTAAATAATCTCAAAATTCCTTACGTTTTAAACATTTTGAGCTTATGAATAATGCAAAAGCAAGTGATTTCGTATAACTGGTACTATCATTTTTAGCTTATGGTAAGCAGCACATTGAAAGTACAAAAATCGACAAGAACATCTGTGATGATTGGGTTTAAAAAAGATTTTGTGATCTAATTCTTAAAAAAATTATTGCAGACCCCAATTTCATGGCTTTGCATCCACAGAATACTGCACTTATGATGAACATTTTGCTAAATTCTATGCTTACCAAAGTAAGTGCAAATTCTTAGTTATAATGCAATTTCTGCATAGGCAAAAGCAATCATGGTTCATAATCCAAGAAATACCCTTACATACACATAATTACCTGCCTTTTACTTACATTAAACAAAGCCATGAGGTTGGGCACTGATGTTAAAGATCGTACAATACATCATAAGTAAACAGATATTGTATGAGATTTTGAATGGAATTTCTCAATCTTAAAAAAATTACTCAAAATTATTTGATATTGCATAAAGTTTACAAATTTTTCTATTGTTTGTCCAACCAACATACATCCAGCAAGTTTCAAAGAAAAATCCGGCACCTTGACAAATCGCAATTAACCCTGATTCCAGAGAAACCTCATCGATGAGCACGGAAAAGTCAATGGCCATGATGCGGGACTGCCACCTGGCTTGGGATCAGCTGAGGAAGCTACAAGGTACCTATCAAAAATTAAAGGAAGACAAATATGAAATGTAATCTTGTGAAAATGTTTTATATTTAATACACTTAATGGACACTTAACATATTTTAAACAATATAATGTACATAAGCAGCAACAAGATTCCTTCAGAGCCAGCAAACCGCAATAAGCAGAATGTGCTCCACAAGGAACAACTGGAGGTGCAAACAAATAAACACCTTATTAACAGCAACGCTGGGATGGAGTAAATGGGATGAACTGAAAGACACGCCATTCGTTTACGTCAAAGACATTGGACCATGATACTGGACCAACTCGCCATGATCAGTAATATATTTTATTTTAATATGTATATGAAATTACATGTATAAAACATCAACAAAGATTTTAATATTTACACATTTTTACATCACTCATACTCACAGAAAATGTTTTTATTTACAGGCAAGGAACTCTTACATGGCATAATGGCATCTACCAACAAAGAAATATGGGAAGGTGGGAGAGATATGGGAAATTCATTCAAAATGAATTTTCAAATTGCAATTAACCACTAACTCTTAAAGAAACAGTTGTGTTTTCCTGCTTCGAGGCCACTGACTCCATGGCAAACATACAGAAGGCTCTTCCCCTATATTTGAGCAGTTGTCACAACTGAATACATTAAATGGCGGTGAGATTTTTTTTTTCCAGTAAACTTGTATCATGTTTCCTGACCTCTGTTATGATTACGAGGAGAGTGGTGCCAATCAGCAGTCCCTAGATAAATTTTAAAAGGGTGGGAGATGATTGCAAATTAGCGACCCTTCCTTTGTGTAGATTCATAAATGCAGTTTTAGTTTGCATATAAACTAATTATTTAAATGAACATGTTCCTTTCAGTGGATGTTCCTTGCGCATCTTCTTTTTGGAAGATTATGATTTGCTCAACAAGATGTACGGACTTTGTGGATGTAATGGTAGCACTTTCTTTCCCTCAAACCTCCAACATTACAAACTAAAACATAAACAAAATAATCACCTGTATTTATCTTGCTGTGGTGTGAGATTGGCTCTTTGTTTGATCCATACGTTTTAATAGTCAACCTAAAGAAATATTTTGATAATATTTTAACTTACAAATTCAACTTGCTCATGTTTCATTTCTACTTTTATTTGTTTGTATGCACTTTGACGTTACTGCTGCATTTTGCTTAGGAAGTAAAAACTCATGCAACAGTCCATCACAGAGCGAGGCCATGTTTGCCTGCACTCTTGACAATATCGAGCATTACCAGTTATTTGTCAATGACGCGCAAAGGCAATCAAGGGCAAAGAAATCTCCTACAGTGTTGTAAATCGTCCTCTGATATCAATTGGACAGACCATGTAAGTAAAACTTTCAACAGGGTTCTCACTATTATGTTGTGAATGACCCATAACAGTGACAAAATGTTTTAATTATTACTGTCAGGTAATTCTCCCTACCTTGCATCTCCTCGGAGTCTTCAAAACATTGTTTGATCTGCTCGAGAAGGAATGCCACAGTCTGGATGTAGAGCTACTTCATTTATGTCAGGACTGAAGACTCCAGGGACGTACCAACTTCGATGTCCAGGTAGTAGCTGAAGAGAGAGACAAGATAACGTCAAACAGATTCTGGAGGAATAGCGCAATGACCTTGAGCGTGCAGAGAAGAATTGCCCCTCCATGTCCTCCAAAACAACAGGGAGGAAATGGATGAAGCCTTCAGTGATGTAGCTGAAACAGTCTTAAACTTCGAACAGAAATAAAGGACTTGGTAAATACATGTTCAGCTACCAACATAAAATATTATGTTGTACATAATTTAAAATAACATTCAGAAATACTCAAAACTTAATAAATTTCCTTTGCTTTTAAACAAACATTTAGGAACAAGAATATATGTCAACAAAGCTAACCTATGGAACTTGGTCCCATTGAAGCAACCTTGATGAAGTCCTTCACAAATACAAAGTTGAACGTCAAGCATACCATGGGAAGGCTTTCGTGGTAATCATGTCCACAAATGCTGTGGTAAAAATAGCATTAATAATGTAATTAAATATCAATGTCATACATGCCTGTGCATGTATATTACCAGAATAGATATATATTTCAATGCGGATATGCTATCATTTCAGTAAATATGATGACCAAAGTCACCAGTTTCAAATGACTTCAAAAATAAGCAAACATACATATTACCTGAAAATATTTAATTGGAATGTTTTTAAATAATTACAGCCAGAGATAATTGACGCACTTTTCAAGGGTCCCAAAGGAGGCAATAGAAATATGCTTCAGTGATGACATGCCTCTGCGAGCAAGAGCGCCTAAGAAAGCAAGCGATAATCAGTGGCAAATTCAGGAAATCTTCCTTAAATTTGCCGATGTACATAGGGCATAATCACACCACGCCATGAATGATGATGACATCCATCGCATAGGTAAGTTCATGTTTTATAAATGTCAATATGATTTTAGAAACAAAAAATATGCTGACATAAATTATTATTTTAAATTTAAAGTGTATTGTAATAAACATATTTTAAATGAAAGCAACTTCCATTTTATATTCACAGATATAAGTATTGTGGATTACTACGAGCTACGTCAACTCTTTCCAAAGAAAGCATCCGCAAGCTTCACTATTGAGGATCATGCAGTTGGTCAATACGGCGTTTGGTGGGGCTTGGTCTTCTTAATGAGCAAGGCGGGAGCTTGTTAATTCTGAATTCAATAGGATCGGCCGGATTGTACATGGAGTGCGAACAATTGGACAGGCTCATGGCTGTGATGCGACGCTCATGTCTCCACCTGCCCTGAAGTTTCAGGAAAAATGGGAAAAGAAAATGTTTTAAAATAAGTTAATTTTGAAAGAAAGAAAACAAACAATCGTTGAAATAGGCCTACTCTTTCTTATTAAATTACGGTACACTACGTACACGTACATGGGTAGAAGTACATTGTCCATCCTCGTGACAAGTGAAATTCACCATTTTACTACTTTAAATAGTTTGAATTACTAATTTTACTCCCTCATTCATTCACCTGCAAGCCTCTACAGACACAGCATACCTCATACACGTAGGCAGTATTTAATTAATACGTGACATAAAATGACTGAGAAATCACTATGTGGTTGTTAATTTTACGCTCACGTGATGGGAAAGAACTCATATCTAGCTGGATCTTTTCATTCATTGAAAATTACTGTCTTACTTGCTCAAGAAAGATAGTGTTGTTGAATTTGGAAATAAGTGAAAAAAGTGCCTATACATTCTAAATACAGATTGTCGACACGAGTCCCGTGTCAGTACTTTTAGCAGAAATAATCAATAATAATTTAGGCCGAGGTCTGGGAATATATTCATTTACTTATTTAATCCATGGCTCAAATGTGCAGCAAATATAGTGGTGAATAAACCTCGAATTACATTTAAATGTTAAATCTTTGTTGATCAGTTTTGTCTTATTGATATGAGGTTGCACATTATCAACGATGCAATGCCCTAAAACAGTCGTTGAGTATGCCATTATAAATGCATACCACACGCAGTGGGCTTTTGACAACGACTGTTTGAAAATTATGGTCAACAAATTTCAGTGCCATTGTGTATTTAGAAACACCATGCATTATGGTGTGAAATATCAGCCGTTTCTATATTTTAAAACTTTCTACCCATAAAATACTTACATAAATGCCAAGGAAGTATTAACTGCCAAACACAACAAAAGAAACCCATTATGTCGTCGTAGACCATTCTTCCTCCATGTGAGTGTAGACACTAAGTTGACTAACGTTGGCCATGCCCTGTGTAGACATGCTGGCATTGCTACAGATAGATGGCGTCACGTCGCGAACACGTAAAATCTTAGTTTTTCTTACTCTATTTTCAGATAAATCACACTATGCCCAATAATGAGATTGCACATTTTCATGAAAATTATGATTAGAACAATAAAAAAAAATTTTGATTTTTTCCCCCCGGATTTCTAAAAAAATCCCTTGTTTGTGATTTCCAGGATAAACGTGGCTAATGGGTTATTGGGGTTTGCAAAAATAAAATACAGTTTAACCAAAATGGCCCCCCAGCCCTTTTAATTTTATAATTCATTAGATTCTTAACATCACTATATTTGCATGTCTTCCTAGAAACCCAGGTTCCCAGGGGGTTTTAACGTCGTCATGATAGAAAACAAAAAATAACCATGTAAAAAACCCCCAAAAAAGACGCGCGGCTTCAGGGACTTTTTTTCCCCGTCCAAACCGAACAGGGGCGGTAGCGTTGAAACAGCCGAAGTGAACATTAAAAAAAATTTGTAATTTAAAGCGCTGGACGCAAAAAATCAAGTACGGTGAAGAAAATTTTAGGAAGTGTTTTTGACAATCTATTGTGTCCAAAATCCAACTCCCCAAAAGGGTTCCCCCAAAGAGAGTGTGTTTTGGCTCGGTGTTGGGGAAAAATTTGGTGAAGATTATAATGTACAAAGATGTGATAAGAATCGAAGGCAGTTCGTCGGGTAAACTGCATGGGCGAGGTACATCAGACTGGCCCAAAAGGAAAGTTTGTAACTATTCGAAAATTAATATATTCAATTACCATGTTTACCAATGATTGTGGTATTATTTTTTTAAATTTTTACGGTGATGGATGTCACAGAATAAAATTTTTTCCCCGCATACCTCCAAGTGGGGTCATTTTACTTAATGCAATGTCGGGATTGATGCAAGTAAACGCCCAAGCACAGAGGAGGAGGTGAAAGGCTCGAGCTCCCCAAGAAAAAAGAATACCTTAATAAAAAAAAATGGCATCATGCAGGTATCCAGAAATTGGGGGGACTGTCAGCAGCATTGTAGGGGAGCTTTTAAAGGCGATTCAGAAGTTGTCGGGGGACAATGTTTTTTTTTATAATTCTGCTATGGCGCCAAAAAAAAAATTTGCACGATGCATTTTCATCTAAAGTTTTGTCAGGCCTGTTGCGTCCCCTTTCATGAATATTTTGATGGGAGATTTGAGTCGGTTCTTCATCTTTTTAAGACATTGATCCCCCTTGCGGGAGTGATTCAATGATAGCCCAAGGGGAAAAAAGTTATGGGCCAAATCTGAGGAGGAAAAAGTATCAAATGAATGATATGAGGAAGTTGGAATTACTACATAAGATAAGAGTATTTCAGTGAACGGGACACTAGAGGAGGATATTTTAAAAGCAAATTTTAGCCCTTTTAAACGCTTTTCTGTTGTAGGCCTGGGATCGATGCCCCGGTGTTTCAGGCCAAACGCGGAAAAAATCATTTAGGGGGATTGCAACCCTTTAAACTGTGACGTCATAAACATCCCCCGACCAAAATTTATGAACCGTGACGGGAAAAAAACCTTTTTTATTAAAATTATTTTTTTATTTTAATTTGAAATAATTGGAAAAATATTTTCTATAATAATAGTATTTTAAAAAATTTTTTGTATTTTTTTCCTTATTGTGTGACGTTTTCCATTCCCCGGATAACAACCCACTTCTAAATGTCCATTTTTTTCCGGGGGTTTAAAAAAAAAGCTAAAAAATAAAATTTTTTTTAAATTTGTGAAATGGGGAAACTAACATTTCAAAAGTTTCACTGGGGCCCAAAGGTAATAATGATGACATCCTCGTTTATTTGGGGGAATATTTACCTGTAAACTCAATAAGTATTTGGGGAAGAAATCGTGACTGGCCCACAGCAAAAACCTACCATGTGTTTGGGGAAAATGAGAACCACAGTGGCGCCAGATTTAAACATGAAATCAAAAATCGCAAAAAAAATTGGGGGCGTTTCACGGGTTATCATCAATTTTTTCTGTTTAACATGAGTTTCAAATTTTCAAGAGTCACTAAAAGATATGAGAATTTGAAATGGTTATGGGTTAAAAATACGAGAAACCTGTTTTTTCAAGTCCATCAAAAAAGGGAAATTTAAGTATCGGGGTTTCTACATGAAAAAAAACATAATAGACCCCATCCTAGAAAATATGTGAAAAGTGCTCAAAGGAAGATTTTTATAGTGCGGCCCAAAAACTTTTGACCCCCCATGTCATGCATAGAAAATACAATTTAAAATTAAAAAACCGGCTGGAAAAAGCTTTGTTTGTACCCCAAAAA
>CM055824.1:33757561-33788339 GCA_029582265.1 Zoroaster sp. YZ-2022 | reverse complement strand
AGGTAAGCAAATTGCATACCTGTAACATAAATTGAAAACAACAAAGGGTAGAAAGTACAATTTTTCATACGCAGGCTGTTTTGTTACACTGTAATAGGTGTCATCATACACTTGATTGACGTATTCCATTAAATGTATTTAGTTTAAGATTCTTAATTAATTAGCTTAGTTATAGTCACATGAATATTTAATTAGTAAATATTGTGTGAACCATAGCTCAAGAAGTATACACCCGATCATCAAACTTTTTTCAGTTATACATTTGTAGGATACCGAAGATGTGCCTTTTGGCCTACAATATCTTGTGACGTCATCATGACATCATTTATAGCGAGTTTTGTACATATGTACAAAAGACATGCATTGAAAAAGTGACATTTCGTAGGTTGCCAACACAACTTTTTGTCAATCTCAATATCCGTGTCATATTTTACATAAATCATCATTGAAACAAATCAGCTTTTAATATCAGTTAATTCCAGGCCATTACAGATAATTAATTAGTAAATTTCTATCTAAAAAGGTCACCGTTTATTTGTAAATTTGGGAACTATATAATCACCATCTGTGAAAGCAGTGATCCAGACACGGTGTGTAGTTATTGGATTTCTAACCGGCGTCAGGGCCAATTAGTTTGTGCACAGCACGTATACATAATGCACGTTCTGGACCACATTTTTAAATCCTACGAATGTTTAACTTGCCGCAAGGGCTATCTTTATGGATACTTTGTATAGCGCCCTCTAGTGGCTGCTATGGCCTGTACATTACCAGCAGTCAACATGAAAGCAGTAGTCCAGACAGCGTATATTTCTTTTACACCGCAGCGACGGGTTTTGTGCAGTAAAAGTGCCAATTCCGGTCTTGAGAGAGAGACTACGAAACCCTAGGCGCGCGAGACGATAGAAAACTCCAAGCTGCAGTCGACCATGGCGCTCTGCAGTGGAACTCATGGAGCCATTCCCTCTCCGTTGATGGTAGGTTTGTTTTGCGTGTCGTAAGGTTTCTATAACGTTAGTTGTATCCATACGAAGTATATCAATTATCATTCTTAGCTTAGAATGTCTTTTCTGTCATAATTTGATGTTTGGGAGCAATAGTTTGCCGCAAATTTTTTAAGGGCTGTGTCACAACTTCGTTTAGACTTGGAGTAGTGGAGTCAACGCCTACTACTTACTACACCACAGTACAGTAACTGTTTACTGTACGCGTATGCACTATGTATAACTATGTCTATGTACATGTACAGTAAACTTTACGTACATGTATTAATGGCACGCACATGTACTAATGGCACACACCAGGTCAGTCTTTGTTTGACTGTTAAATGTTTGTTTGTTTGTTTGTTATATTTGTATTTGTACAACAAACAAAAACAAGAAAAACAAAAAGCAAAAAAACAAAACACACATTTATTAAACCTGCCCAGTGGTAACAAATTGCCATACAGCACTCAGCATGCACTACAAATACAATATTAATCTACATCCAATTATGCTGAAATTAAAATTTAATAAAGACTTTTGTTCAAAGCTCAAGGTGTCCAAGTTGGTTTTAGTCCAAGTTGACCTGCAACCTTTTCATTGAGCACTAGGCCTACTACAAGGAAACACATTTCTAATTCTCATTGTGGTCTGTTTTATTACAGGATATTTTACCAGAGGGATACCACCATCATTTGTGCAGAATTGTCAGTGAACAGAATGGCTTCACTGCTTCCATACGACTTGATGTAAAGACAGAGGAAGATGCAAAAGCATGGAAGAATAAATTTCAGGAATCTTCCTTGACTACTTGGAGAGTACAGAGAACCTGTCCTTCACTTAGCAGATATGTTTTGTTCAATGTATGTATAATGTGCTGCTTTTATTTTTCATGGAATGTTGTTAAAACCTTTTATTTGGTTGGACTAGCGGTTCTTTCCTCACTTTCCACCTCTATAATGAAGGTGCAATATGTGGATTTGGTTTTCAGCCAAATTTGGTTTTCTTGATTCTACGGTTTTTCCCACTTCTGACATTTCTCGCATTATCTCACACTTACTTAAAGAGACTATGCTGAGAACCTCGTAGGTGAGTCACAGGACAGTGACATCTGTCGGTTAATTGACAGGTCGACTAAAATAACTAAATATACTGAAAAACAGTAAAATGAGCCCTTAAGGGTTTTAGCAGCTTGCCATAAATTATATGACACGGGTATTTTATTTGTTTTCTCATCAAACAGGTTGAGTATAGGTGTCAGCATGGTCAACAAAGACAGACAAGACCAGGAAAATCACACCATAGCAAGGATACAGGCTGTATGTCATGTCTGAAGATGAAAGTGATGAGAACCTCGACATCCAGAGGCAGGATGAGCAGGTATCTATTCTCAGACAAATTAAGATCTGGTAATGAAACCAAAGATGTCTCAAAAGTGAACTTAATCACAATACCTCTCAAGCCTGAGGAAACCTGTAAACAAGGGTGCTTGCTATGTGAACCAGAAACACCGGGGTAAACCCTATACTCTTCCACAATTAAGTGTTCTGGGTTCTTTAATGTGCACTACCAATCCTAGAATCCTAGTACATGGGACCTGCTTAATGTCCCATCTGAAGGACAAAGCAATTATGGTAAAGTGCCACGACCTGGATTCGAACCCATGCCCTGCTGCTGGCAACTCCAGAACTTGAGTTTTGTGCGCTAGACCGCTCGGCCACGACACTCCACGTGTCACACTGTAGAGTTACATGTGTAAGTAAGTTAATTAAGTGAATTAAACAAATTAAAAACTGTTTATTTAGAACATCATTATGCAGTAACTTCAATATCTCATGCCTGTGCGTGTGTTTTCTTTTTTTTATGGCAACAGAAGTACGGACACACACATGCCAGACTATCCCACAGTCATCCAGCTCACCTGGATCCATAATCATGCCATCAAAGCAGCATCGGCTGTTAAGTACAAAGATGTCAGACAGAAGACATGTGACAAACTGGCAGATCTGTACCAGCATGGTCATTCCCCCAGTAGTGCCCTAAACATGTTGGAGATGGACCTACAGATGGACGATCCAGAAGGGTATTTGACAAAGTGTGCGGACCGCTCAATTTTTCCTGATGTGCAGTTCTGCTACCGGTTAGTTGGGCCTTTTTTCAAATCCTCAAACGGGGATTAGGAATTAAATATAAAGAATTATTATTTTTATTTCCACTTGATCAAGACACATAATTTCAAAATTTGAACTTTAAACCACAGATAGTGGACTTGTTTTTACAGAGTAGGTGCATGTGTTTATGTTTTTTGGGGGTGTGGTGTTAGTTCATGTTCACATACCATAAAAACTATCTTTGCAGCTTACTGGTAACCCTTAACCCTAGGGTACAGCAAACCATGTTAGAAATCAAAGGATTAGGTTTGGAGTTAATTTAAAATGTGTACATGTAACTTTTTTTTTTCCTATCTGAAGACTATACTACAAGATTTTCAACACAACATATGGCGCAACAGATGGCACAGAAATGGTGGCCAGCATTGACAAGAAGATCCTGACAGAGTATAACGAGCAATGGGGTTCAACGTGTGCCAAAATGAGTAAAAGCAGTAATGATGACCTCATCATAGCTATCTGCACACCCTTGATGCAG
This sequence comes from Zoroaster sp. YZ-2022, assembly GCA_029582265.1. NCBI lineage: Eukaryota > Metazoa > Echinodermata > Asteroidea > Forcipulatida > Zoroasteridae > Zoroaster > Zoroaster sp. YZ-2022. The sequence continues at coordinate 33,784,707 of CM055824.1, read as the reverse complement.
CGTGTGCACTCCCTGCTAAAGCAGAGCAGTGAACTTGTGTTCATTGATTCAACAGGTACAGTTCAACTTGATTCAATCTTACAAGAACTGGTTATTTCCTCAAGAATGCAAAACAAATTGCAGTCGAGTACAATGATCAAGTTCTTGATTTGGTGGTGCGGGTGGCTTGTGTGTAAAGCGCTTGCCTCTCACCACTGTGGCCCTGGGTTCGATTTCCGGCTAGGGCCAGTAGGGTTGTGCGATGGTTCTTTTCAATGCCATAACGTTTTTTTCTCCGAGCCCTCCAGTTTTCTTTCCTTCGGAAAAATCAAACCTTTTTTTATCTCTGACTGTGCTTCGTGGTCATATAGTCGATTTTGTTGGCTGCCAAATGTGCCTGTACAGTGTACATGTCTGTGGTTTGACCACATTGTAGCCGTGTCCTTTGCAATTCTGCTTCTCAGTTGATTATCCTCCCAAATTCTTATTATTAATATTAAGTCCAATTTGTATCTTTTGTTTATATTGACAGGTAATGTTGATCGCCATGGTAGCAGGGTGTTTTTGCTACTGACACACAGCTGTGCTGGTGGACTTCCTCTTGGTGTCTTGATAACATCAAATGAACAGGAGCAAACCATTACTGAGGCTCTTCAGCTGTGGAAGTCCCTTCTACCCGAAGATTGCTTTGGTGGCAGAGGAGAGCAGGGACCTGCTGTATTCATCACTGATGATTGTCTGTCAGAGAGAAATGCTCTGCATACAGCCTTTCCTGATGCCACGCTTCTTCTCTGCACATTCCACATTCTACAAGCTGTGTGGAGATGGCTGTGGAATGCTAATCATGGCATCCTGAAAGATCATCGCCAGAGCCTATACACTCATGTCAAACAGATGATTTATGCCTCAAGCATCGGGGCAGAAAGCAACAATTACAGGTACAATAATAGGTTTTTGTTTTCAATTTCAGTAAGTTTCCTATATATTTTTGTTCGATTTTTGTTTGATTTTCATACAACAATAAAACACCATAGGTTCTTAAAACAGTTGAATAACTATATGAAACTTCGCTTTTTTAAAATAAATTTCCAAAATTAACACAGGTCAGAAAACCAACGAAGGTTAGGGAAACATATACCAAGTATGACAAAACACTTTAAATGGTCTCCAGTCATAAGTCTGTGCTGTGAGCATTTATCAGTAATGAATATGTTGCAGTCTAATCCAGATACATGTATATTATTTTATTTGTATTTTTTATATTTTTCACATGTGTATGAGCTTTCATACTGATGTCTTTCCTCAGGCATTTCTTAAACCTTGCCCATTTTGTCTTCATTTTTAAAATTTTTGTCAAGCAACTCTGAATCGCAGTGAACCATTTAATTGGCCCATCAGAGCTCTTCTTGTCGGAGCTTTCTGTCTGAAATCTTTATTTTCAGTCAGTTCATTGACTTTGTTAATGTCTGGTGGGCTATTGTCTACATTTGCTCTTTAGGCCTACCCCTATATTAAAAAAATAATAAACAGTTATAATACAAGTGTTTGCATGGTGAAAATGTGGGATTTCTTATGTAATCTCAGACTGAGTAATATCAACAGTTTAATTTTTTTTAAATTTTCTCAGTCATCCAAAATATGTTTTTAAAAAAATGAATGGGTCATTACAGAAAATGTGGGTCCAAAAGTGGGACATTTTGAAAATTGTCATGCTGTTATCACAAAAAATTACTACCAACCATCATTTCTGTGGTTTGCTATTAGTTTTACTTTGTGTCTTTTTGAAGACAACATGTAATAATTGTATCAGGGATAATGAAAAATATCCTTCAACGATGTGTGATATCATTGTATATTCATTCCTTTCCTGCTTTTAGGGTTAATCTTCTGATCAGAGGCAATAACACCAACAATTACGCTGAGGCTGCTATGCGTATCCTGAAGGATTCCATCCTACAGAGAGCCAAAGCTTTCAATGTCCCCCAGCTGGTTGACTTTGTGCTATCTCGGTTTGAGAGCTTTTACCAACGGAAGCTACTAGCAGTTGCCAATCAACGGTCATTGAAGTCGCTGACAAAGAAACCTAAAGGACATCCTATCAGCAGAGATGACATCTACAAGGTTTGTGGGTTTGTTGCATTCTGTTGAATGGTGCAATCAATTTCCTAATACTGAAAACTTACTGCCTACTTGTGTACGTAATTTTACCGGTACATGTGTGTTAAAACTAATTCATAATACCCCAGACAGTTTATCCATTCTGATTGGTCGAGAGGAGATCACATGGCCTTGCCTAAACGTGTAGAGAAATGGTAAAAAGCAATGAAGCGGCTCGGTCCTTCATCACACGGCCACTACTTTGCCAATCTTGAACTGTCGTTTAAGACCTCGTCACCACTCTTTCATTTTCTTATTGGAAGCCATTTGTGTTCACTCTTTACACAACCTGAATATTATCTTTTTCATCTTCTATGTCCAGACTGGTGAAAATACATATAGAGTGACCAGTCAAAGTAACAGATCAGTCCACTATAGTATTGACATGGCTGTAGGGATCTGTACATGCCCTCAAGGCGGTACTGGCGGACCATGTAAACACCAAGAGGCCATTGTCAATGTTTTCCACATCCCATCAGTGAACTATCCCCCAGCATCAACCCAAGAGAGGACATTATTCCTGAAAATTGCAACTGGAAGTAAGTATTTATATTGATTTTTGGGGAAAAGAAGTTGAATGATAAGTTTTGAAGAAGACTGAACTGTAACTTTTACATTTATTGAATTTTTCCAACACTCTTATTTCACAACATCAAACTGTGTTCGTTTTTTAAGGATGAAATGGTTGGCATAATGACATCCAAACAAATCCTTGATGTGTATAACTCACAACCTTGAGGAATGGTATTCACCTTTATTTCTCACATGTACGTGTATTTTTAGGCACAGATAACATCCCATCCAGATGGCTGGAATCACTCCATTCATCAGAGCCTGCAGTACATTTAGCAAGGCCATTGTCAGCTCCTACCACACAACCTGCGGATGATCACCATGAACATGGTGCCGGTGATGATGTTATAGGTGTACTGCAAGATCCCCTATTAGTCCGCATCGACAGCCTGACACAGCAGAGGGATATCCACAACAAATTTGACAAGCATCTACATGGCACCAGCAGGTCCCAATGTATGTGTCCTTCTTTCCTTGTTTTATTTCATCAAAACTAACCAAGATGTTGACTGTTAGATCACCCAGCTGTCAGATTCGATGAGTAAATACAAATACCGTCGATCAGCTGAATTTTATGTGTTACAGTTAATGTGCATGATTTTTAATGAAGAAATTCCTCAACTACATATAAATGAAAACATCATTACTAGACTTTTATGTGTTTTGTTTTATCCACACGATTCCACATTTGGATTGTTTACAAAATTCTAAATGAAAACATCACTGCATGACCTTCATGTGTTAAATTGTAACTTCATGATTCCACATTGTTTAATGATGAAATTTAAAGAATTAAATGAAATTATTATTGTTGTACTGACTTGTTCTATGTGTTACATTTTAAGTCCATGATTTCACATTTGTTTTACTTTTAGAGTTCATGTTGATACTAAAGCATCTTGTTCTTGACACCGATGATGTTGCAGCATCAAATTTTTCTTTCCTTATTTAATATGTGGATTTCACCTCCACAATTTCTGGTGAGTTAGTAAGTACATGCACACACATACTTTGTTTAAAATCATTCTATATTTATAGGTAATTTCAATTTTCCTATATGTTTCTAAGGTCACTTAAAAGACTTGTTTGTCATAAGCAGTTTGGCAAGTTTAACTATTTGATTGAATCTTTAAGTGCAGTAATGCATAGAGAGATGGGCTTGTTTTTACTTGTTTATTTATTTATTTATTGTTATTTATTTTTTTTAGGGGGGGGGCAGACAGTTCTTGATTCAATTTCATAGTTACATGTACAGTACATGTATTTAAAAATATTGCTTTATTATCTTGTGAGTTCTGCTGTTTGGGAAATACAAAATATGTGTGTACTTTTAATTTTTACCACATCTTTTATCAGGATGATGTACCATCCTATCCAATTAAACTTTGCAGATGTATTCATAAAATGTAAAAATGATGTCGCACAATAAATTTATTTGAAATTAAGACATTTTTTATGACATGAAGTATATGAACTTATTGTAATATTTACTGGTATGTCACTACCATTTAATTATTGTGTTCCTTTTTTCAATTTGTATTCCAGCTGCAGAATCAAGTTCACTGGCAGATGACCTCAGCCAGATGTTTGATGACATGAAGGAGCAGCTGTCATCTAACCCTGAATTATTTCACGGTCCAGTCAAGGCAATGCTGACCTCTTATAAAAATATAAAAAGTGACAGCAGTTTAGTGTCGGCACTGAGTATGTTTGGGAAGTATACTGGGGTTAATCTTGCCAGACGAAAGCTCACAGGTAAGAAGGGGTCTGCAATGCCCCTTCCGTCCCGCAGTACTGGCAGCATCGGTGTTCAGCCCACAGCAGTGTCACGCAGAAAGCTAAAGTTGGGAGGTAGGAAGAGACTCTCAAGTGGTCGTCCAACCAAACAAGCCAGGGTTGTCGAACATGGATATGCTAGGGGCCAAGAGCCTCAAGGTTCAACACTCCCAAAACGCAAACGTGCTTCTGCCCCCCATTGTTTAAGCCGGGTTGTTAATGTGGGACAGTCCTTAGGGAAAACACATAGTGCCAAATAACATGTACCCATTAATTATTATTTACCCCTAAACCCTATAAGTTTTTGCTAGTAACTTGTTAACGCTGCATCAGATCACCACAACATTTTCTGAATTTTCCTAAAATATATCTAGGCTCATTTTTGAAAAATAAATTTATTGTCACTGGGGTTAGGTGTTGCCATGGCACCTGTTTGTGTTTGACCTTGGGTCACATCAATGTTTTTTGTTAGTTTTTGGACTTTTTAAACAAAATTTCCCTTTTTTTTTTTTTTTTCAGAAAAGGGAGAGTAAAGGGTCACGTGATCGTGTTACATGAAGTGTGGGAATTCAAAATGGCCGCAACATCCAGCGGCTATCTTGGATTTTGTGTTTTTAGTGTATAATTAGAGGGTCAATATCAATTTTTTTAAGAATGGAATATTTTTAACACGCTAATTTCTTACTTGTCAGGCCAAAAAAATAATATAGATTTCCTTGGCACTGATCATTAATAAACATCCCTCTACTGCTCTGAGAATACTTTAGTGGTGGCTGTGTTTAATGAAATAGATCACCTAGTCTGTTATGATCTACAATTGCATGCAGAGACATAGAATATAGACGCTATTATGATTGGAAGAATCTAGAGGCAATGTTCTTCTGCATGATGGGATGGGGGTGGGTCTTGCCAATTTATTGATGGCTGTGTTTAAACAAATATGTTGAAACGATGCCACGTGACAGTTCTTGGTCGATCATTGTACTTGATAAAATACTAATAGAGAGCAGAATTAGAAAATTACAAGTCGGGGAGGATGAGTGTGGAATTTGTGGCTGACCTTGATTTATTGGCAAGTTTTTCGAAACTCATTTAAACCTACATCTATGTGTAGTTACATTTATCGAAATAGAGCCACTCAAAAGCAACCACAGCTATGTTGATACGTGACACTGTACATTACAAAGACCACTTTTGTGTCAAGCATAAATAGAAACTAAGAGGAACGAACCTAATGATATACATCAAATTAATCACCAGTGTTTAGTTTAGTTTAGTTTAGTTTATTGAATTTCCATACATCAATAAATACAACAATTTTACTAATATGAAATTAACAACAAGGAAGTATGGAGGTGCCGGGGAGAAAGCCGGGGCTTATACGAGACCAGGCACCTGGTATATATATATATAGAAACATTATAGCAAAAATACATTAACTATTTAATTGTAAAAACATGATGTTTTGGTAAATTATTAATTACAATCGAATTACACAGTATTATTATAAATATGAGGTATTACTGATAGTTATAAATAATAATTACTAGTGAATAACAACCTTTTCATGTATTTTTTAAAGCTCTGTATTGTTTGTAGGGGAGGAAGTGGCGTTAATTTATTCCAAAGGATGGGTCCCTGATGTCTAATTGTTGATTTACTAAAACTAGTTCTTACTTTATTAATGTGAAGTTTATTGGCAGATCTTGTATTATATTGGTGTATATCAACATTCCTTGTAAAAAAAGTAGATAATGGCGTGGGTAAAGCTTTTTTATCAAATTTATACATAAGAACTCCTAGATGATATTGATATAAATCAAAGACGGTTAAGTTAGTGGGGCTGCATGAGCTCTGTATGAGGTATTATTAATGACCCTTAGTGTCTTCTTTTGTACAATTAGTAGTTTATTTAAATACGTTTGGTATGTGTTACCCCATTCCATATTGAAAGTGAGGTAAGGATAAGGTATTATATATGTTTCAAGAGTCTGTTTGGAAACCTAAATATAGAATTAAAAAAATATATATATATATAGAATTAGCTATGAAAATGGTGTTGGTACATGGATCACCCAATTAAATTGTTAAACATGCTCACATTAGTCCGTTTTGTTGGCGTTGTCGGGAAAAGTGGAGGGAAAAGATTGTGTGGGTGGGTGGGGGGGGGGGGGGGGCGCATATCAGATGTATCACAGATGCAAACGCAAGGACCAATGTATTGAAAAGTAAATGTCTTGAGTAGAAAGAATTATACAGAATCAAATGTCATGTCTTTTTTGACACAGTGAAGGAATATACAGACTTAATATTTTTGTATACACATATAGGGAAAGAGAAATACTTGGGAGCGTGTGTGTTCAGACTATTTGAAGGTTTGTTATTTATGTATTCCAATTATTTTCTTCTATTTCAGTCTCTGTGTGTTTGCAAGATGCTCATTTGTTGTCTGCTTTTCTGTATTTGTCCTTGAATTTGATATTTGTATCCTTATAATGCTTTCCCTGCTGGATTCTGGATTCCCCTTACAAACATATTCCACAGCATCACATTGACTCTTTTTTAAAGCTTAAAAACCTATATCCACACTTGGTGTGATCAGCATAGGCCTATTTGAAATAACAAACCGCAAAGTTCGGGCTCTATTGGTCATCTGAGTCACGGGGGGGGGGGGGGAGAAAACTGTTCAACAAAGTAATACAAAACAAAATAGGGTTTTCGTCTTTTTACCCATTTCTCAATTTATGGCATTTCAGGCAGAAATATTTCAAGGGAGCGTAGTTTCTACTATCTACTTGACACCATGTAAGTTACGTGCAACTCTGTGAAGTTCTATTTATGCCCCCTACCCAGGGTACTGAATGTACTTTATGTTCAAATGTGAAAACTATTATGTTCCTGAGAAATAAGTGATGGGTGATATTTTTGTTATAAAGTGAAATGCAGTTCAAAAGCTGGCTGTTATTGCTTAATAAACCAACTTCAACATGATAAACTAGAATTTAGTGTTTGGGTTTATTTATTAATTGATCGTCTATTTAAATTGAATGAATCGCGTTCGTTTGTCATCACTAAATAGCGTGTGTGTGTGGTACTGTATGGTACAGCGTATGAGGGAAATTCCCTTCGCGTGCTGAATGGGTTCATAGTCTTGACACAAGGGCGAAATGCGTATTAAACCCGTCGCTGCGGTGTAAAAGAAAAATACGCTGGCGGGAGGGAGCCGAGTGCGCCGTACTCGTACTCGTCTACGTATCTCATGACACGACGCGTCACACAAACCCCTGGATAGCAGTCTCGTTCCGCCGCCTGACATGTCGACACGTTGGCATATCCCCTCTTCTTTTCAGTGGCACCCTAATTTACCTACTGTAAAAACAGTAGGGCTCACGCGCCGCAGGTTGTAATTATATTAAAAATTGTTCTCTGCATTCCCCATTGACTTTTTACATCCAAATGACTTCCACACATGCCCTGCTATTGTCTAGTATTATTTTCAACCCCAGATGACACACAACGGCTGTGTAGTGTATCTCTCTCCTGTATGACCTTGCAAACAGCAAACAGCCGTATAGTTTATCTCTCCATCATGAAACAGAACCCAGACACTCTGTCTGGGGGGTGGGGGATTATGCCTGGCACTGGCTGTCGCAAGACATCAAACAACACAGCCTGATGCTAAACAGATGGTTCCACTTATCAGAGGGTTAGATCTGGGTAGGTCTTTATGTGTACACAATGGATGGTTGATTTTGTGCACAGACATATGGCAGCAATTTCTTTTCCAGCCCAGGAAAAAACTACACAGTTCTGGGAACTGACACCCCTTCTAAGATATGTGGAATGGTCCACTTTAGGATATCAATGACTCCCAGGCCTCTGTGGCTTTTTTTTCTGGGAAAAACAATGAAATAAATAACTTCTGCCTCTCGCGAGTGGAGGGCTGTCACATCGGAGGGTATTAAGGGAGGGATCGATTGCACGGCAATGTCGAAACTCTTGGAAACGAGGTTGCAGCTGCGCAGCCGCAAAGGCTCCAACCAGTGCATGCCCTTTCATTGGCTTAAAGTTGATTTACATAACGACTGCTTAAGTAGGGCTGCTTAATTAGCATAGTTCTTACTTACCTAGCTTGCTAGCTGGATCAGACCACCAGCCAAATAGGATGAGGGTTCACGGGCTTAGCCCAGCCATAAACAAACAAACAAAAAACGTCCCAACACCCCAACAAACAAACAAACGAACGCAATTCGACCATTTGCACGATATCTGAAAAATAATTACAGTACTAATTGTTTATCAGCAATTTGGATAGATTTTTGTCGTGTTTATTTAAAATGATTCCAGAAAAACTTGGCTTTGATTTTGATGGCACACAGATACAATAAAGTTTTTCTTCGTAATTCACTTAGTCTGTAAATATAGTTGTTATTATATGTAAAATAACGTTTTGAAAGAGGATGGCATTTTCCAGTACTCTCATTTCCACTAAATGAGAAAAAATTGCGCCCTCTATTTGTAAAAGGGCAAGGATTTTCGCTTTTTTTGTAAAATCTCATTCACCATGTTTTAATTATTTTCTTAATATTTGTTCTTGTTTATTCCGACTTATTTTAGTAAAACACCACTTGCAAACCCTTAAAATGTAAAAATACCAATTATTAGCATGGGCTGTCATTGGGTGGTAGTAGTCCACATGAGATCATTTTTAGCTTAATTAGGTTAATTAAACAAAAAACGGTTACCCTGGAGACACTAAATATTTGATACAATAAACATCTGGATACAATTTTGTATTTCCTTTTTGAATTAAGAGAAAAGATCAATCGAATTTTTAGATACAGACATTTGATTTCATAAAAACATATTTTGTTGAACGAAATTTAGCTATTCTGACATTTCTAAAAATTAATTGTTTTAACACCAAAAATGTAATTTAAAGGATAAAAACTTTTAGTAGCGTTCCCTTTATCTTTTAAAACCGTTTAAGACCTATAATACCCCAAAATTATGAAAATATAAGACTTTTTAACTTTTGGATATTTAATTAACTAAAAAACACGCACAACTCGCCGATAACACGGGATTGATGGACAATGTGTTTAAGGTGATTTTTTAAGTAATTTGTAAAATCAACTTTTAGGGATATTTCAATATTTTTGTTAATGAATAACAAGGAGTATCTCATTCACCCCTCCTTTTGTTAAAATTAGCTAGAAAAACGATGTTTTATATATATTTTTTTAACAACAAACCACGAAGTGACTTTTTGCTTCCCTCACCCTCCCTGCTCATTGTGTGGATTGTAGATTAAAACACCCTACATACGATGTGTCCTCTGAGTCAGCGATACATCACCAGTGGTAGGCACACCCATCAATCCACTGCTGGTCCGCAGCATATTAATTTTTCACCATAATGTGGCAGTAGAAGCGGTCCTTTTTTGTCAATCAAATATAATTATGTCCGTGGTAGAGGCAAGTGCACCGATTACAATTCCCGTGATCCAGACCAATTTCAGCAGCCCTCCCCCACCCTCTTTAGAATATGCCATTAAGAATTTAGGCAAGTTTACTGAATATATTGTGATTACTGGCTATACTTTTATATATCGTCTATCACCCCTTAAAAGTACCATTAACTTTTTGGTAACTTAATTTGTAAAAAAAAAAAATTGATAAATATAACTTGACTAAAATTGTCCATGAAAAAGAAAATTGAATAGTAAATCCACAAATCTCTCAACATAATGTCTAAAGAATAATCAACAAGGGACATAAACAGAAATAACGTACAATGAGAAGGAAATTAATACTCAATGTTCCTTATCGTATTTTATTCACAAAAAATAACAACCCTGATATAATTCAAAGCGCAACAATATTTAAAAAATAAGAAGTCATGGCTGGAAGGAGCCTTGACAAGTGATCAATGACCACCAAACTCAGTTAAGTACATCATTTGAACCCTCTCGGAGGATAAAAACATTTCAGATACTGAATATAACTTACCTATTTACATAAGGTCATTCATCAGTACAAATGGCTACATGTTGTGGAAACCCTTTAGGGTTCAAACGAAATCGTTTATCCTTTAATGACATTATTTTATTTTGGGCTATCAATTTCATATTGTTAAGCCTACACAGTGTTGTTGGCATAGTCCTGATATAGGCATTTTTTGGGTAGGGCCTATTAATTTAGTGTAGGCCTACCCAGGTTTTTGGGTCAAGTTATTTGTTTGATAGTTTTCATTGAGTAATGTTCTCTTCACAGAATCGCAAGTAATGTTGGTTTAATTGAAATTGTACTTTTTACATACAGGGGAATATATACAGATATGCGAGGAAGTGCCCACTCTGTGATGGAAGATATAAATATCTTTCCCAGCATTTACAGAGAACGCACAAGCTTAAAGAAAAGGAGAAAAGAATGAAGGTGCTTGGAAAAGCACGTCAATGGTATAAAAAATAATAATAAAGTATGCTGTAATATTTTACCAAAGATTAAGGAATAATTGGATTAATCAGTTCATTTTATTATCAGTAAATTTTTTTGCAAAGTATAATTTCTGTTGTTGGCAGTGAGCTTACTTGAGACAGCCTCTCAAGTTTAGCAAGAACCTTTCAGCTCCCCTAGAAACAGACTTCTGAATTAATTTGACTGTCAGACATTGTCGTATGCACTGCTGAATGTGTATACAAACTTTGTGTTTGTATGCCAAGCCCATGACCAACATAGAAAAACTATTCACAAATTAAAAATGCATTCACTATAAGTTTACTATCATGTAAAACAGATTTTGTCATAAAGTGTTGTCGATCTTGCGACCTGCTACTCGGAAAGGAAACCCCACAGGCACACTTGTAACCAGTTTAGGCGTTGAAACTAAATCAGATATTATGCTATATTTATCACTTCAAAGGGAGCCAATCAGACATGGCAGATCCACAGCCAATCAGAAAAGATGGACATATCCCTGTCCTATTAAAGGCTGTCATCAGCGTGGGCTGAAGAGACCGGATATTCATATCCGTACCCAACATAATCTCAAGGTATTAATTCAGTCACTAGATTTGTTTTAAAAATAAAATCACATGACTTCAACAGTTCTATGACAAGGTTATTATATGACATACTGTTAGCACAACTCTTTTAACTAAATTTCTAATTGCAAGCTTTGTTATTTTTCTTCATTGTTTTACACTAACCTCGGTTTATTCAATAATGGTACAAGCTATATGGTTAAACAAAACAAAAATAAAATAAAATAAATAAATAAATGGCTTATTGAATAGTTAATTAAAGCTCACTTGGACAAAAGATGGTTATTTAGTACCAACCATCATTTGAAGTTATGCCGTGTGATGTGTTGGAATTTTTTTTAAATGATTAATTTTAATGTTACTTTTTTTTGTAATGGAGCACATTACAACTTTGTTACATTTCAGTGAATACAAACAAATCTGAATTTTTTATATTTTTCTATTAAGCTACTGAACAGAACATGCTGACTATTTTACAGTATATTTGGAAATACATGAACTAAACAATTACCAAAGTTTTACTACTGAAATTAAACTACATATTTTTCGGCCTGTAAATATTTATTATTCAGCTGAAAAGTGCACTGTACATAACGTGTATGAAGAAGCTATCAATGCATTTCAAAGAAATCATTGGGGACTATAAAAGAGGATATTCTTACATCAAAAGGTAAAGTCATAATAATAATAAAAATGTTTTGGAACTAGGTTGTTTATTATTGCTATATTGTTTGCACATACTTTTGTAGACTGTGACCTTAAATATGAACGTGCAGGATGACATCTCTTCTACAGTTTGGTTTAATCGAGACAACCCGGTTGATTTACAGGTTTCTCCTTGCATTCTTTCATCCTCATCCTGGATTTCCACCTCTTTCATTCCTCCACAGGCCTGAAAAGGAGGCCTCCTGCGTTTGATGGTTGGTAACATTACCATCTTTCAACCAAGTCGGCTTATAGTTTCTCACAGATGCAGTTCTGGACCTTCACTGAAGCAAACATATTTGAATGTTGATGATTATTGATTGAAACAGTTTAAAACATATATTATCCTGGATTTTAAGAAAAGGGAAACATTTTAGTCTTGAACTTGTGAAAAATAAGCTTTTAAGCATTGGTGATTGATGTCTTGTTGACCGTTCAAACTTTTAATTCATTGTTTGAAGAAAGCATGAACAACTTTCATTTTCTTATAAACTTGACTTCCGATGTAGATTCATGAACTCACCAAAGCTGCTTAAGGTAGGTGGGGCCACAAACTAGAGAGTCAAGTTTCCCAAGCTGAAATATAAAAAGACAATGATATTGATTACGAACAAACTGATGACTTGCCATCATGGGGACAACTTGTCTTGAGAAATTAGTCATGTCACGCACTGCAGGTTTACAAACATATACACCATGCAATTATCTAAGCAAAGATTCAATTTCCGTTGTTCTCAAACCTCAGCAAAACTTTGCAGTTGTAGAATATACGATAAAGCTGTGATATACAAAAGTGCCCTATTTGTCTCAAACTTATTTGCTCTACATTTGTGTTAATATGTTATTGTGCAGTTTTGGAAGCCATTGTCACCCTAACTCTCAGTAACTGAAGTACAAAATGTTTTTTAAAAATCGATCAATCAATCAATCAATAAATAAATGAAAATGTCTAAATTCTGAAGTTGAAGAACTATGAAGAATTATATTTCTCTGTCGTCTAGGCTTCTACCATTATGAACATTTTGTGTTCTTTTGGATTATTTTTATAATCTAAGTTGATGGGTATTTTATTTGCATTAGATATATGATTTGTTTCTTGTTTAAACTCATATGCTCAGCTAAAGTTCAGCTGAACGTGGACTACAACATACAGAGCTGCAATGCTTGCCATACCAAGCCAAAGAAAACAAAATAGAGTAATGGTGATTTTAAAATGAACGTTTATAAGGTGCATGATAATTTTATTATTTATGTATTACTATTATGGATTCATTGTTAACATGATCAATGAACGTGTTGGCTGCAATAAGTAACTATTTACCAAACAAACTGTAAGTGTTACTGGAAGCATTGGGAAGTGGAAAATGACATCTAAAAGTGACACTGGATGGTAATAAATCTTTTCGATATTCCCAATTCACCAACAAACAAAACACGTACGTATTTTGGGAGGCGCAGTTCGTTAGTCTGTTAGTACCAATACTAACGTTGGCCTAGTACTAGTACATATTACTAGTACTTACCACTGCAATCTGCACTAGGCAATACGGGCAGAAAGGCCGGACGTTAGGCGGCCTCTGCCACAGGTGTTCTTGTGTTGATGTTTGTGTGCATTATGTTCATCTCTTTCAAAGAAAGTGAGACCTACACTCTACAGTAACATCTTGACTAACGTCATTTACGTTCATGATACCATTGATATGACGGCCCCGATATGATTATGACTACAGACTCGACTAACATTACTTTACCCATATCGGAGTAACTAGCACAGTGGTGATTTTCTGACAATAGAGGGTGCTATTCAAACCACATAATAAGCATCATTGCAACAGGAAAAGATTTGGGACCGTATCCACATCATCATCATCACCATCACCATCACCATCACCATCATCATCACCATCATCATCATCATCATCATCATCATCATCATCATCATCATCATCATTATTATTATTAAATTTTGATTTGTTCAGTACAGTTATGAATGGGACAAGATATTTGTTTTCAGTCAATGTGGAGTACGACCAATATTAGGGTAGAATCATAGAAGAATCATGGGAGAATCAAGAAGTGTAACCAAGTAGTCATTATTTGTTGTTGTTGTTGTTGTTGTTGTTGTTGTTGTTGTTGTTGTTGTTGTTGTTGTTGTTGTTGTTGTTGTTGTTGTTGTTGTTGTTGTTGTTGTTGTTGTTGTTGTTGTTGTTGTTGTTGTTGTTGTTGTTGTTGTTGTTGTTGTTGTTGTTGTTGTTGTTGTTGTTGTTGTTGTTGTTGTTGTTGTTGTTGTTGTTGTTGTTGTTGTTGTTGTTGTTGTTGTTGTTGTTGTTGTTGTTGTTGTTGTTGTTGTTGTTGTTGTTGTTGTTGTTGTTGTTGTTGTTGTTGTTGTTGTTGTTGTTGTTGTTGTTGTTGTTGTTGTTGAAGATATTTGTTTTCAGTCAATGTGGAGTACGACCAAAATTAGGGTAGAATCATCAGAACATCGACATTACACATATGGTAGACACTGCATGTCAATTTAAATCCTTTTAACCTTGTCCCTTGGTGCTACTGTTTATCATATTAGGTTTATGATAGAGAAACCATATACCACAAATAACATCATGATAAGTCCGAAGAGCTATAATTAGCTTTTATTGTCTAGAAAAACAACGCCTTATGAGCCTCATGAGCAGGGGTAATAATGTAATGCGCCTTGAGCACCACTCAATTGTTATCATCATCATCATCATCATCATCATCATCATCATCATCATTATCATTATTATTATTATTAAATTTTGATTTGTTCAGTACAATTATGAATGGGACAAGATATTTGTTTTCAGTCAATGTGGAGTACGGCCAATATTAGCGTAGAATCATAGAAGAATAATGGGAGAATCAAGAAGTGTAACCAAGTAGTAATTATTATTAGTAGTAGTAGTAGTAGTAGCAGTAGCAGTAGCAGTAGCAGTAGCAGTAGTAGTAGTAGTAGTAGTAGTAGTAGTAGTAGTAGTAGTAGTAGTAGTGGTAGTGTTGTTGTTGTTGTTGTTGTTGTTATTATTATTATTGTTAGTATTAGTATTATTAGTATTATTATTATTATTATTATTATTATTAAATGTTGATTTGTTCAGTACAGTTATGAATGGGACAAGATATTTGTTTTCAGTCAATGTGGAGTACGACCAAAATAAGGGTAGAATCATCAGAACATCGACATTAGGCGCTGTATCAAAATAGGCTAACGCGTTGTGTAGTGTTCCAACGCGTTGTAGGCATTTCCAAGCGTTGTTGATAGTTGAGGTGCGTTGGCGGGCGTTGGTAATTATCACCCATATTCGTAGGTGCGTTGACAGGCGTTGGTAGAACTGTCATTGATATGCAGAAAACATCGCGCTTCGCTAACTCCTCATGCATATTCATCATGCATATTCATCTATACATCCCGGTTCGCTAACCACTAATCCCTATTCGTTTTTAGATTGCACGTACGCTGTGATGGCAATCAGAGTGGTATGTGCAGTGTTTATTTGCCTCATTAATTATTGTCCGATGTCTGGGTTAATATTAAAATTCACGGGGGGGGGGGGGGCGTGCAAAAAGAGAAATACATGTACAGATATAGAAGCCTCCGAAATGTGGGTGTTTAACTATGAGTTTGGTTGGTTGGGTAAAGAGTTGATATCGTCTGGTCTTGTGGGTATGTATTTGACCCTTAAATGACTCCGCCGTTTGTACAATTATTGTTGGGATAGGCAACGGGAAGTGGACATCAATTAGTCATGCAGACATGATAATGGTTATCGGACAGGGCTTTCAAATTTCTATCGGAAATAACCACATCTTACGGGTTAATGTTCATGCCTGTTTTGTTTACATACATGTAGACTACCTATTGAAAATCATGTAGCAAACCTCCATTCATGCCCGCACAGAGCTGGCTAGCCAGATGGAGTGCGTGCCCCACGCTTTCAACCCCTAACTCACGCGTACGACTAGAGGGGAGCTCAAGCATAGCTTGAATTGGGCGGTTTTCTTGTTATCACTTTAATTTCATTGTGTTGTGCCCATAGTGGAGCGCTGTAAAGATTTCCGGTGTTACTCAGTACAGTGTATCCCCCGGTGCGTGACGTAATTGGTTTGGGCAGTAATAAACATGTTCAAATGCTTGATTTTAATCGACTTTTAAAACATAATTTTAATAGCAATTTTCTGAATTTCGGGGGGTAAAACAGTATAGTGTTCTTTCAAATTTGTTTATACAACTGTACTTTTTTTTTTAAATATCAGCAAGATATCAATTAAAATGTCGGACATTGTACATTTACGACTATACCAAACTTCATTCAAAGTCATTGGACATGATTTGTAAATTGCGGTTCTTTTTTTCCTTCCTTTTTTGACTGATACATTAGCCAAATATTGCCTCTGTGGTCATACACGAGGAGTACGGAGCATGACCATAATATAGGATCCTCCGGCCTTGAGCCACGCCGTCCGTCAGGCATGGTTGATCGGCTAGTGCTGTGAAGCACACGCTGAATTTTGAATCTCAGTGTGATACATTAGCCAAAGATTGCCTCTGTGGTCATACACATGCATGGTACATATACGACTACCAAATCTTTGTTGAACGTCATCGGACATAATTTAGAAGTTTGACTAATACATTTTTTTTTACTAATACATTTGCCAAATAGTGCGTATTTGGTAATACACGAGGAATACGGAGCATGACCGTAATGCTGGATCCTCCGGACTTGAGCCATGCCGTCCGTCATTGCCCGATCTTTAGCCCCAAACATAAAAAAAAAACAGAATTTTATGAGTGAACGAATTTTCGGAGAGTATTACCCGCTCTAACGAAAAAAAATTTTACTTTTATTTTTTTTTATGATCAGGAACCTTAAAAATAATAGCAATAATTATAAAACTCCAATTAGGATTTGGTCACGTGATTTATTGTCGGGTCCCGACAATAATTCATTTTGGGCGTTTTAATTCACTGTAACTTATCATTGGCGGTTTTTTTTCGTGTGATGGCTCAAATAAAAGGTTGTAACTTTCTAGACCCCATCAAAATACCTATTTGGATTCTAAATATATTTTTTGGGGTCAAATAGCCAAAAGATCGGGCCATCATCTTTAATGTATGCATTGGAATGATAATTAAATCTATAATCAGTTTTTAAGCATCATTGACTGAATATTATTGAGCTATAAACATTCTGAAACGTATTTAAAAAAGATCGAGAGAATGTGATAAAATATATTTCAGTTTCTCCAGTATGTCAAACAAAAATGAAAAGTGAGTGAGGTGAAGCCGGGACCAAATGCATTTTCGGGATTTTATTTGTGGACAAAACCGTATGCCTTTAATGTAAAATACGTAAGATTAGAAAAAAAAAATAGAGGTTCAAGTCTATGAAACCAACACTGGGTGTAAATAATCGCTATCACTGGTCTATTGTCCCCTGTAATTGGTGTGGCACGTATTCTTTTGTTAATTTCGGTCCACAATTCACGGCAGCATGTACAGCGAGATTCCTTTGAGATTCAGTCACCCGTACGACGTACACCACCACAGACTAATCCTACGGCTCATGGGGCATAATTTAAATATCAATACAAGTCTTCCCTTTGTCATTTAAACTAACACAACCAAGCAAAGTTAATGAGCTGAACTTACAACGCGTTGCAACGACCAAAAACGCGTTGGGGAAAATAATTACCAAACTCATTTTTTACCAACGCCTCCCAACGCCTCTGCCGTTGCAACGCATTGCAACGCGTTGGCCTATTTTGATACGGCGCCTTACACATATGGTAGACACTGCATGTCAATTTAAATCCTACTGACTCGACGTGACAATACACTTAATGAGAGGAAAGTGTAGTCAATTTTTTGTTTCATAGATCTTGAGCAATGAATGTATGTACATCGAGTGAGATTTTGGCTATTTTGTAGGCCCAAATACTATTAATAATATATGTATGATAAAATAACATAATAATAATATAATATTATTATGATAACAAAAAACAGTTGCTTTCAGTAGGCTACAGTCAAGTTTTGTTTTATCAGAACTTCGACATTACACATATGGTAGACACTGCATGTCAATTTAAATCCTTTTAACCTTGTCCCTTGGTGCTACTGTTTATCATATTAGGTTTATGATAGAGAAACCATAGACCACAAATAACATCATGATAAGCCCGAAGCGCTATAATTAGCTTTTATTGTCTAGAAAAACAACGCCTTATTAGCCTTATGAGCAGGGGTAATAATATAATGCGCCTTGAGCACCACTCAATAATTATTATTATTATTATTATTATTATTATTATTATTATTATTATTATTATTATTATTATTATTATTATTATTATTATTATTATTATTATTATTATTATTATTATTATTATTATTATTCATTTAAATAAGTCAGAGCAGAACCATATATAATATCATGCATTTATAATATTTCAAATTAACTGGTTCTTGTATTAATTGGTAGCCAACCAGGTTGCTTAAAAAGTAGAACAGTGGAGCTTTGCTTGTAATGTTTAACATATAAAATAGACCTAGCGTATGTTCTTATAATCATAAATTTCCAGCAACAATTTCTTACTACAGTTGTCCCAATTAATACAACTGTAATAAATGATTGCCTGAACTAATCCTGCATAGAAGTCCTTTCTAGCTTTTATTATCTTTTGTAATATCTTGAGGTTTATACTATGTCTAACCTCAGTGGGATCGGCTCACGCCACAAGACGTGTTGCCGCACCCTCCGTACTGGAACCCCTTTCCTCTTTTTCTTCTTTTCCCCTTTTTTGAGGAGTTTATACTTATTGCTTTAAGTAATTATCTTAAAAATTGTCATAAAAATATGTATCTCTGTTATCAACATTTGTACTGTTTATTGCCTCAATAACATGTACCGAATATTTTTGGCTATTTTCTGGTAACTATAACATGTTTTCATAGTCTCCCAATTTGGTTAATGCTCATTTGTGATGGAATTAGCATCTGTATATATTTACAATTCTTTTACTGTATATTTTGACTTTGTTTTGCATTTGTAATTAAAGTTTTTCATTGAAAAGTTTTAAAAAAGTGTCTGTCTGTCGGTCTGTCTGTCTGTCTGTCATTAATTTAACTTGTCGTTTTTTCTTACGAAAACATGTCAGGATATTCCAGTGGCGGATCCGCATAAAGGTGGGCCCCGTCGCGGTGCCTCCCCAGTCATATTCGTTCGACGAGTTAAGCAACAACTATCATTATTGATTATTTTGTACTCGAAAAACTAAACATCAACAAGTCCAAGAATAGGCGCTCCCTGGTTCGCCTATTTAATGCGATCCGCTACTGTTAAACCACAGTAGATCTTGCAAAATAAGACTTGATTAAAGTGCCTCTTGTAGGTGGCATTCATCACATAAAAATAATAATAATCACAAATAAAAATGTCCAGTTTCTGGTCGGAGTTTAACTTCAAAAGTGGTGAATACACAACTAACTGTTTTTGTTTTACTTAAATAAGTTCTAAAGAATAACTAAAGAATATGGCCTACTTTAAGATTCCATTATGTTGTCATTTGAGACAATGTGTGTAATAATTTCTTTACGTTGAGCCAAATAAAACAATGAATCATGTTATGTTACATGTACAGAGTGTGCCAAAAAAGTGCAACATTCAGAAAAGAAATAATTAAAACTGTTTAATATTTTTTCCTTCAATGAAATTATATTTTACAATAAAGCCTGACTATTTCTCAATTCACCATTTTTTACCCCATCCCATTTGGTTCCCCAGATCCAGAAATACAATCAATTAAGTGAAAGGGTGTAAATTTAAGGATCGAATAGGCATTGAATAGGCATTGAAGTTAGTGACATCACTTACAAAAGAAGTGTAAACAGATTAACAGACTAATAGTATTGATTGTAAAAGCTGCAATATGTCTCTGAATCAAATTAAGTCATTTCACATTAAACATTGCTTTAAAATGGCTGGGCTTCAACCTGGTAATCGTCAACGTCATTTTACCACTGAAGTGAGAGTGTTTATGGTGCATCTCACCATGTGAATATCATAGAGATAAGGGTTCATTAGATCATATTGTTATGTCATACATGTATTGAAAATAAAATAAAATATTGATCCACATTGGTCATGTGTGCATTCATTTACTTCCACAGCCATGACAGCATTCACACCCCTGATAAGGTTCCCAACACACAGAGGCCCAACGGGAATTTGACATGCTTCCGCAATTTTGCTCTAGTTTCCTTAAAAAAACATCGGAATTGACCGGGGAAAAAGTTTCATGTACCTAAGAAACTGTTCTACCTATGGCATTACACCAGCTTTCCATCAAAGTGTTTTTTGCTTTTCACAAAAATTATTTTTCTCAATGTTGCACTTTTTTTGACACACTCTGTATGTAAACATTACAAAAATTAAACGTTCACGGTGCATCCACAAGCCTGATAACTCCCATCTGTTACAACAACTCACAACAATGATGTGAAATGAATGTTAAACCGAAAACAAGCGAGTCTTTAAGCAGTCAATGGATGTGGTCGAGCTGATGTGAGTTGGTAAATTATTCCAGTGAACATGGGCAATTACAGTATGGTTTTTAGACACGTTGTTTATCCAGACAAAAAAAAGCTAATTATAGCTGTACAGGCTTATCATGATGTTATTTGTGGTCTATGATTTCTCTATCATAAACAGAAGCACCCAAGGACAAGGTAAAAGAGATTTAAATTTGCATACAGTGTATACCATCTGTTCTGATAAAACAAAACCTGCAAATGGCCTTCTGAAAGCAACTGTTTTTATTATATTATAATATTATGTTAATTTATTATACATAATGTAAATGTAACTTCATAGTGTGTCATCAGGAGGCACCACCCAGTACGTTTTGTAACTTGACAAACGTGACATGAAAATACAGTTTCGCCCAAAAATACAGGTATGTGTGATTGTTACACTATCAATGAGTTAATGAAGAATGCACAAAATTCACCCAAATTACATACCAAATTCTCCGAGTTGTAACTCCAGTTAATATAACATTAAATTATAACACATTGGTGCCCCCCATGTTCAGTCTCCAGATTACAGTGATAATTTGTTATGTCCAATTTTTTAAAGTTACCGCCCGTTAAAGTTTGAGGAAACAAAGCAATATTGTGTATAACTGGCAACTTATTATAAACACTTGGTTTATTTGATGATCTATCAAAGTGCGTTTAGACCAACGTATATTTATAAATACCATATGCTGAAACCTTCCATTTATAATAAGTTATTCACAAATGACAATTGAAAACATTTATGCCATTGTTACATTCATGGTGACATAACATACATTCAGGGCGACATAACATACATTCATGGTGACATAACATACATTCATGGCGACATAACATACAAACAACGTCACGTAAAATACTTTCCCTTAATGTTTTTAATGGTTCGCGTCAACGTCATGATTTCCTTTCGTTATACCATTTTAATTCGTTTGGATTGTTATACATTTTCTCAAAAGAATCATTTTGTATCAGTCGCAAAAGGAGTAGATTATTTAAGGAAAGACAGACAAAATCCTCTCCAAAAACTATATTCAGTTAAATGGCAATGTTTTGAAAGCTATTGGCAGATATGGTTTGGCCTCTGACCTTAGATAGATAGATAATTGAATAGAATAAGTGGCAGCAGTGGACCGCCCACCAACATAGGGGCTGGTTAGCTCAGTTGGTAGAGCGCTCGTACGGTATTCGAGAGATCTTGGGTTCGAGTCCGGCATCAGTTAATTTGTCTTTGCTCGCTTCCTTATTATATAATATTTCAGGTCAGTTCCTTCCATATATATTTATTCTGTGTACAACCACCAAAAAGGCTTGTATCCGTTGTGTGCATGATCCCTGCTACTGTCGTTACCTGGGTTGACTGCATCTGACCGGGGCTTGATCCCTGGCTACTCGGCAGATAATGGTTTGGCCTCTGACCTGGCCCCATAGAGCAAAAAGATAATTGGCATAACTGGACTGCCCACCATCACAGGGATGTGGTCGAGCTGATGTAAGTTGTAAATTATTCCAGTGAAGATGGGCAATTACAGGATGATTTTAGACACGTTGTTTTTCTAGACAATAAAAGCTAATTATAGCACTTTGGGCTTATCATGTTATTTGTGGTCTATGGTTTCTCTATCATAAACCCAATATGATAAACAGAAGCACCAAAGGACAAGGTTAAAAATATTTAAATTGACATGCAGTGTCTACCATTATGTGTAATGTCGAAGTTCTGATGAAACAAAACTTGACAATAGCCTACTGAAAGCAACTGTTTTTTGTATCATAATAATATTTTATATTATTAGTATTATGTTATTTCATCATACATATATTTTTAATAGTATTTGGGCCTACAAAATGGCCAAAATCTCACTGGATGTACATATTCATTGCTCAAGATCTATGAAACAAAATATCGTTAAAGATCCTTAATTGACTACACTTTCCTCTCATTAAGTGTATTGTCACGTCGTGTCAGTAGCTCTCTTTGGTACAGGTAACCGATGGGTTGCGTTCAGCCTCAATGAGGCCTGCAGCGTGGGACACAGCACCGAAGCTCAAACCAGTACCGTTGCATAAGTGGATAATCTAACATAGTTTGGCATGGAGGACATGGGAATTGAACTAACT
Source organism: Zoroaster sp. YZ-2022 (assembly GCA_029582265.1). NCBI lineage: Eukaryota > Metazoa > Echinodermata > Asteroidea > Forcipulatida > Zoroasteridae > Zoroaster > Zoroaster sp. YZ-2022. The sequence goes on along the minus strand of CM055824.1, from coordinate 33,761,752 downwards.
CAAAGTAATATGGAATTTGTCCAAGGGAATAGAGAATTAAAGATCCAAGAAAATATTGGATGGAGTGTCCAAGGAATTCAGCAGGGCAGTTGGGCCGTCTTCCTTAATTACCTGAGATATATTTATTTATCTCAGGCCCTGGGTACCTATAACCCATCAACGAAATGTGCACCGGAGGCAGCAATTCAGAGACAGTAGTATGTGCCTTTATTAATAAAGTAACTCATAAGCTGTCTTAAAATACCAGGATCATTCAATGATCCTCAATTATTAGTTGATTACTACTTGGTTACACTTCTTGATTCTCCCATGATTAAACAACAACAACAATAACAACAATACCGCGCACATATCCACCCTGCTGGGCGCTCAATATAGGGATAGCTGATTGCACCACTGGTCAGTGACTGTCTTGCGCAATACTGGTCAGTGACTAAGCTAGAGTTGTTGACAATGGCACCTTCTGGACTGATTACGCAATCACCAGCTAATGCACTCACACAGTTGGTGTTAAAGGAATGTAATTTAAAACGTATACTTGCTGAACTGTCACAGTATCCTATGTCATCTTTTAAAGGAAAATCTGTGATATTTGTCATAATTGGAAAGATAATTGGTGGTTGTATTCTACATTCCTTTAAGATTTGCGTCAATTCATAAAGAGCTTTTTGAACTTCCAGTTTGGACCAGAAGTAAGGGTCATATCTGTGTATCAAATTTCGAGGTCCTCCATGTTCTGTATGATTATGAAGGAATTAAAAAAATATCTATTGTGGTTCACGAGATATATTGTTTTAATTATAATTAATTACGATAATTCATTAGATGACTACACCATGACGTCATAACGTTATCTGGAACTATATGTTAATGTCTAACTATGTGTTAAGTTTTAAGGTTCTTTGAACTCCGCAACTGTTTTGGCTGTACAAATACATTTACATAAAAGTGATTCAGAATATTTCTTCCCTTTAACTTCCGGTTTCGAACGGAATGAGAGGTCAGATTAGGGTCATGTCTGTGAACGAAATGTGGCATAGTTCAAGGTATTTAACCCTGCACGGCGCCGGCACAAAATTCATGCGCGGTTGCACCATGGTACTGTTTGAAACAGTACCTGGGGGTTTGGGCGTAATAATCATGTGGGGTGAGCACAATCCTTTATCAAAAGTGTTAATTATAAGAATAGAAGTAGTCTGGGCCCAACCCAACAGATTTTAGCCAAAATTTATTTTAATTTTTTATAAAATAATGAATTACTGACAAAAGTCAGATTTTTTTTCTAAATCAATTTTTTCCGACTTTATTGTGATGCTTATCTGACTGGAACAATTACAGGTAATAGTGATCAATTATTATTTGCAAATAATTATTCCCAATCACCACCCTACAACCCTCCCCCAGTCAACAATAACTATCCACAGTCTGAGCTTATTTTTTTTTAGATCAAAGGTCCCTATGAAGCGCAAAACCAAAATCCATGCGCGGTTGCACCATGGTACTGTTTGAAACAGTACATGGGCTTTTGGGCATTCATGCAACAGCCGCCGGCTAAAGTAAATACAACCCTAGCAAAGTCTGGCCCAAGCTTGATAATCTGAGCTTATTGTGTACATCAGAAATACCTACCACATGCCTAGAAGGTTTATTTCCATTGAGCCAGTGACAGGATGATTGATTGCCTGATAAGCACTTAGTGTACAAAACATATGGCAGTAACATGATAGTCTGGGCTGTCTGGGTTGTGCCTCGAAAATCTGTGTGATGCTGACCACTGAGGTTAACGGGGCTCTCACTATAGTTCTAGCTATGTCTGAATAGGGAACTTACGGAGAATGAACAAAATTGGCCCAGGCAATTAAGAGAAACCCGTTAATTACAAAAAAGCGACTGTTGTAAACAGTACATGCGCTGCGCTCAGGGTTAAGATGATGCACAGATTGTGAAAATATCTTCTGTGGTTCATAATATATGATTTTTTTGAAATATTAAACTTTGATTTAGTGTAATTCGACATCTGATGACTTCACCATGCATGACGTCAAAACTAGGATACAATTACATGTTAAGATCTAACTATGTGTTAAGTTTTAAGATTCTGTGAACTCTGCAACTATGTTTTATCTCTGGACAAGTGTCCCGGAGGAGGAGGAGGAGGAGATGTCTTCCCTCCCCCCCCCCACCCCCATTTGAAAGTATCGATCGACGGGATATTCTTTGCTTATAATAGAATATATCCGCAGTTTTCGCTGTGACCATTTATTTTCCGCATGACTGCAGATTCGGATGCATGTATGTCAAAAAAGTGTAATAAATATCATTGAGGCATTGAACGTTTTGGAAAAGTTTCATCCAAACAAAACTTCATGAATAATTGAACATTATTAATATAAAACGAGTATGCCATACAGTGTTCAATGATTTAAATTAAAAATTATTTTTCCCTGAACAATCCGATGTTTATACAAAGAACACTGTCCATGATTTCTGCATACAGATTAGCAAAGTTTAAGACCTTAAAATGAAACATGACAAGAAACAGGTTGTATGGTGAACATGTTTACTATCCGCACAATCGCATATTATTATTTTATAAGAATTATTTCGTTTTTATCTAAAAGGAAAACAAAACACTTACTTCAGTAGACAAACCAATACTTTAAATGTCACAACTTTTAATGTCAGTTAACGTTTTAATGAATTTCTAAATGTTTCACGTTATCAATAATTGTTGTAATTCTGTATAAAAGTCAGATCATTTAAAGTTCCGGGGTAACACTGTTCATGATTTCTTCAGAAGCAAGGAAAATACATATACCTTTAAATGAATTATAATATTATGAGCTCCCAGTTATAAGTAGATTGATCATAGAGTTAGTCATTATGATATTACATCAATTTAATTAATTTCAAAGATATAATCAATAAATTTCAATGCAATATTCCCATGGAGAACAGTGCAAATTATTGCATTTCTTTTTATCCCGTGTATGTTTGAATTTTGCAAGATTAAAATGAATTGATGAATCTATTACACACAAAAGAGTTGTTTTTATTATTACTTGTGTGGTATAGTACAACAAAACATGTGTGTAAGATATAGTGTTTTACCAACAAATCAATCACAGGGTTTTCAAAGTAAAAGAAACGTTTTATTTTGTAGTTTTATATGATCCAGAATTAGCATTCGGCAACATGCCGAAAATAGGAATATGCATTTTCCCCATTATGTATGTTTTCACTTCCCATTAAAACAATGGCAAGAATCATGTAGGAATCAGTGATGTTGCAACACGATGGAATGTATTAAAATGGAAAAGCCGGGTTCTACGTATTCGTCGGTATGTCACGGCTGTTTCAACGCTAAAGAAGTGCGCCCTCTGTTGGTTAGTCTAGATTAGCGCTTGTCGTGCTCATTATGTATGCAGGTTTAAGGAATTCAGCGTTAACGCTTCGGAAACAATTGACCCGGCTATCGTGATCCCTGAAAAGATTGTGTTTCTGATCAATTCGTTTCGCATAATGTATTATGTGATTGACTAAAATCATTTTAGGTTCTTTTTATGTCAGCATAATCAATTTATTCTGAAAAGGTCGCTTAATAGCTCTTTTCGAGGTCGTTGAATCGATTAACTGCCACATGTTTCAACAGTTGGGTGCATGCAGACCTGCGGAGAAAACCATCCACAAAAGCGAGTTTTTCACTATTTTCTGAATTTTTCCTATCACCAGTGGATGTTTCATTTTAGAACGTTGAATCATAATAAATTACCCCCAAAAAACAACACAATTGAAAATGATATAAGCTGCATCATCAAAGTACACTTCTTTCTGTAATTTCCATATAAAATTATGCAGTCTTTAACTAATTTCATACATAATTTACAAGATGACATGATATTGTTATTAGTTAAAATTACTATGTAGGGCCTACTACAGGCTTCTGTTCTTCAAAAACACCTTTAACAAAATGGACAAAGCACGGTCAGATTTGTCTACTCATTCCCGGTCATGACCCACCTACGGACATTACAGTCTTTATGGATATTTTAAAAAACCCAGGTCCTACAAGTACAAGTACAAGTTTCGATACCGGTAAATCCTTAATGTTGCCAAATTCCAACATCCATGGCAAGGAAAGATGTGATATTGGCCCGGACCCGAGCACTTTGTTCCTCCTTTTTTTTACCG